>CM067379.1:86102525-86702525 GCA_034510155.1 Eucriotettix oculatus
CCAGAATACGAAGGACGATGTTCATGACAAAGAAGGTTGTCTGATATATGCCAACTGATACATCCACTAAAAAAATAAGAAAGAAGAATATCAATCATTAGTTTTAAAAAAAAATTATCAATATGCACATTTTAATGACGATGTGTCAATTTTAGTCAACCGAATGGTAATAGTTCAATTCCGCGGATCGTTTATTCCGTAAGGACAAATGCCGCGAATTGCAACTACATCGTGCTGTATTCATAAAGTTTGTTGTGTAACATTCCTGCGTGGCTTTCGAGCTCCGGAGTTGCAACAGTGTTACAGCGAGAGTAATATAATTACTCGTGGATGTGTGCTCGGGGCGGAAATTACCGGCCGCAGACATCACAGCGATCCTCAATATTCGCACAGACGCAATTTACTCTCATCTACCCCCACTTTGCTTACTGAAGCCCCCTCAGCCGAAGATTAGCGAAACGAGCTGTTTTTGGTAGACTCCTTGCTGTGTCCCAAGAGGTTAACTGTAAGCACTGAAGCTTAGGGTCGTGTTTGAGAATTAATTTGTGGTGCGTGGCGCTGAGAAACATTCCTGGGCCTATTGATTCAGAGCAAACTTGTAGTCACACCTAATAAGCTTGGAATCGCCCAATATCCTCAGTTGGCTTCATTAATTATAAGGAATTACGATACAGCGTAAAACACTTCGTTTCGTGAATAACAATGAATCTCTCGAGTCAGAGTAAAAGCTTTTGTGGAGAAGAAAAATTTATCAAGAAGAGTTTAATTTGAAAATTTACAAAAGCATAACTAAAGTTCAATTGATATCCGTGTTTAGGTAGACGAGTTAGCCTCCTAAAAGTTGTATAATAATTTTTTCAACATCTGATGAAAGGGTGTCAGAACATGTTTTGTCTGTCCAGCCCAGCAAGATAATATATTGTGAGGTATTATCTTGGTGGATGGGCGACTATTGAAGATGCAACTGACTTGATTTATATAAGTTTATCTCAGAGCTGGTGTTTGTACTGTAAAAATGAACAAATTATTATTAATTTTTTAATTATCTTTATTTTAAATTGCATCTACTTCCGAGTTAATGAACGTAGATAGATTTGATTTTAATTTAAACTAGTACAAATTAAGGTCCGACTGGATGTTTTCGTAATTATTAATAATTTATCAAATATATTTACGTCGTTGAAGAACCGTAGTACGTTTTTCTGCAAATCATCCTGAGGATAGCGCGCCGTTGAGAGTTCACTAACTTGCATTCGGTTAATAATTGCGCTTCCACACATTCACATGGGAGGAGAGGAGTTTTAGAAAGGACATATCTGATTCTTGATAGTACTGATTGCTGTCTTCTAGAGATGTCGGCTGGGAAATTAGTATTTGAAGTCTTAGTAATTTGTAACCTCCGCGTTTGGCTGGTTCAGATATTCTTCTTTGAGCTTTTCCGTAGTCGATTTATCAGTTTTGTTAGTAATGAGCACTTGTCCTTTCGGTTGTTTGTCATACTTAGGGGAGATGTAAATGGGGCAGTTGCAGCAGATTTTGCCAGAGATTTTATTCCCCGCAATACTTTGATGAGTTGGTATCCATACGAATATTATGGTTTTCGCTGGAAATGTCAGTTCATAATCTTTTAGTGTTATCTACGTAATTACCTTCGATTGCTGATTAAACACGGTGATATTTTTGATGGGCGAAAGCGAGTGGGTGACAAGTAGGAAGTATTTATCTCTTGATAGCTCGCAAACGTCTTGGGTCAGTTTTATTGCAGCTCTGCCGCAATGATCTGTTTGGATGTCGTCTATTTGCCAGGGCGGAAAGGTTGATTGGATGGTGTTGGAGTTGGTTACATAATGAAATCGGTGATAAAAGGAATTTTATTTTTTCAGTTCGGTTTGAGGTAATGTTGAAATTCCATTGAATTGAAGAAATTTATCATTTGAAATAAGTAGTTTCGAATTGTGTTTTACTCATAAGGTTTCGCTTCTATATTTTAGACTTGATTCGTCAGCTTCAATGTATAATGTGCCCGTTTGGGTGGTTCGGTGGCATCCAATGATCTTGCCGTATGGTGAATGGCGTCGAGCTGGCGTAGTCGATTTTCGGTGGTAGGTGTGTCAAAGGAACATTCATGTTCGCGACCCAGTATTTGTTTGTTAGCTATAACGTTGTTGATATTCAGACGTTGCATGTATTCCTTAGCAAGTTCCTGTACACATTTCTTAAAGGGTAAGGTTGTATCAAATGTAACCCCTAGAATTTTCACCTAGTTGACTAATTTAATAGTACGTTTTCTTTTTTTCAATTTCTGTGTATGATGCAATTTGGTTTTGGAGAAGGCTATAGCTTTAGTAAACTAATGTTTTATCATAGGCTGATTAAATTTTGAATATTTATTGCGACGTCGAGCGTATTGGAACCTTTACAGATTAGCAGGATGTTATCTGCGTTCTTTTTTTATAAGAGAGGGCCGTTTGATGTTGCAGTCGCTGTCATTAACTGCTATTACGAATAGGGTCTTGCTGAGACATGAACCTTGCGGTACTCCATTCTGGTGGAGGTATCGGTAGACAATTTGTTGTTTATTAGTATTTTAATATATCTTTTGGAAATTAGAGTGTTAATTAAGCATGATATGTTCCCATTGATTCCGATTTTGGTGAGTTGGTTCAAGCCATACCTCCTCCATATCCGATAATATGCCTGTTCTATATAAAAGCTGACAGTGAGGCCTTTTTGATTATTCTTGAAAGCGGATTTTATAATATTGATTTTAAGTTAGTCAAGTAATCGGTGGTCGATAATTATTTTCTAAAACCAAACTGTTACGTAGTTATGATGATGATTTCGAGGAACTATGAGATTCTTTTCTTGATTCGTTCCATTGTTTTTCAAAGTTGCCCTGGAGAAAAATTAGTCTATAGTTTTCGGTGTTGGTGCTGCATTTCCCTGTTTTTCTTTTATAGGTATGGGATTTGCTTTTTGCCAAAGTTTTGAAAATGTTTTATTTTCTCGAATCTTGTTAAATAAGCATAGTAGAAACATGATTCCATCATGACGGAGTTGCTTTTATAAGCACATTCAGCATTCCATCAGGGCCGAGAGAAGATTTTTTGATTCAGCTATTAGACAAATGATAATTTTCAGTAGTTTCGTAAATGTTACTCGAGTGTCGGAAGCCATCTGCGTTTGTTTCCGACGACTAAAACAAATTGTTAAAAGCCCATGTACAGAATATTGACTGTTGTGAGAAGAGTAAGGAGTATATGAGAATTCTGTTGGGAAGAATTGTGTAGTAAAGGTATGACAGGAAAAGTGATCATTATAGCCTGTTAGGAGAAGTACCATTTTATAGAACTCATTCACAGTACGATCGCTAATAAAATAAAAGAAACCTGAAGATTCAACGATCTCCATTTTATTTAGTTGATCACAAAGGTTTGTTAAGTAACCTCAATTTCTAGAGAATTAGAGGTAATACTTTAGTCTTGTTAAAAGTCTATTTACATAATAGGAAGCAACAAGTTCTGCTAGATAACATCGTGGCAGAATTGATTTCTCCTATATAAAGACAAACTGATGAGTGCTACTAGATTCCATTTTAGGCTCACTCCTTTCCACATTATATAGTATATAAACAACTTGCGACATGGCATTAAAAAATTTGTAAAGGCATAATAAACTGTTTATTTTGCTTCATAAACACACGTTCAGTATTTACAATTATTTTAAGCTTGCTTTCTAATGCGTAATCATATTACATGAATTCCTCGACAATTATCTAAGCAACTCGTGTTTGACAACATGCAAATATTCTTGTATCTCATTTATTCGAGTGCTTTCAGATATAGTCGACTTTGTCGATCTTTCACTCATAAGTTTAGGTTTCCACCAGCAGTTACACAAGTCAGGATACCAAGTTTCTCTGGTGCATGTCATTCCTGAGGTCGATTTTTACGGCAGGAGCATGCGGGCAAGATGGTCGCCAAGGATCAGAAACGGGATAGGAGTGACGTCATTTTGTGGAGTCAAGCAGTCCAGCCAACGAGACAGAAGGTTGATGTAATATGTAAAATAAACGGTATCAATTACTAAACAATAAATGCAGATGAATTCGTTGAAACAGTTGAATGTAAAAATGTAGATGTATTCTCAGTTATTACTACCATGACTCGTTAAATTAAGCTCTAATGAAACGAAACAACTTTAAACTACTAATGAAGTCTTGTATACACGCATAGTATATTAATGAAGTAAATTATTACAAATTATAGATTCAATTCTACACTATCAGCACACACAAAGCTGACACTTTACCATACCTCAAAAGATGACCACCTTCCGAATTTATCCCTCTTTCCTTTAATATCGGCAAGCTAATAATACAAACAAATAAAAGTTTCGTTTTGTACGCCAAAACACGTGAACGAATTTGTCTACAACAATTTAACATTTGATCTGTCCATATTGAAAACGGTTATTCGCTCTAAATATATAAATAATACATTATGCCTCTGCGGTCTATGATATTATGTTCGCCACAGACACTTAGTTACGATTTGAACAGAGTAAACAATAGTGATTTCAGATGTCATTCACATACTTCCATACCACATGTAATCTTATATTTTGGTGAGACAAATTTAATAAACTCATACTTTGATTCGACAATCGATTCTCTTTAATAATACTAGATGAATTATTCAAATCAAATAAATTAACCATTAATATACTAATGACCAAGTTGGTAAAATTTCCAACAAGACACCTTTAGATGAACGTTTAAAATGTTGTCAGAACCAATTCCGAGTAAATTAGGTTCTTTGTGCTTTTCACAGTGATTTCTCAGAAAGTAGACGCAAAAAATACGGTGTATCATTCTTATTCATAATTATTTATTATTATTATTATGTTTGTTATTTAAATACGGGGTCATTCTCCTCATAACTAAGAAGTTTCCAAGATACATAAACAAGCGGAAAGAATTACCGATAAACGTCTAAATCGTGTTTTAAAAACGTGAAATACTGACTAACTGAATGCAAACATTTTAAAAATCTCAGATATCTTAAATTTAAATAACATTCCCTATTTTTGTATAATGACAGATTATAATACGAGAAGTAGGTTGTATCCAGGAACATAACAGCCTTTACTTAAACTTTATATATCCATATCATCATTGTGGGGTAAAACTGTTTTCGGTGGATATAAAAACTGCAATTAATTTTAAAATATTTCTTATAAATGTAAAATTATTCTATTCCCTGGTGTCTATTACACAGTTGATGGATTAAAAAATCAGCAGTAAGCAGTTCATTTTCTAAAAATGTTAAGACAATGAAGTTCTTTATTGGATATGTTGTATTTAATTCTTAATTTCTTATTTCCCCCAACGCCAACTCCTCACTACTCCGACGAGGAGTTCTGCTAAGAAAGTCGTGAAAACAGCCATCTAATTGTCTTTAGTTTTTTCTGTTAATTTGCACGTCTGATTGAATGGTTTATCTTAAAAAAATAATGACCAACATTACATTAAATTGTATGATGTATAAATTTTCTCATCAACGTGAATATTTTTAAGTATCAAATTTATTAAACTATCTTCTTATCATATGTATTAATGTTTCTTTATTTGTAGATATTTTCGTGCAATCCATTTTTCTCGTTTTCAAAATGGCAATTTTGTATATTATCTGACTTATGTACTTCTTATTCATGCATTTTATTATACAAATTTATTTTACGTATTTATAAAAGTTCTCGTCTGCGTCTCTTTCTTATTTAATGGTGCTTTTACTTGTCCTATGGTCCAAGTAAAATACAGATGGAATCAATATATTACAATAATCAGCTCTAAGATTTTACGGTTTACTGGTTTACATGAAAGATGAATTCGCGACTGTAGAAAAGCGCAAAAATTAACATAAGAGTATTGATATAAGAATGACGAATCTGTAGAAATAAAAACATTAACTTGTAGGTCAAATATTGTACGAGAATAATGCAAGCGCTCTTAACATCGTTCAAGATGATTTGTAAAATATAGCAGGCTATAGAATGTGTATTTGAGGAGTCATAAACATGCTAAATATTGCAGAGCCTGGATTAGTAAACACTACGTCAGAAGGAAACGCAGGGTAGTGAACGCAGAAGACCTCGTATGAAAAATTATGAGAGGCCGAAAGCTGTATAGACTTGGGAGAAAAGTGCTTAAATATAGGAAATGGAGAAATGTGGTATTTGTGTAGACCAGGAAGATCCAGACAGTGACTCGCTAACGGCATTTCCCAGAAGATAAAACGAATACCGAAGGCGTCAGAGGAAATGTTCCCGGAACGGCGTAGGCCGCAACGGCATTAAGAGATTTCATATACCCGGAAGAGTTCTCAACAGCTGGACAAGAAAGTAAAAAAAGGTATTCATCGATATAATACTAGTGAAGATGTTTTTCCGGGTATTTAATTGCTTATGGTACGAAGAGGTGGCAAAACAAAAGTGTGAAATTATAAAGGAAGAAGACAGAAGAAACGGAGTTATATAGAAAGCCAGTGATTTAAATGTCGGAGAATAGTGTAGCCAGAGAAAACTAGACCTGAATAAAAATTAAATGAGAATAGACAAAAAGTCGTAGAAATGAAAGGAAGCAGGGGAATTCAGATCAATAACTTAGCAGTTTGAACCACATTCAGGATTTAGACTTGCTTAATTCGACATCTTATCGAGTACTACTATACCGTTGTCAATAAATTACATTCAGATTATAATATGATTACTTTGAGATTTATGTTCCAACCTTAGGTTAGTAATGAATTTTTGACTACTGGCACGTGAGCAGCAACAGCGTGTAAAAAACAAAACTGTGAAATAGAAAATGTTTGCCGCGATTGTCTGTAAGTGAAATCTTATATTCAAATGGCCACATGCATAAGAGTCTCAGGGAAGGGGGAATGAAAGGGGTTGTGGAGAGTATAACTTCATGTCCACAAAACCAGAGTTAAGTGACGATAAAGATTGACATAAATTGATAGCGATATAGAGGATCCTAATAGTAAAGATAAAAATGAAGTGCTGTATGAAACATATTTAAAATAAAACTTGAGGAGGAGGATTTAAGCATGGCCAATTAATAATTGTTATGGCTCTATTAATAAATAGTAGGTACAAGAATAGGAAAAGCACTAAATAATGTCAGCGATGCAGAAAGGCAAACTTTGCTTGTAATTCTCCCACGATACACAAAGTTCACGAAATTGTTTTACTTGAAGGAATGTGATGACAACTTCCTAATTAAATCACGAGAACTGAAACAACTGCTATTTCCGCAGGAAATGTGGAAAGCTAACCTGCGGTCTGATTGGAGTAATCTAGGCCGGTTGAGATAAAATCCTATCCAGTAAACCAAATAGAGGACACAACTGTAAAATGATAACCATTTTTTATCTTTCTCATACGCTACGGATTGATAGTAACTCATACATTCTATCCAGGAAAGATGAGTAATTTAAATAAAATAAACTAGTAGAAATTTGAATATCAATACAAAAATGGATATTTCTTTTTATTGGAAATAATTAATTTTTTATAATTTAACCTTATATTAGCGAATGAACAATTTGATTTTATGTGTAACATTTCAGATATTATCTAATATTGTAAATTATTAAGATCAAAATTGTGTATATGTTAACTGCGAACAGAATGAATGTTTGTCATTAGGCTTTATGCGGTTCAACCTGCACCAACCAGGACACTTACAAAACAAGGATTTTTATCTACGCGAACACTTTCTCAGCCAATGTTTGAAATGCATGACTGATAGCAGTTGCCCCCGCCGATTATTCATACATATATATACGTCTCCGTCCCTCTCTAACAAAGGCAGATATTTTCATCCTCAGCCTCCTTAGTCCACCCGCACAAATTTGGAACGTACTAAGATGCATTTCGCACATGTATTACAATAACTTCAAAGCGAGAAAACAATTTACAAAAAATTGTCATCAACAAACGTTAAAATCACGGTTGACCATTGACATTAAAATGTGTTCAAAGTTATAAAATATGTTAAATAATTTTTCCGTTTTTTTATGAAGAAATTGTTTAAATTGTGTACTCTTCGGGAAACTTTGGCTGTAAAAAAAACAACAAAATATTTTATGTTTGTTCTATTACGGAATATTGATCGTATGGATAGGTTCAAATTTGGCAACAAAAGGATATTGCATTTTTTTTAATTCGTCACCTGATCAAGGACGGGGTGAAATATGGTGATTTGTGTTTGAATATATATATTTACTAAATTTTCTGACTCTTTGGTTGTATGTTTGTAACTAATTTATGTTATAGTAATAGAAACATTAACGATTCAGAAAAGACGATCACTTGTTATTTTTTAAACGCCAAAAGAGTATGACTTCACGGAAGAGCCACAGCAAACAAATGTCGAAACAATTGCGACATTCATAACCAACCAGAAGATGGGAAATATTACTATACATCTAAATTCACGTGTTATTTTTACTGAGAAGTATAGTAAGAGTTCATAATAATTAACTGGGAAAACATCTTATACGCGGAATATATACGCTAGTAACAGTACACGATGGTTTTATAAGAGATGAGCGCATTCTCGCTATTTGCACTTGTTGATTACAAACGAATGAGATGCAGTTGCAGTCGCCCGCAGCGAAATACGAGACAGTGGTGCATGAAAGTGAGTGCACCTACTACGTGCTGCAGAAGAGTATAGCGACTAGCTCGCTGTTCCGGAAGTACATTATTACCTTGCACCAGTCAAAGGCTTTTCTAAAGTTCAACAACGAACTGAGCTGCTAAACGGATAATTGAGAAAGTACCCGGAAGTACATTAATATCATGCATCACTCCAAGGCTTTTTTAAAGTTTAACAAGGAACTCAAGTGCTAAACGGATAATTGAGAAAGTACGGGCTTAAATAATGCTAGATAATAATGAATGCGCTTCCCAGCTTTATGACAGTCGTAAAATATTACGAATACGGAAATACCCACAATACACACAATAAAGTAATAAACTATTCTTACAAATATTATATATTTATTTAGGCAATGGCTTCTTATTGTCAATATTAGGACTACCATTTTTTTATGGCAATACAAGTCATAATGATTTCATTTACCCATCCTAGTTTCTAAAGTTTCAACTGATACGAAATGAAATTAAGACTAGCTGATTGGAAATTATTGGTTGAAAAACCTTCGCAATCCCAGACTTTATTATTAAGAGTTCTGTCTTTCATGCAACATAAATGACCTTCTTTTGCTTAGCGTCAGTTTATATTATTTTGGTAGCAATTACTATATAGTTTCCCAATTGATGACACACCAACACTCAAATATGTCGGCTAAATATAATGGGTGACATCCCAGACGTTGAATTATGGTGACAACGGCGACAAACGATCAATATTTTGGAGGAAGGGAAAGATTGTCGGATTATATACGAGGTAACAGAAATGTGGCTTCTTTGGTATTCGTTAAGTATCATAAAAGAAAGCTGAGATATAGGTAGAATAAAAGCAACACCAGTACCATACAGACTTCATTAATAATTAATTTATGCCTCCGATTACTTCCGCTAAACTATTTTACATTTTCGAAACATTCATTTTAACGTTTAATACTATAAGATTTTTTCTACTGACCAAAAACGTCCGTTTCATTAACACAGAGAAAGGAAACCTACAAAAAATTCTATCATTTTGTTTCAGACAATTTTTGATTCTTTCAAAAATATATTTTCCAGCTCAAGCCAGTTTATTGACATCTTTGCTACGTCCCAATACCAACGCGTTCTCCAATGTGCATTGTCGACTTAAGTGTTACTACGACATCAAGTACTCTTGTGAAGAGCAATCGACCTGGCCACAATATTAGGATCAAGCGGGCATACACCATTCATGGGAGGAAGAGAAAGGTGGACCCAATGGGAAGGGGTAAGCGAAGAATCTACCCGCCATTTGTCTATAAAAGATACAGGAAAAACCTGTAATAGTTGTGAAAGACATACCAGGCCAAAACAGTCTTGTTGTGCTCCCCGGAATACTTGTATAACCTCATGTTGAAACAAATGAGTTCCATCCCTATCACAAATTCCAACTGATTAGGTGGTGATGTTACTCCAATGGAATGACCCTTTATATCCAGGTGTTGTTTCTGTGGAGTTCATTAAATGACATAGATCTTTTATCTAGCATAAGTGCTGCTCTCTTTATTTAGTAAGCTGCTTCTTCCAATGGCTCAACAGCCCTCTTGAGGGCCTAGGCCTACCGAGGCGGCTGCGGACTGTCATCTAGCGTGAATTTGGGGTGATATGTGGTCAGTGTATCAATTCTCCATCAGTTAGTGAGCTTAAACCAGGAAATAGTTCGGTCTCACAGGGACTTCACAGATTCTCTAGATAAAATTATCAACTTCAACTTCCTCGCTCCATTATTTCTCAGTTCCTTTAAGAGGTTTGGTAATATGTCAGCTTCTTTTCTTAACCGTTCCGTCTAATTCGATATATGCATATATGGTGCTGGAAAAGGTAGTATTGAAAGAACCAAAAATTGTCTGAAACAAAATGATACAATTTTTTGTATGTATATAAATAATTCTATAATGAGCTTTAAAATTAATTTTAACAAACTAAAGCTACGATTCTGTTTCTAATATTCATAATTTATTTAAATCAATATTTTGAATTCGTCTCTTTAACAGTTCCATTACCGAGTCTTAGTTGCAAAGTTGGTAAAAAATTCTTTTATATTTAAGGATGACAGGTTAATCTCAGGATCTGAGAGTTTTCAGGTTTTTTCTTACAATTCTTCGAGTAAAAATCCTAGAAAATTTCTGGAACGGCGTTAATTCTATGTTACCATTATCCATTTTCGTGTACAACGAAGGGTTGATCTGACACGCAAGCAACGCTGTTTAATTTTCTCTGAACGATTACATAGATTCTGATAATTGCGTATAAACATTAGTGGTTTATTTTTTGTTTAGATACGACTATTTTTAACCTTTGTTACATCACAGCTTAACGTGTGAGCATAAAGTGATCGACTTGAAATGCAATGGCGCCTCCAAAACACTGTACCTTAATGATACCAATTACCGTGATACAATATTACAGCTTAATTCAAAATTACATTTTCGAATTTCTTCAAATTTCCCCTTGTATAAGTTACTTTACTACCTATACCTCAATATTTGAAGTTTTAAGTCGATGGCGGAGGTTTAGAATGTTGTTTTAGTTTTTAATTTTAACTGTAAAGAAATATAGAAATAAAATAAGGAAATATAAATAGAATTTGGAAAAGAACGTCAAAAATGTGATAAGAAACAAATCACGAGGAAGAAATCATTTTTAAGAAACATTTCCCTGACATAATCTTAACTGGAATTAAAACTTTTAGAAGGATCAAATTTTGTGGTTTCATTTGGGCTTAAAGTCATACATGTAAAAGAATGAAAGACGATAGGAGTGGTTCAGCTTTCATAACTAAATACGACGAATTTGCTTTCTATTAGACGATGGAAACAGATTGTTCAACGACGATGACACTGTCATTTTCTTTATTGAAATGAGATGTTTGAGCTCCTCATTTATTATGCGTTTGCTGTATTAATCAATCCCAAAGTATACAACACTTTCATACATACGAATGAGAACCATGCGTAAAATAAATTCGATTTCATTTTGAATATGTACGCTATAAAAGTTATGATGTTTGTCAATTACGTCCGGAAACAAATCTTATTCCGATTTCCAAAACCCAGATAATTTCTAAATTAAATTAACAGACAATAAATGAATATGGTCACTTGCTGAAGTATACATATGTGGATACAAAGATTAGATTAAAAAATAATCGTAAATAAATTGAAATGGCTATTGGGCGCTCTCATAGAATAAATAAAATACAGAATTTGCATAGTTCGAACCTTACGATCTACGTGCGTTTGCCGGCAACTTCAAATGGAGTTCTCCGGGCATTCACATCGCGCATTGGAAGGATTGTCATCAATGTTTAACAGTAGGCTTATCATTATAGTTTCATATATTGGGTTACTAACAGTCTTATATTATTATGATTAACGTTAAGATATCTATTGTTGTCAGTAAAAATTTTCAGAACGAATGAAGGATTTGTTGCAAATATATTAACTTTCTGACATTTTACCAAGCTCATAATAAAAGATTTGCGAGACAAGCTTCAGGAATTATATAAACTGATATTTATATCTACGGAAAACAAATCAGTCAGCTTACCGCAGAACGCCAATGTCAATGCTCAGCACAGCTCTTCTCGTACCTGTAGAAACACTACTCGTGGCTATCACTCTTGGGTTTTTATTAACTTTTGTTCGTAAATAGACGTCAAGTTATATTTACCTATATCAGAGGTAAAAACTTGGAAAAGTCTACGGCACAGCTCGAGAGATTTGCCGATTAGTGTCACTTAAAATGAATTACACGTAACGCAATACGGAGCGTCTCATAATCACATCCACTAGCTGCGGTGGGCGCAGAACATCTGCGATTATTGTCCGCTGTAGAAGTAGATAGCTTAAAGCACTCTCCAGTGGCTGGAACTTGTACTACGGTTAACAGTTGCGAATCTGCCGGCGTTCTGTTCGTTTTGTTAAGCTCATTTGTATTATGGATATCGGGGAGTTATTGTCGTATAAGGTCCGTATCACTACTTTGTATGTGCTCTTAAATGCTCACAGACTGTTTTTTCAGTATAAAAGTATTTTGTTGTTAAATTTTTAGGTTATATTTATTTTGCATTCTAAGCATTTGTTTACCATACATCTGGCATGCCAATGAATAGGTGGAAATTATCAATAAATGAATTTCAATTCTTTCAGAGGAAAATTTTTCGTATTTGCTTTATTTCACTACAGACGTACTACCAGTTATATTTTCATAACTTGTTTCAGTATTTGTGTTTTTCTTCCAAGTAGCTTGCTCACGTTTTAATTTTGAATCACTGTCTCTCTTCCTACAAATCTGAAGTGAAAATCTTATTATACATCACAAGCTGGTGTCATATCGTTAAATAGGAAACAGTATGTCAAATTTTCATACTGGTCAACACTGTGCAATTGACTGGTACATACGTTGTAATTAGAAAGGAGACTTAGACCTCCAACTTGATGTAGTGACACCAGCTTTCAATGAAAGGTAAACTGACGAATATCCACCTATCTCTCCTTTTATCCCAGAGTTGATTATTACATCTGTATTGGACAGTAAAGTAATTTAGGAAAATGTAAATAGGCATGAAATATTTTAGTCTGTTCTAAGGCTAATAATTAAATAAAATTTTGACCACTTTCGTGTTTATAAATATATTATTTATACAGTCTTTTTGGGTTTCTAATTTTCCCAACATTTCAATAACTATCACCACCATATTCTTCAGGCGTGAAGACGATGCTGGTGACAGTTATTTAAACACTGTGTGACTTTGGGATTACCCAGTTGCAAACCTGAGAAGAGTACACGTCATCTTCACCTTGCAAACCTTCAGTCTTTAACCATAAGATTTACTGAATGGGAACATGAGAAATGAATTCTTTGTTCTGCTTCGTGTTATCATAAATACTAACATAAGAAAATTTCACAACTTAGCTTCACTTTTTTATTTCTATTTAATAATATAAATATTTAAGGATTTATATTTAACCGACATAAATTTATTCCAGCCTCCAAATACTCCTAAACGACTTCAGGATGAAGAAGAAGAGGAAGATCATGATAATGAATTTGAAAGACATCGAAGTAAAATGAGGAGATTGTCCAAGTCTGGTAGATCTGATTCAGATAGAGGGGACAAAAGAAAAGTCCCCCCATTACCACCACCACCCCCACAACAAAATAATAGTGATATAAATAATACTGGAATAACAGATGAGGAAAGGGAAAAGATTTTGCAGCTGGTGGAAAATGAAGAAGTTGAGGTACAAATATATAAAACTTAATTCAGAACATGCTTAAATGGCTTATAATGTACTATTATTTTTCTTCAATTTATTTTAGGGAGAAATACTTGATGAAGCTACTCTAAAAAGAATGATATTATTATTTGAGAAGAGGGCATTAAAAAATCAAGAGATGCGAATAAAATTTCCGGATATGCCAGAGAAGTATGTTGATATTGTATTTAATCTATATTTAATAATAAATTGTTGTGCAGTTGTTATTAAGCATAAAATTAGTCTGGTGGCTAAAGCACCAATAACTTACAATTTAATTACCATTCAGAATAGTAAAACCTTTTAAAAACTGGCAGTGGTGGTTGTAAACACAAACAGTTTGAAGTTTTTTCTTCTCTGTTTTAAACTGGTTATTAATACAACTCAAAATAAAAATTGTAGTGGCTTGGACTGTGAAATAAGAAAAAAGGTCTGTGATACTTTCCTGTGTGTTACCAATTTGCCCAATTTATAATATAGTAAATTAAAACAAAATAACATTTGCCCACTGATTACTGAATGATTTAATTACTCATTGTCTCTGTTGTGTCTTAATTTATTTAACATTTTAGAAGTTTATATTATAGTTTTTAAAATAATAATTAACAGCCAACAAAATAACAGCTAATGGTAAACCAAAAAAAAGCTTGTGGGTATAAACAGTAGTTTTAGAACCCCAAATGTATCTAACTGTTATAAATGTATGTTTTTAAAAAGTGACTAAATACATTCCAAAGTCACAGGCTTCAGATCAATAATAATTGAAATGAATTTAATGTAAAGTTTATAAATTAAAATAATAATTCGAAAGTGCAAACTGTACATTTAATTTTTTATTTACTAGATTTATGGAATCAGAGGTTGAACTTCATGAAACACTTCAAGAAATGCATGCTGTTGCCACTGTACCTGACCTATATCCTTTAATGGTGGAACTTCAAGCTGTACCTTCACTTTTGGAACTTTTGGCTCATGAAAATACTGATGTATCTGTAGCTGTGGTTGACTTACTACAGGTAAAACGTGTTTATATTAAAACTATAGTTTGGTATCCAGCTTGTGTCATTACAAACAAAAAAAAATTATAATGAGCACTTGCAATTTTAAAAATGTGATTATATTGATATACCCAATTTTAATGGTTTGGTAAGATCAAAATATGTGATATCTATGATTATTAAGACCACAAATGATTTAAAAAAAATAGAAGAAATAAAGATAGCATGTAGCTTTATATTTAAAAATTAATCATTGAATAAGAAGCTGATCACACGTTTTCAGTCATTGTCTCATATTCTGAAGACACGCATCTACCAAGGCATTATGACTAACTTTAAACTCATTTCCTGCCATCAAGGAACTATATTCAATGACATATTGGGGGAAATATAGCTTATTTAGCCAATGTTCACCAACTTCTGCCAATAAAAACCAACCCATGGTCTTTATGGTCTGCATTGGCCCAGCTTGGGCCATGGTGTAGAGACCCAATGTAAGATCAAGTGTACTGAAAATTAAACTATAGCCTTTATTGCTCCATCTGTGGTGATGCTTTATCTGCCAGTTTTAATATGCAATTGTATGAAATGTGAATCCAAATTGTGCAAATTATTTGAATTCCATCTAAATTAAATCATTCTTTATAATTTCTTATTACCGTGTTAAACTAATGTTAAATATTTATTTTTCTTGATTATCATTTGTATGATTTTTGTTTTCTTCTTTTCTTAAAAAGCAATTATGAGAGATTTTTGTAAGATATTGCTGTTTGTTAAAAATATTGTAAAAATCAGATTTTGTGATCATATATTTTGAATTGTCAAATGCAGGAACTTACAGATGTAGATATTTTACATGAAAGCCAAGAAGGGGCAGATTCCCTAATTGATGCTTTATTGAACCAGCAAGTTTGTGCGCTGTTAGTTCAGAATCTTGAACGACTTGATGAATCAGTAAAAGAAGAAACCTATGGAGTTCATAATACTTTAGGTAAGTGTTTTGTTATAGCATATTGGTGGCTGTTTATTTTATGTTACAACAAAAAATTTAATATCAATGAAATTATTTTTTGTTGTACTCAGCAATATTTGAAAATTTGATGGAGTTTCGGCCTGAAGTTTGTGGAGATGCAGCACGCCAAGGATTAATGCAGTGGCTGCTCAAGCGACTCAGGGTTAAAGGTCCATTTGATGGTAACAAGCTGTATGCCAGTGAAGTTCTTAGTATACTGCTACAAAACACTCCTGACAACCGACAACTTTTAGGTGATCTGGAAGGAATAGATGTTCTTCTTCAGCAGCTTGCTGTAGGTATCAGTTTTACTACAAAAAGAAATTCTCTTAAGTATTGAAATACTACTTATTTTCATAATTAAATGGTGCCAGCCATCTGTGAACTTCGGGTGGGTCACCATCTTTCTGTCTCTTTCCTGTCCTTATATATATATATTATATATATATTTATATATATATATATATATATATATATATATATATGAGATAGGAAATGACATTGTCATGTTTAAAACAATTAATGGGGAAGGACAGAGAGATATCTCTCTGTCCTTTCCCATTAATTATATATATATATATTATATAATATATATATATATATATAAAATTAATGTTTGAAACGTGATGTGGTCACACTCATTAAGTAAGGATAGAAATGAGGGAGAAAGGTAGGAAATTCGCTTAAAGTTGTTTGCTGGTGTAGAATTATGCTCAAAGAAGGGCATATGTTTAGTGTAGAGAGGAATGGAAGAAGAAAGAAAGACTGAAAATATTTTGCACCACCGGGATTCAAACCTGGTTTTTCACAGAATCTCCACTTGTAGCCATAGAATTCTTTTAACCATTTAGCCTATGGTTGCCAACATCGAATATCGTCAGTGTAGTAGTACTTAGGTTGAGTTGGAATGGATAGATAAGAGGAATAGAAAGGTTTATGTGCAGCATCCATATAGGATAGATGACAAATAAATGTTTAAAATGTGACATAGTCACACACATAGGATATTTGGATATCCTATTTATATAAATATGAGTCGGGAAATGACATTGTCATGTTAATTAAAAAAATTAATAGGGAGAGGACAGAGAGATAGAAAGTAGATGACTTACCTGAGGTTCATTGATGGTAGGCACCTTGTGAAGTTTAGAGTACTTGAATTTTCAGAGGCACCGCCCCCCTTCATCAGAAAGTTAGGAAGACATTTCCAGTGATCGGCTAGCCGACGACTGAGCCATGGTGGTGCCGAATATTTTCAGTCTTTCTTTCTTCTTTGATTCCGCTCTACACTTAAACAAATGTCTTTCTTTGAGTATAGTTCTATGTCAATCATATGATTTAAAGCAAATTTCCTTCCCATATTTCTATCTTTACTAACTGCCCAATTATCTAATGTGTGTTGTAATGATTGCTTATGTAATAATTGAAATTACATTAGCATTATGTGTTAAAATCAATTTAACATAGCGAAATTGAGGTGATTGTGTTATTTTGTGTATAGTCATTTTTGAAGTTAGTTTGGGTATGAAGGATTGCGATTTCCACACTAACCACCTGGACGTTTCTGAGAAGGGTAGATTTATTGCCCTAGGACAGTGCCGGAATTGTGGTACTCCTAGCGGCTGTAGAGGCTAGCGACAGCAAGCCAAGGCACTATGAGTTGAGATAGAAGCGGAGAAGCATCGCTTATCAACGTCCATCAACATCAACATGACTTGTATGTCGAATTGACAACGTCCTTATGAGGTCACCATCAGCAGGTGTAATATTACGGCTGACTAACTCCTACTCCAATTAATACCGCTGGGTCCAGATATGTGCCCCACAGCTAAAACCAGCCTCATATGGAGACAATGGTAATAAGCAGTTCTTCATACCCGGCCAGTTGTAAAATTCATTAGAAATTTTCGAAATAATTAAACTCACAGGCAACTTGAGATTCCGCAGCTAGGGCAAATACTTGATTTTGCTAGTATGGAGCTAGTAACTGTAAATATGTAAATTTGTTAATATTAATATTAGTAAATATTTGTAAATAGCATTCAATTTGTTTCTTTCAAAATAAAACCCTTAAAAATTAAATAAAAACACTAATTCAAAGATGGAACCTATCATGAATAAATTAAATCATAAATTATAAGTAATAAATAATAATAACCCCCCCTCCCTCATCTCTGTGTGACTTTGTCACATTTCAAAAATTTCATTAATTTATTCATTTATGAGCAAAGGTGCCTTATACGTTTTCCCCAACAACTTATTGTGTTAATTTAATTTCAGACTATTGTAATTTAGTTAAATATGCAAAACATTTTAAATATATCTGTTTACAACACAGTCCTGTATTAAAAACTTCTATATTTTTAACTTTGCTGAATTTGACATAAAATAGTGACTTTATTTGTGATTATATTATATATAAAATTGGTTTCCTTATTTTGAGGTAGTTCTACAAACGCCATGATCCAAGTTCAAATGAGGAACATGAAATGATGGAGAATCTTTTTAATTGCTTGTGTTCAAGTTTAATGTATGCTCCTAACCGCGAAAGATTTTTGCGTGGTGAAGGTCTTCAACTTATGAATTTAATGCTTCGGTAAGTAATAATTGCTGAATTTTAAAGAATCTCTCTTCCTCTTGCAGTAACATTTACAATTCCCAACTTACCTCCCCATTATTTACTTTAAATTTTTGTATAATTTTGCTTGGATATGGGTTTTCATATTTTATTTTTCAGTTTTTATTTTTTTGTAATGCATGAAATAACTTGTATACTTTATTCATCTAGCTTGTAATAATTATATATATATATAATTGTACACCCCAGTTTATTATTTCAACATTAATTGAATATTCGAGCATCAATGTATGGAATTCACTGAATTATGCAGGATTGACCATGTATAAATAGGATGTAGGGCTGATAAATAAAATTTCACATTGTACATAAGCGTTATTGATATGTTTCTTTATTAATCTTGGTTTGCGGTACAAAATATTGTTATTCATATCCAAATGCAGTGTTTAAAAATGGGAAATAAAAAGTTTTTGTGTAGAGAACTGTCTTTGTAATATTCTGTTGTTTTTTGAAACTCTCTCATTGCAAGGACATTTTTGTTCTATAAAGGATAATCAGTAAACCATATAGTGAAATGTGTCATCTTATTTTCAGTGAGAAAAAATTATCTCGTAATGGATCCCTCAAAGTTCTTGATCATGCAATGTCTGGTCCAGATGGCAAAGAAAACTGCAATAAATTTGTAGATATTCTTGGATTACGCACAATTTTT
The DNA here is from genome assembly GCA_034510155.1 of Eucriotettix oculatus. NCBI lineage: Eukaryota > Metazoa > Arthropoda > Insecta > Orthoptera > Tetrigidae > Eucriotettix > Eucriotettix oculatus. The sequence continues at coordinate 86,121,829 of CM067379.1, forward strand.
CCTCTTTTTATGAAAACTCCAAAGAAAAATAGAAAAAGGATATTAACCACTGAGGAGCATGAAGGTATATTTTATAAAATTAGTTTAACAGTTAGATTTAACCTTTGAAAAAAAGGGTTTAATAAACAAAGAATATACATAGTTTTTATTTTGAAATGTATTTAAAATTTTATTATACTCATGTTGACTGCAAAAAAGAATGTGTTTTTTAAATCAAATCTTGAATAAAATATAGATAATGGTTGAATTTCTTTGTAACCTCAAATTCTTAATTTAATTTGTATTTTACTTATCAATGTTTTCAACTTATTAGCTATATTATTAAGTTAATAAACACCATAATCCTGTTTCTAACAACAAAGTTACTTAATTCCAACAAGGTTTCTTCCAAACCAGTAATTAATTCTTAGTGGTACAAGCAATGATATTGTTTTTCAGAATAGACTAAGTTCATTTTCTATGAAAAGAAAAGTTTTAAAGACATCTAAAACATGACATAATAATCATTGTTTTTCCTTAATCATATGGTTAAAATTAAATTTTACATTATAAAATCAAAATTATTCTTTTAACTCTAAAATATTTCCATAATGTAAACCCATTTATAAAGCAGAAGAAGGAGTGACTAATTAGACATTTTCAGCTCTTTTGATTGAAACTTCTTAATTCTTTGATGTTATTGGGAAGTTTGTTAGAAATTGATTCTACCTCCTCTTGTGCAACTGACAGAGGTTTATAACTGTCATATAATTTATTATTATTTGTATTAAATGAATACATATCTGAGTTGGTACCAAATTTATGGTAATTATTTAATACAAATATTGTCATTGAGTAAATGAATTGACCAAATAGAGTTAGTATACCTAATTTCCTGAATAGCTTATTGCATGAAGTCCGAGAGTTTGTCAAACACTTTTTGGGATATACAATTACCTCAAAGTACTATTCCATTTGGTTTTTCACAGGAAAAGAAATTATATTGTTGTGTGCTATTTGATTACTTTGGTAACAAGTGTGTTATACTTTTCAGAGCACGTTGTTTCTATAATAGCAAGTATGCTTCGCAATTGTCGGGGACCTCAAAGACAAAGATTACTCAACAAGTTTACTGAAAATGATCATGAAAAAGTTGATAGACTTTTAGAATTGCATTTTAAGTACCTCGAAAAAGTAGAATTAGTAGATATGGAATTAGACAAAGAACGTAAGGTATGTCAGTAGTTAATATCTTTAGGAAATAATTTGCAGTTATTTTACATATTCAGAACCTCTATTTGAAATAAAAGGTGATTTAATTGTCTTTTTCAATTATTCCCAATAAATCTGTATTTTCTACAATTAATTATTTCAATTAATGAACTGAAGAGGTCCTGAAAATTGTGGACAAAACATAATAAAAATCTTCTATTTTTTACTTTTAGTCATTCTTTGTATTTTATTTATTATATTTAGTCAGATTAATTTAATTATTGTATTTGTAAAAATGTAGAAATATTTTTCTACAACCAATGTTGCAAATATTAATAAACATTGATTGTCAAACAGTAAAGATTAACTTGTAGAATGAATTTGTGATAGAAATATTGCTTTGCTTGGTTGAAAGCATTAGCTATCTATTATTTGTAATGAAAGTGGACATATAATTGCAAAATATAAAACTCAGTTATGAGCTATTTTATTGTCATGAATGTTTGTAATTGTGTATACATGTTGTGAATATATCAAACTTTTGGATGCTTATTCTGGTATTGTTTGATCTCACGCTAAAAAGTAGACATATGTTTCTGATTAATTATGCATCATCTTGTTGTTTAACTGAATTCTGCACTGTGCCCATAAAACTTGAGAATGAAATATATTTTATTATAGGATGGAGAAGATGATGAAGAAGACAACAACTATTTAAGAAGGTTAGAAGGCGGGCTCTTTACTTTACAGCTTGTAGATTATATTCTCCTGGAAGTGTGCACTGGAGGTCCAAGTACAATTAAACAAAGAATGACTCAGATATTGAATCTTCGGGGAGGCTCACTGAAGACTATCAGACATGTCATGAGGGGTAAGAATTTTTCTCTTTCTTTCCCATATGGTCTTACTTGCTTTTATTTAAGTAAGGCTGTGACAGTGCTTAATTAAAACAATTGGTATGTAAATGGAAGACAGAAACTTTTAAATCAAACTACTTCTTCTTCAGAAAGTATTATATTAACTTATGCCTAATCTTAATTCAGATCCTCTAAACTTTAATCTGTTATTAACTTTATTTTTATTTTATTTTTTTTGCAAGGGCAGGTGAAAATTTGTATAAGATACTATCACAGGGTCTGTACTGCATAGTATTGTGGAATTCTACCCACTAAAAACACCTCCTTTTCCAATGATGACTGTGTGTATCTTCCTGTGGTACTGTCGTTAGACATTGCTTCACAGGAAGCAGTCGTAGCGTCAAGCTCTGTCTCCTTTAAAAATTATTATTTCTCTGTTTTTGAAATTGTGTAATCTTTAAATTACTGTAGAGCCATATGCACTTACTTTACTCCAGTTATTAAGTGAAAGCAGCATATTGGGTATCAAAATATCTGGTGTTATTGAAGTTCAAATATTGCTCTTCTCAAAATCTCGAGTAACTGAAGAATATGTGTTCTGGTGTCTCATTAAATCCACATTCAGGGCATACAGGTGAATTATCTATGGCAAACCTGTAGAAGTATGCCGTGAAACTGCCATGACCGGTCAAGAGTCAAGTGAGATGATAATTTCGTCTCCGTGTTTCCGATTAATCCAGTCTTTAATTGATATTATTAACCTATGGGTTCATTGGCCCTTATTGGACTCATCCCAACGGCATTGCTATTCTTCATATGTTTTAAGCATCTCAACTCTCTTGCCTTCCAGACCTCTGTTTGTTTGTATTCGTCGGCACTCATCGTCCAGAATGTCCACCGGAGGCATTCCTGCCACCACACAGACTGCATCGTCTTAACTTTGTACTTATTTAAGTGCTGTAGGCTTATATCACATACTACATAATCATTTTTGCTACATACATCTTAAAGTGTTTTTGTGCAGGAAATTATATTTGTGTACTGACCTTAATTTAATAGTTTTTTTTATTTGATTTCAGAATATGCAGGAAATCTTGGAGATGCTGGTGATACAGATTGGAGAGATATGGAGCAACAACATATCTTGCAACTTGTAGATAAATTTTAATTACTTATTTTTTGTATACTTTTATAAATACATGTAAATACTGTTTCTATAAAAACGAAATATATTTGTAGTTTTGTGTGTTTACTAATAAATTATACCTGGTCCATTTGCATGCTTCAGTAGTATGAAAAGAATGTAAAATATAGTTTCCAAGGTGTTTAACTGGTTTTACACAGGCCGAGTCCATTATAATGGTATTGCTAAATTTAATGAATTTTCAGACAACAATAAATAGTTCAAAGAAACTAAAATCACATTAAAAAAGTAACCCATTATTTGCCTAGCGCTTCTACACAGTTATTCAATAATACTTTTACTTACTGGTGGAAGAAGAGAGGGATGGGGGTGGAGGAGGTTTTTCAAATATTCAAAATGGCCTTTGATTGCTTCTACTTACAAATAATCACACTCATTGCAGATTTGTTTTGTAGCTCTTTATATTGATATATGCATCTTGAACAATGGCCAAAATATGTGAGTGCATCACACACAAACCATATGTTTCTTATTTGAAAGGGCTTGTTCTGTAACAAATGTAGAAGAGAATTCTGAACAATGAGGTGCTGGGAGAAAATAATTTCGCATAACTAATAACTTACATATGACGGTGTGAGGAACAACAAAATTGTAAGTAATTTATTAATTGAAAGATTTATGTTTATTTTAAAATGAAATATAGCATGAACAGTAAATTGTATTTTAATTTGTTAGGTATAATACACTATTATCATTAAAAAACAGCTTAATCCAGTTCATGGAAACTTCGATTATTAAAGGCTGTGATGCAATTTAATGAATGTTTATGGAGTGTAACTGGATATGTGCAGATATTTTAAAATAAAAATTAATTTGAGGGGGTATATATGTAATTGCAATATTCTCGTTATGCAGGCTTAATGTCATTTTCAATGATTAATGTGTTTTGTGACTTAACATGCTGTTAAATAAAAAATACAACTAAAGTTCACCAAAATAATTTGCCTATTGGCAAGTCATTGGACTTTGTACATTTCTTCTTCTCTATTTTGCCTTGTCCTTGGCTTCTTTATAATTTTGACGAAATGCAATGTTAAATTGCCAACTTTTTGTTTTTTTGTCTAATTATCCAGCACACACTAATGGAAATATCTAAATGTCATAAATAATACCAGTACACTATTTCATACAAGTTCAAAAATAACAGCCTTAGTCTTTTTTGGATTTAGACAACATAAATCGTAACGTGGTGAGTGAAAATGAAGCAATTACATATAATAATTGTGAGTAGGGAGGCGTATGTACTGGGGCAGTAGACCGTGCTTTGTAGAATGACAAAGTGTAACTGATGCTATAAAATCAAATCGGAGAGAAGATTTGCATTTCTTTTCATTCCAGTAAAGCCAACATCATTCTTCATTACCAACATTTCAGTTAATCTTTATCCATATATTCTTCATCCTCAGTAACATAAAATACAAGCATTCCATGCATAACAAACATGCCCAATTTGCGTTATTATGGAGGCAAAAATTAGGTCAATGTTACAGTACTGACGGGGACTGTGAGAATAGCTTGAAACGAGAATCTTATCGAGAGCAGATATGTTTTGAGTACAAAAAAATATTCAATTTTGATCTAAAATATACTATTTCAATTTAGCAAGTCTTCGATTAAATTTATTTTTGGGACGTAACAGGCTACCTGAGAGAGATCCTGAATCAAACAACTTCTCTTTAAAGCATAGGAATGGAATTGAATTGGGGGACATGGAAGGGAGAGTAAGGTAGTTAAGGGTTTACTAGGGTCCTCAGACTATAGTTTAAGGATCCTACACCTAAAAGAAATACAGAGAAGACCCTACATCAGGTAGGTCGGGCTATTGTATACTATTCTCACATCCTTCCGAACTATAGGAGAAAAATTTGCTGTGGCGTCATAGCATTCCACCTCCGTGTTCTCACCAGTTTTAGGAAGCAGCTGGCCGACATCCAATGGGAGCAGAGGACTACTCTTGCCGTAAGGCCCCAGTACATAAGCCTCCCTAAAGAGATGAAGGTGCCTCTTACTGTGAGAACCTTAAAATCAGGTTCTTTTTGGTTAACGGGCTCCCCTTTAATAGCATAGGAATGGAATTGAAAAGGGGGGTGAACGAAGTGTTTTTTCTCTCTGTGGAGAAATACCTGCGAGAGAAAGCTCGCAAAGGTATTCTTGGGCAGGGCTGCACCTGCAAGACCAACAACTAAATGTTTGCATTCCGATCTATTATTAGTCGGCATGTACCGCCGTCTCATCTTAAAAGTGTCTTCCGAATTAATGAAGTTAATGCAAACATAAATACTTTTATCCCCACAAGAAGGAAACGTGCCAAGCTACAAATTATCGTATTCATTTGTAATATTCCCTGCACTAGCTTTTTTTTTGTATGTCTAAATTGGAAGTCGTTTTCATTTGCGCAGTCAACTAACTTTACTTTTTACCAACTTACATCATTTTCCCTTCAAGATTATCTAATTAACTGTAATAAAACTAAGTTATAGAGACTTTATGAAGAAGTGAAAAGACTGTTGCTAAGCTTTGTACGTGCGTAACAGCATATTTAAAAAATAATTGCTCCATTATTTTCCTGTTTCTTATTTATTATTCTACGTGTGCACGATGTTTGTGTGTAATGTTCTGTAACATGGAGGATACCGTGAATGGCATTAAGTTTAGACACTTTTATATTTATAGTTTCCCCTGGAACCATGTAATTATAAAAACACAGCGATTTGCACCCAGTGGTTTCTTTTACTGTAGTACGACCATATTCTGATGTTATATCATATCACATTACAGTCGGTAATATTGTAACCTTTTGGCGCGACATTTCTCAACTTGAGAATTTTTCACTATAATTACGTAAACATATTTTGATAACAAATTAATCAGAAATATTGAGCAAGGTTAAAACACAAAATTCAAATTTGTACGAATAATTTCACTGAAGACTAAGACATTATCTGCCCTTATTTTGAAATATTTTTCAATTCACTGAATTATGGAGCATTACAGGTCGTAGTTGAATAATATCGCAGGTATAAAAGTTTTATTTCTTCAAATCTAGGTTGGGTATGTAAGTTCCGAGGAAGAATACGGCTGAATTATGCATTATTGACCACGTGCGTGCCCTAATCTGACTGAAGAGCACCTTGCCTACCAAATTATTTACGCCTTTCCGTGCTTCAGGTGTTTGTTCTTTTATCAAAGTGCGCGAGCGCAGGACAGAATAACATTATGAAGCTTCCAAAGAAAATATTTAGTCTGACAGAAATTGTAGGTTTTTATCATTGCTCTAAATGGGTTAAGTGATTACCGAAAAGTACTGTTGTACAAAATTAGAGACTTTTATTAAATTAAGTTAATAATTATGAAAATGAAGATACTCAAGAAAGGAGTTAAAAAAGGATGAGAATTAGGTACGCTGAAACAATAGGAGGTCCTTCTGAGTTTCAAAGAAGATATCAAGAATATATTAATAGAAAAAGGAGAAAGAAACAATATAGAAGAGAAATGGCCACTCTTGAAGGAAGAAGTGACTAGAGCAGTCGACGAAGAAATATGAAGAATAGCCCAGACGAATAGGAAAGCATGGATAACACAAGAAGTAATAAAAATGATTGATGAAAGGCGTAAATATAAAAACGCGAGAGGTGAAAATGGTAAAGAGCATTACAGACGCTTGAAGAATGGGATAGATAGGAATTGCAAAGCCAAAAAGGCTTGGCTCCAAGAAAAATGCAAAACGGTTGAAGATCTCATGGTGAAAGTTAAAATAGACGCTTAATAGGAAAATAAAATTAACATTCGGAGAGAGGAAAATATTAGCATGTAGCGTGCGTGTTTAATTTTAATTAATTTTAGTAAAGTAAATTTATTTTATGCTTGGGAGGCTGAATGCCAAAAAGAGAAATCACGCAAAACCTTGGGGTAACGGTTCTAACAAAAGCTAGACATTGAGAGAAAAAGAGAAAGTTTTGGCGCTGGTAAAGAGAATAGGGAGAGACCGGGTCGGGTCTAGAGACAGTCGGGGCGAGAACGCGGCGTAAAACACACTCGATCTGGGGTGAAAAAGCTTGGCTGTCGATGATCAGGGCACGTCCAAGCTAAAGTGTATTTTTTCGGTGTTTTCGGGGTGTGAAAGCGAAGAAGGAAACGAGGAAGAAGATATAGAAAGCGTGGGCCCTGTCGTTTGTTGTAACCGACTTCCAAGGAGACGCAGGGTCCACAAGTAGTAAGTTTCTATCAGTCTCTCTGTGTCCCCTGAGAGAAACGGAACCTTATAATTCTTCGAATTGTTCACAAAATAAATTAAACCTTTACAATGAAGAACATCATGAGGGCGGATGGGAAGCCAATGCTGGATAAAAAAGAAAAGGTAGAAAGGTGGAGGGAATATCTAGATCAGTCAGTAATAGAAGAAGAAGAGGAGGTGAATATTAACGAGTTTGGGGATAGCCTTTTAAGGTCGGCGTTTTATAGGGCGTAGACAGATTTGAGCCATTATAAAGCGCCAGGAATTATTAATATTCTGGCGGAGTTGATAATATCATCGGGCGAAGAAGCAATATCATGTCTGTTCAGGATAGTTCGAAAAATCTACGAAACAGGAAGAATACCAGAATACCAATTATACCCCTATCGAATACGACTGGGGCTGATAGATACGAACAGCACAGAACAATTAGTTTAGGATCCCATGCATGCAAAATATTAACGAAAATAGCGTATAGGAGGATGGAAAGACTAATAGAAGGCGAGTTAGGAGAAGATCAATTTGGTTTTAGGAAGAATGTAGGGAAAAGACGAGCAATATTGACTTTGCGTCTAATTTTAGATGACAGGATAATAAAGAACAAGCCTACGGTCATGGCATTTGTAGATTTAGAAAAAGCCTTTGATAATATGAACTGAAACACACAATTAAATATTTTGAAAATGACAGAAATAAAGTTTGAGAAAAAAGGCTTATGCATAACCTCTACAGCAGGCCGTCAGCAGTAATTAGAATTGAAGATCAAGGAAAGAAAGCAGAAATTAAGATAGGAGTAATTAAGCCAAGAATGCAAGTCTGTCGCCCACTCTCTTCAACTTATATAAAGAACAGTCAATGAAGAATTTTAAAACTGCAAGGAGAATAAATAAAAACCCTACGCTTTGGCGATGGTATTGAAGTATTAGGGGAGTCAGAAGAAGACTTGGAAACTATAATAAATGGCATAAGCGTGGTCCTGGAGTAAGAGTTCAATATGAGCGTTAATAGAGGGAAAACCATGGTAACGGAGTGTAGTATGGGAAACAGTGGAGTAACAAAGGGTGTACGACTGGGAAGGCATATTTGACGAAAGTTAAGGAATTCTGCTAATTAGAAAGCGTAATAACTAGGGATTGTATATGTATAGTAGACATAAGTGGTAGTATAGTACAGGCAAGGAAGTAATTTACCTCCGGTTAATATAAGGGTGAATAATAGGAAATCTATTCTAAAAATGTTCGTATGGAGTGTGGCTTTATATGGGTGCGAAACATGGTCGGTATTGTTGCAGAAGGGAAGAGAATAGTAGCGAAACTCGCTAACATTATTAGACGTAATGCGGCCGTTTCGGCGCGAAACTCACTCAACATTACTAGACACATAAATTAATATTTATCTAAATAATTAAATGTAATCCTTAATATTTTTAAAGTAAGAAAATAAAAGAGACTAAGGAAAATTGATTAATATAATGTTTGCTTAACATTACTAGATATAAATTTAATGGATGAAGATTTCTCGGAAAATTCTGCGTTCTCTATAAATTTAATGTTTATCACAATTTTTAAATATATTCCTAAACACTTAATCAGTTGCAATACCCGAGAGTTTGTAAAACATTAATAGTAAAACAAGCTATAAGTAAGAAAAATTTAAGATAATGTTTAACAACAGCAGTTCGTACAAGACGTTTCGTTCCTAAATTTGGAACCTTATCTAAAGTGAATAAAACTTAAAATACAAAATAATTATTTACAATATATTATGTATAATACAATGTTCTTATAAAATGAAAATTTACTCGCGGAATCAAGGAATTAAAACGGATGAAAATGCACGTCGCACAAGCGAAGAGGCAGAAATAACAGAAACATAGATTTAAGTCCAGCCAAGTCGTCAGCACAAAGTTAATATGTATTAAACACATTTGCCACCATCAGGCTGTAAGCCACGACACAAAATCATCTGTGTTTAAATATGTTTTCCAATTATAATTTACATGATGAATTCCACAAATATGAACGAAGCGTCGTAAGTTTATTTAAATAAATATTAGGCTACGTTTTATGACAAATTAGCCGGACTTTTCGTTAATATTTGAAGATGCCAAATTATTTATTCATTGCACAATTAGTAACAATAACTCATGAAAGTTTTGAGTTCCGAAAAAAGATTATCCATGAGTTAAACAGAAATTTTATAAAAGTAGCGATTTAAATTTATTTAAATTAATTGTCTTTTTTTAATAATAATAGCCGAACTGTTCTGATGGGATGCACCTCACTCATCAGTCTAAAATAAATATTATATTTTACATCTGAAATTATAATATTTTTCTAATAAATTTTATGGTTGTTTCAATATATATGCTTCCGCAAAACGGAATACTTTCTACATTGAATTTTACTTTTTTCAAGTCACATTAATGCGGATATTAAATGTGCGTATAGTTTGACCAATATAACAGTAATTACAATCTTAACAGTTAGTTTGGTATATAACCTTATTAATTTTATTTTAATATATCTACAAAGCATAAATTATTGCAATATTTAAAGGTAATTCAGATATAATAATTTTTAAATAAGTCATTAAGCTTGTATTTATTTCAAAATGGGGTAGAGCTATATAAATATATAAATTTCTTACCGGGTAATTTTACATGTAATATATCAATTTCATATTTAATCTTAGCCAACCTAATTTTAATATATTTGTAAATGAAATGTAAAGGATAAGTATTAAGAAGAATACTATCTACAATTTTGCCCAGATTAAATTTATAATAGCGCTGACGAGATAATTTAACATCCCTATTTACTAGATTATAAACCATAGTTTCGTATTGGATAATGGGTGATTTGACTTGTAATAAAGAATTAATCCCGAGTAAGGACATCTTTTGATAGCAATTGCTAATTATCTTATTGATAGGAACAATAATCAAAACATCAAGAAAGTTGACAGAGCGATCTTTTTAATTTCGATTGTAAAGTTCCTTTCAGGGTTGTAATTATTAAAAGTATTAAGCAAATAGTTTATGTGGAATCTGAAGATAATACAAAAAGAGGCAACATACTAGAAATATTTTAGTGGTTTTAAATCTAAAGATGTAATATATACGGCTTCTAAATATCTCATAATTTGCGTGAAGTAAGGACAAAGAAAATGTTATTGACGAAAAATAAGTGGAATTTATAATTAAATTTATTAAGATAAGATTTTGTCAATTTGGAAAAGTAGTTATCCCATCTATTTTTAAAAGTTGGTATAATTAATGCATAGGGTAAAGAATTATATACATTTAAATGGTCAAAATACTTTAAAGACGTTTGGACTGTAAAAATATTTTCCTCATTAAGACCTTAATTGAAGAGATTATATAAAAATATAGAAATGTTATGAAGTAGGCTGGTAGTAGTAGAAACGATAATTCTGAAAGATAAATTAGGTTTATGTATTTTAGCTAGAGCATAGGCTCTGGCAATAGCAGAAGTTAAAATCTAGGGCTGAAAAGTGCTGCTGTCCTCGTAATTTCCTTCTTTAAGTTTTTTCAAATTAATCTAATTGATCAATAATTTAAGTAACGGATTTAATTTTTATTGTAAATTATATGTATTTTTTGCGTGATAATAACGTTTCAACTTAATAAAACTATTCAATCATATTCCTTTGGCAGTAAAGATTACATCAGGATTATTAGAAATGTACTTTTGGTGTTTTTCACAACTATACAGAATTAACTCATTGTTAAAGTTTTGCATTGTTATTCTGTGAAACTAACAATACGCTTAACTGTAACTGTTATTTCAGCCTCGTTGCTTGTGCGACACGCACAATAATTTTTTTTATCCATTTTTATTTCTTGTTTCCTTGAATAATTTTTCATTTTATAACATAATTGTATCGTACATATATATTGTAAATATTCATTTTCATTTTTATTATAATCGTACAAGAGGAGGTTCTAAAATTTAGGAACGAAACGTCGTGAACGAACTACTGTTAATAAAGTTTATATCACTTTTTTCTGATGTATAGGCTGTTTTTCATTTTATTAATATTAATATAAGATGTGTATTTGTATACAATAACTTATTTGAAACAAGTGTCCACGATATTGTCGTTTATCGCGCCGAATAGTCCTAGACCCGGCTTTACCTGGCTAGACACCATGGCGCGGCACCATCCCTCGTACCAAGAATTGAAAACAAAACGTTCCATTCCTCAATTACGCCTGTTAAATATACACACACATGATGAAACCCTGAGTTTAAGTGTAATCTGATATTCATGAAATATAAATGGACCCATGGATTAATCTACTCCATGTCAACATGTAAATTATATACTATATGTTAATTTTGTATTCTTTATTTTAATACTGTACATACTGAATCATTATTGTCCAAACTGATATCTTTACGACAAAACTTTTTATATGAATAAAAAAATAAATTAAAAATGGGCTCGTATGCTGTGTAAACACAATTCTCGTTGATTATATATGTATATATACTGCATATATGCTCATGTTTCAACGTTTATAACTTATCATAATTTCATTAGCTTCACTTAATTCTCATTTTCATATTGTTTCATTCCTTGAGAATTTATATGACATTTGGGTATGAGCACACGAGGAGCTTTCATGTCTTATAGAATTTCATTTTGTGATTGAGGTCTTATTTTAATTTATTACCTTATGAATTACTAAACATGTTCATACGGAGTGTGGCGTTATATTGGCGCGAAGCGTGGACGGTAGGAGTTGCAGAAAGAAAAGAATAGAAGCTTTTAAAAAGTGGTGCTATAGAAGAACGCTGAAAATCAGATGGGTGGATAGAGTAATTCACGAGGAAGTTATAAGCAGAATAAGAGAAGAGAGAACAATATGGAGGACTTTGACCAAGAGAAGGGATAGATAAATAGGCCACGTTCTAAGACATGAGAGTCTTGTAAAATCAGTATTAGAGGGAAGTGTGTGGGGTAAGAACAGAAGAGGGAGGCCATGGATGGAATTCGTTAAGTAGATTACTGTGAGCGAGTGGCTTGGTAGTTATGAAAAGGCTTGCGCAAGATAGATTAGCATTGAAGGTTGAACCAGACTAGTCTAAGGACTGATTATTAGTACAGCAACCACCTTACTGAAACTTATCGACTGATAAATAGGAATATTATTAGTACGAAATATTTATGTACATTCACATTGTGATAATTTTACAATCTATTAATTAGAAATGAAAAAGATATGAATATTTTTGCACGCTCCAATTTCGCATTTGCAGATTTGCAGCTTGGAGTAAATTGAGATGATCCGTTTTCTTGATGGCAAGCAGTTCTCTACTCCACGACCCAGTTTCCTCTAAATATGTCTGCACCAAATGCTTCCCATGAGACGCTTGCTTGCGGGATGTACAACAGTTCACCCCCTCTCAAGAGTCTGCTGCACAGACTAAATTAAGCAACACTTCTGCAGGAATAAGGCTTCAGACACCGGCTTTAAGTTCCAATTGTCTTTGCGCACGACACTTGGAACGCTTTATTTCTCACACTTAATATTTCAAGCTGAGTCCCTGCGCGTCAGAATTAGAACAACGGCACTCGTGAAATTTTTATTGCGGAATCGACTCATCGAGAAAAATTAGACTTAAGCAAGAATATTCTCTTTATGACTTTAAATAGAAATAAAGCTTCTTAGCTTATTATTATATAGCTTCCTTCGACTATATTATTGTTATTTTACAACGTGCTGTGAGCTCATTAAATTTTTTATAGAGACGTTATTAAATTTAGTTTATCACAACGGAATGACTTTTTTTCAGACACAACCCACTTGAGGGTAATGTACGTTTTGGCAACTTTTTAATGATAGCACAAAGAGTAAGGGAGAAGCAAATAGCCAAGTGTTAACTGCGGCCCTCTGACTATACTTTAAACCTTAACCAGTGGAGGCTGGTGCATATGTGCTCATGTGCTGCAGCACATGAATTAATTTAGGAGGAATAATTATTATTATTTATTAATTTAAGATACTCTAAAATAATAGTATTTTAAGAGTGTGAATGTCTGCTTCGGTTTCGAAGACTTTAAACTGTCCACCTTCCAGCGTGCTCCCTCCCGTATACATCTTGGCTACATTCTTCATAGCACGAGAATCATGTCTGGAATAAGAAATGCGCAAGCGCAGTGTTTTCCCTACAACCACTGCTCGTCTAAGATCCAGCAAAGCGTCGTCAGAGCGAGCGTGGGGGACATACAGTAGCTGTAGGCAGCCTCATCAGGATACAGTTTTAAATGTTTATGACGAATTAATAAAAAATATTACTGTTTATGCAGTTGTGGTTTATTTCGTTTAATCAAAGTTTATTGAAAATAAAAAACGTTTAACAGGCGGAATTTCGAAGACTTTCATAATTCTGAGAAAATTACCGTACGATCCGGTATACAATATTCCCGGAAATGTGAGCTTTTCGTAAAATTAACTTTATTTATTTAAAATATGTAATAAGTAAAAATACTGTCGTGTTAGGAATTTGCGCCAATATGGTTTTATATTTTTATAATTTTAAAATTTCGTTTCTATTACATGTGTTGGAGACGAAATGTAGCATATTACGGCCGTGAAGTATTAACAACCCTGTATATGTTGTAGTATTATTAATATCTTTATCCTCCTAAAATTTGTATTGGTGTGATGTAGCACATAACTTCATATACTCATGAGTCACCACTGCTATTATCTTTTAAAATACTTAAAATATCTATCAAAGGTGAAATCTGAGGGAGCTTATTTTAGCTCAGGCGGGTGAGAATGGGTCTTACCTACGGAGATGCGTCTTTCTCTGTCTGGTTTTCCAAAGCACCTCTATCTCACATGGAAGGGTTCGCAGTCTTTGGGTACACGGTAAGAGATGTCCCATTATCCTATTGGATCAGCCGGACAGCTGCCTTTTAAACAGGTCCAGAAACAGAAGGGGAAGTACCCACTAGCCATAGCCCGGGAACCCTTTCTCTCCTTTCCTCATCCCCCCTTTCAAATTCCCTTCCTATTCTATTAAAGTGGAGTTGCCAGTTTCTGGTCCACACGCATGCAGCCTGTTAATCCAAAAAAGTTTTCTTGGGGTTCATTTTCTAATATTTCATTATATTTTATAAAAAAGCGGTCTATATAATTTGAAGCACCAATAGCTCTTACTTATTTGCAACGTAGTGTTAAAAACGGATCATCATACTTTAAATATGTATATATTCTGAATGATAATAAACATGTAAAGTTATTGTTAATTTTTGTAATAAAGGAAATAAAAATAAAAATAGCAAACGTACCTTATATGCCCCCTTTAAGATTGCGGTTTTCAGATTCGTCCCACACACTAGCGATCATGTCTCGCATTACTGCTTCCACGGCTGTTGTTATGCGGTTAATGTTTTTACAGATGGAAGGAACAGACTAAATTAAATAAAAGAAGTTTGGCACTGGAACTATGAGCTATACGTAACACGTTAAAAAACAGAGGCTGTAGTCCTATTTCATAATAAACTTTGCCTGAAAATCGAACCCTAACTCTAAGAACGGACGGAGGATGGGTAACCAGCTACTAAAAGTATTTGTGTTTTACAATACTCTGCAATGTGTAGTGTCATTTATGGTTAAGGAGTAAAGATTAAGTTCATGTGACCACAATCGGACCTCTAATATTTTCACACAAATTGAACACTCATTCAAAACAATAATCAAACCTAGTTAAATAATGTACAAAGTTAACAAAATGACTTTCGAAGCGCATTTCTTGTGAAATCGCAGCGTCAACAAGATTCTTAAAACAATTGCCGATTTTGGCTTAATTTAAACGAATGTAATGAATTTAAGAACGTCAACTGTATCTTCTTTCATCGTTAAAAGTCAAGAAACTCGTCGTATTTTGCCAGTCAGTTGTAAGGAGCTGTCAAGACGTTTTCGAGATTTTTTTTGCACTCTTTAATTTTGCCGCAGTAGGCAGTCGCCTTGAATGGCCACCACATAGAGCCGGCCTGATATCAACGATAATTTTGCTATTTGTTTCACACTTACTTATTCTTTTAATTTAGTAACAATAATTGTATACATAATGTATAGATAATGAATAATGCTTAATGATACTAATTGCACTTTTGTGAAGCATTGTTTATTCGTATAACACTTGTACCTTCTTATAATTGTTGAATCCGTATTCCTCATATAATTAATAATATATCTAAATCTTTATTTTTTAATGGAAATGTTACTTAAGGTGTGCGATTTCGGAAATATACTCGTCGGTACGTTATAGCGAAAAACTACGAACCAGAACTACGATGAACATAAGCTTTATAAAAAGTCTCTTTCCCATGCATTTAGACTGGAAATTATTTCGAAACAGCTCCTTTGTTATTTCATTCAAAAATGTGCTAGTAAGGGAGAATAGTAATACAGTTGAAGTTATTTGATAACATATAACTGTCTGCTGCATTGCTGATTTTGATTTCATTATCAGACAACGGAACAGTGTACAGTCAGTCCCTTTATTTTTTTATTGTACCGAGCTGTCCGAGCCTCGCCTTTAAAATTTGAATGAGCTACGGAAAGCCGTTTCCCTTGCCGTCATTTGGGCGTTCATCGGTCCGGAACATAATGCATTCGTTTAAAAGAGACTGCCTCATGAATGAGTAAACGGTTTCGATTCAACCAGATCCGAGCATTTTACGGGTGTCACATAGCTTTACGTTCTTGTCAGCATTGAACCGATTTATGTGTAGGCGTATTATCTCAAAAATCAAGAACACGGACGGCATTTGAATAAATCAATAAGAGTAAATGGAACGAGGGGTTGAAATTAAGCAATTGACATCTTCCGAAGCTTGATCAAACCTTCAGATGCCTACTTTGATTGTGTTGGTCACAACACATGGCATTACAACCAGTTGAAAATGACAGAGGAGGAAAAATGGATTAGCGTGATAAATTATTAAGCCATTTTAACTTCGTATTTAACAACAAAACTATGTTAATGTATGTATTTAAAGGTCAGAAAAATTATTTTTTATCATATTTATTGATGTAAGCATTTTCATGAGTACCTCCCAGTAGATTAATTTAGATAGTACGACTTTTACTTTTTATTATTTAGTTACTAAAATGATTGCGAACGCTTGATCGGAATAAACTGTAGCACCTTCATCCTCGAAGGCAAATGTTTTTCGTATCTCTGCTTCTGCAATTTCAATATTCATATTATATTAATGATTCGGTTTGTTAAATGGCTTATACAAGAGAAGGATATATTTTCATGCGGATGTTGCTCTCGCAGCACACAGATAATCGGATTTATTCGTGTTATCTAATTTTGAGTGTTATCTCTTCGAGTTGAATTTTATCATTCCGGATTATATTGCCAAAGGATGCACCTGATTCTGCGAAACTTACAGGAATTGCATGTATTTTTCATCTGTTTTTCACGAGTATTCGTTATTAAAACCTCAGTAGACATGACTTTTCAAAATTAAAATATAGAGAAATTATTCGCACTTGTTGGGATTTGTCTGTCTCAGTTCCAGTGTCCTCATCAAAATCACGTCACGTAGCCGCGTTCCATATTAGATTCATGTGTCATAAAGACTGCCGAAGGCGAGGGGAAATTATCACCTTTGTAATTTTTCAAATGAAAGATAATCCAATATTACAAAATAGAATAGATAATTTTCCGCAATTCAGTCTTACGGCTTATGACAAAATAGTTATTTGTGTGTGAAGAAATGTAACAGCTTGTAGAATGACTACAAAGAAAACATATCTTTGCCTAAGACGGAGGAAGATAGGATAGTTAGTACCTTTGGCGGACAGGTGGAGATCAGACATCGGAGCTTATCTGATTTGAAACAAAAATATATGGAGAGACGAGTCTTAAACGGCAGAGATTGATGGAAATACTTTGGATTGGAAGCCTATAACAGTGGATATTCAATAATAATTACTTCACCAAGGATAAAAAAGTTTGATTTGTATAATGGTGTCGGTTGTGCTTGTTCATTCAAACAAGTTTAATATATTTGTTAAAAATAATGTATACTTTATTCATTTGGTAGCATAGTAGTTTATTTAGTGGCAAGTGAAACCACGTATTAACCTTGAGAGAAAAATTATAAATTTCATTTCGGATCTGTGAAGTATTATGATGTCTTGGGCGTTCTTTTTATAAGCAGGTGATTCAGGGTGATCGTGAAACAGGCAACCTCCCTTAAATACCATAGGAAAGAGGGATGTGGAAAATAGACTAAGGCCCCCGGGCTATAGTTTAAGGATCCTAACCGGTGTTTCACCTAAAGAGATGCAGAGAAAACGCTAGAAAACCTGCATCAGGTAGGTCGGGCATCGGGCAGTTGGCCGACTGATCCAATGGGATCTGAGAGAGAACAACTCTTACCGTATGCCCAAGGTCTTCGATCCCAGTACTTACACCACCTAAAATAGGTGAAGGTGCCTCAGCTTGTGAGAACTATGAAAAAAAACAGAGAGCACGAGGCTTTCCCGACGGAGTCAGGTGAGCCCCGAAGTCAATCTGAGGAAGAAATGTCTGCGAGAGAAAACTCCCACAGGCTACCACACGTCATCCTAGCTGTTTTTTTGATAACAGGCTGCATGAGGGTGATCCTGAAATAGGTAACTCCCCTTTAATAGCATAGGAAGGGGATTGAATAGGAGGGTTGTGTATGGTAGAGGGGCATAATAATACAATAAGTAAACTAGTAATATATCTGCGAGACTTAAAAATTATTACAAGTTTTAAGATTAACCTCCTTTTGAATTAGTACTATGTCACATTGATTAAAATTTAGGATTTTCTATAAGGATTATTTATTATAATAAGGACCCTGGGCTAATTTTCATGTAACTTGCAAAAACAACCAGTGTTCCTTCCTTCTGCGAGTTTCCTCGAACTAGCTTCTGCTCCCTCAATTCTGTGTAACCATACAACCCTTTCCTCCTCCTATTTTGTATTCACTGCAAGACTTGTATGTTAGAGATCCCCAACACACTGTTCCATATTCCACAACCAGTCGCACACGTGATCCGTAAACGCGAATTTTCCTTTGCGCTGCTTACCATCGCCGGAATACAAATATTAGTGGTCAAAAATGAGCTCAGTCTTCTTGCGTATTGTAACTCAGGAACAATCGTCTCCGACTTTTAAAGGTTATTTTCTTCAACAGTATAAAGTTAATACATTTTTCAATGGTTTGGGTGTTTTATATCGGTAGCAATTATTATTTGCGGTTCTTTTTACATAATGTGATAATTATGGATTAATTATGTCAAATTTGTCTTTCGTGTTTCCAAAATGAATCATTGGAATACGTAATTTTATAATTTATCGCTCCCAAAGAAGCTGAGTTGCATGATATGTGGTTGGCCGGAGTGACCCTCCACTCATATTGCAGTCTTTCCATTTACTTGATTTACGTCTACTTCACTCAACAACTATAAAATAGTTTCTCTTCCTGAGCTCTTTTTTCATAATTTATTATTTCTTGTTTGCGCTTTGTTACCGCCTCTTATAAACACTATTTTATAGCAAAAACTATTCAGAGTTCTTTAACGATGCGTCCCGGTAATTAATTGAAGCCAGTATATAATCCAGAGAGAACCGAGAACAAAATGGCCCGACGTTCCAGCATTGAAACATATCGCTCTGGAAAATACTTTAAAAGCTTCATTAGATTTTACATGGTTATGCTAGTGACAAATTGTATAGAAATCGGTGACAGTCTGTACCTTAATTACGAAATAGATATTGCTGCTACAATAGATAAGGACTGAAGTTTTTGTCGGTGAATTGTTTGTATAAACAGGTCTCGGGCTTCTAACATAAAGCGACGTTCCGATGACTTGCTATGTCATCATCTTCTGGTGAAGATTTGCATATATATATATTGATAATTGAATAATATTTAACTACAGATGAAATATTGGAATATAAATCAATTCAGTATTGTAGTTTATTGAATGTTCCATTTTTAACGATTTTGGTTTCTTGGTATATCTGAAAATAGTGAATGTACTAGTATAAATGCACAACAAAAGTTATTACCTGAAAATTTACGAAACTTATCAATTTATTTTCTGTGGCCAGAGATATTAGTTCACAGTTGAATTAATTGTAAATATTTAATATAGAGTTCTGAGGTTCAGTCAAAAGACAATAGCGAAGAAAACTATGGAAACGTTGTGTTTACAAGCGATATAACCTGGGTTGAAACCCGAGAACTTTATATTAAATTTATTACCCGGGAGAAGCAACATTCTATAGAGTAAATATGTACCCTCAAAAAATGTAGAACTATTTATTCGATTTACTTTTCTCCATGTTGTCTCAATTATTGAGTACATTCGGTGGCAATAGCCTGAAAAATATGGACAACACATATATATTTTAGAGCCGTTCAACAAATTTGGATTTTAAAACTGATTACAATGGTGGATCGAATAATTCATTATAATTATATAGGCCTATTCCGTAATATCGTTACGATGGCGAGTTATCCAGAAAGATATATCCAGGGTAGATATAATTATTTCTCTTCTTTTAACCGATTATTTTCATCCTATTTTGAGTCTTCACCGTCCTTAATAATAGTTTTCTAATTATTCAGGAGTAGGACTATCTTGAGCTTCTATTCATCATACTTTTACTTTTAATGTTTATAGGCCCCTCAAAGCTCTGTCGAGTCATATTAGCTTGAGCCTTTCTTTTCCACTATATATATGGGTTAAGTTCTTCCTTTCGTCGTTCGTGTCGTAGCTATTTAAGCATAAATACCTATTTTTAAAGTATATACAATGTTAAATAGGGTTTTATACACTTTGATTACATCTTCGTCTACTTTATTTTCCACATCTTCGGCCATCGATATTCCTCAGAATCTTCCTTTTAAATATTCCCAGTTTTTCCCGAGAATTCTTAGTGAGTGGCCAACTGTCACACCCAGGTCTTATTAATGTTGTGTATATTTTATTTTTGTCTGTCCTCTTACTCTTTCAGACATAATTAACTAGGATATAATAACTTTTTTCTGTTGTTAATTTCTAAGGAGTTGTTATTATCACAAGCGAATAGTACTATATCATCACTGAGTTTTACAGTGTGGTTTCTCTGATATTCAGTTCAGTGTCCCTTATTACTTTTTGGAAGTCTGTATTGAAGAGCAGACTTTCGTATGTATTAAGAGTCTTTACTGTACACTGTACATATTTAAAAGCGAGCTCAGTAAAATGTATTAGTTTGTTTTCAACATTAAAGGAAATTGCCCTAAAATTTTCCTCCCTTTCTCTCTCTCAAGCGGTAAAGCGGACTGTATCGTTATGGTCGAGTCGTCTCCGCCTTCTCGTGATTGGTATAGTGTATAGTGCTGGGCCCTTTTGGATAAGTAACAGGAGATCGTTTTATCCCGATACTATTTCTTGGAGGAGAGGTTGAATTAATTACCGTGGTCATCCGTACAATATAAACACTTTTTTATAACACAAAACTAATATGCTCTTGAATCCAGATAATGCACAATTGTCTTTCGAGCCAGCTCTGCTTCTACCGACAACTGCTGACATATGCGGACGCATGCAGATAGCACTCAACAACATGCGTTTGAGGACAATCTCCCCTCACCGTCCACGCCGCTCGACAGCCGAGCAAAACTGCAGCCTAAGAAACAAACAAACATATTCCTTTTTCTTCCTTCCCGTCTGTTTCCCTGCTTTTCTCGAGCTTGTCTCAAGTATATATATATATATATATATATGTCCATCAGTTTGCCCGCGAGAGGGCAGGCACTGCCTCAAGGGAGTGGGGTCGTACCAACCAATCGGTATAGGACTCCTGGTCTTCTGGTTCTGTATTCTCTTCATTTTTACCATGATCAAGTGATAATAGTTTTCTTAGTGTTCAGCGTCAAATAGCTTCATTAAGATGTTAAGTTAAAAATTTATCGGGTGAGCGAATTGTTGATTATAGTTAAGAAATCCAAACCCCATTCAGTTGTCGAAACCGGACCCCTTATTTTTCATGTCTAAAGTCTGCCTATATTTATACACAGTCGTATTGCCATAGAATTTCGTTTCAGATTCCAAAAGGAAATGGGAGAAAATTGATAATGTAGTACAAATAAAAAAGTGGAGTCCTATACTGAATAAAACTATTGACGTAGTTTCGCAGTACGGAATTCAACAAAATAGAAAAGACTCGTGAAAATGCGTGTTAAGTTTGAGAAAAATGACAGAACATCTGAATAAATATGATAATGCTTGGTACATTTTTGTGACAGGAAGTTATTCAGAGGTTTCGAAACGATAACTTTGGAATATGCTGGTCTCTGATATTTTGTCATTAAAAGATTTTTCATTCTGTAAAAATTTAAATACGTTACGTACTCTTTTAAGAACATTAATGTATTTGATTGTAATAGCAACAATATTGTGTTTTCTGTGATTTAATCTGTTTCTCTGTTGTTGTTATTGTTATTTTGATTATATTTAAAGGGGGCCGATTTTGGCATAATTTTTTTAAATACAGAATGTATTTTATGTCTTTACACGTATTTTAAAAAAAACTTTTTTTTCTGAAAGTAAACTGTAAATGATGATTAACATTATAAAGTAAGAATTACATGCTTCTGAAAAGTCTATTTCTATTTTCTATTTATGTAAATAAAAATTTAAAAAGTGGGGTTTCGGCTCTTGAGACTTTATTCTATCTTTGACTTTGTCGTGCAATCGCATGTCTTTCCTATTCTTCAGTATCCTCGATCCTTTTCTTTTTTATGCTTGTTGGAGAAAAAATATATTCAACCATTTCTGAACTGCATTGTCTTAACATGTAGTCCGTGCGTGAATACTACTTCAAAGAGTGGAATACATCTCGAGCTAAGTTTTTTTACGTGCGGTAACTTTACTTTAAGCACCTCCTAGACTTTCAATATTATCGCCAATATATTGCTCCAATAATATTGACCATTGAAAGATTTCGAAATATATTGAGTGACTCAAAAAGAGTTAGATATTTATTGCGCAATATTAAATAAATAGTGAATCGTCTGTGTGTGATATAGCGCAATATTGGCTGAGTTCTGTCTCCGTAGTCCCACAGTGAACATCAAATTGTGTTGAGAATGTAGTGATAAAACATATTACAAATTACTTTATGAGATGACTGCGAATAAATACGTAGATATGAAATTAATTTTAGAATATCTAGAACCATATCAGACTTTACCAGCTTTGTGGAATATTGAAAGCAACGATTATTGTAATAGAAATTTAGTAATGAGAAATACGAACGCTTGCTTTGCCAATATAGGCAGAAGTATGCAGTGAAAAAATTTAATTGTTTGCGTACTAACTTTAGAAAAGAACTAGCTGAATCACCGGGCGTTGCTCGGGTTCGCGTAAATAATACAGCAGGAATGTAATTTAAAATAAGTACACGAAGATACACTACATTCATATTTCTACTCCAGAGGAATCACTTTTAGCTAGAGGAGCGTGTAAATACTTGGTTTATGTGTTTTCCAACAGAATAAATCTATTTTCAATCCTTGGTTGTGTAAATGGTGAAAAATCGTCAAGATGATAATTTCTTTTTCAAAAACCCATTCCGGTAGTCTGAGAAGAATAGGTCATTTGACCAAAATTTTAGAGGATCGAATTTACAATCCACCATGTGCCATCATAATTGATCTAAAATCCTCAATTTTCGAACTACAGGGGCCTAAGTTCTAAAATTAAGTTACTCAGGGAGAAAAATTTCTACTGATAGGTCTCGGTGAGACAAAGAGAATAAGCTCTTACTTCAAGTTGAGTACGGACTTTTCAAGAGGCCGAAAAACCACAAAAAAGTGGAAAAACGGAGGTTTATTGATTTTTTCATCTTTTTTCACATATATAACTTCGCAGCTTCAGTCCCGGAGGAACACGTGTGCCAAATTTGGTCAAATTATGACTAGTAGTTTGGACGCTTGTAGCTGTGACATACTGGCGGAAGCAGGATTTTAGTGTTATAGATTGACGTGGATTAAGGATTTTGAAAAAACACCAGTGCGGGAATAGATGACATAATGGGATTTTGAATTTCAATTTCAGGTACATCTGTGAAATAATGTAGCGTCCGTTCATAGAAAGTTTCGGAAATGAGCTGGTTCACAAATTCGTAGTTCTTGCAAAAAATTTTCATGAGTGTATTCACTTTTTGGAATATTGCACAGTATATTGAGTCAATCGTATTGGACATTAATTAATATTGTTGTGTTTATCGTCCGATCAAGGCTATTGACGATAATATTGATCGTTTTATTGTCTCACCCTAAGAATCGTGGTCGCATGTCAAAGCCATCAATGAACGGGAATAGCCAAAGAACAGATTCCGAGAACTTGAAGCGGCAGCTATTTTGGTTAAGCGTGAGAGTACGAGGCCGTTACTTTGAAGTAACGCCACAAGTTTCAGTGACGGGTTCCACTCTGTTGCTCCGCCCCCGGTGGGGCGCGCCATTGATTGGCCCAGATTTGCGTGAAGTCGCTTCGGCCGGCCGTGTTATCTCCGATACATCGGCAGCATCCCCCGGCTTGTATATTTTGACGACAAGGTGGAGTGTGGAGAGGGGTGGTCGACGCATGCGGCCTGGGCCAGCGCCGCGCCGGAGCGTCGGCCCCAGTCGGCCGCTCTATCCGCGCGACGACGGACGCATGCGAGCCCAAGCCGCAAGTGCGACGCTGCCAGCACAGGACCTGCGGCGCGCCGCCCCCGCTCAGGTGAGGCACGAAACTCGCGACTTTCGCGACAGAATAGTGGAAACCAATATTGTGCAGATAGTTAAATCGGCACAATTTTACCCATTTACTTTGGATATGTTTGCTTTCAACGATCTAATCCCATTTATTTCATTTCCATCCTCTTCGTCTCTTATGACGGTATGGCTTACAATTAAAAAGTATATTTACCCATTTACACTAATAATTACCATTTCTCCAAGTTCCTTGTCAGCGATTGAAGACTCGGCGTAAACATCTGCCATTTTGCATTTCTACTTGAAACATTAATCAGCTTTTCCGAACTCGCTCAATTCGAATTACTCCCACTCATTTTGAAATGACCTTGAATTACCTACGGAGTGACGCAACTTCTAATATCTAGCCCTGCCAACTTGATCATCGGTCCCCGTATTTTTATTTTAAAGAAATATAAAAAGACGTATTATTTATAATGTTAAGTATCTTTCCACTTCACATTCAGAAAAAATCACAAAGAATTAGTGTAAAAACAAAATTTCAAAGACCTTATACAAACTCCATTTTCAAAATTGTTGCCAAAATCGGACCCCCGATAAAAACAATAAAAAAATTAGAAATGGCATTAAATCTCAGGAAGCACAATATTCTTGTTATTAAAATATTACACTGTTTCTTAATATATTGACACTTCCGGAGAATCGTATAATGTCATCTGGCAATCGCTAAGTGATCTCTCGTGATTTTACGTTAGTGTGGTTGGTCATTCAAACGAACACTCCTGGACATTTCATGACGGATACACCTCTCCCGTTCTTGTATTTTAACAGAAGTTTCCTCGGATACGTCTCTTTTTTCTATTCACGAAATTCTGGTTTTGTATTTGATTCCCATGGTGGGTTTACTAATTGGTAAAGGTTGGTCTGGATGTAAGAGCAAAAATATAGACAGAGATTGATGAGAAGGAAGAACGAGGTATCAAAGAAGAAGCTGTGAACGAACAGTAACAGCTTATAGCATAGGCAAATCAGTCTGCAAGTTCCCAAGACACCTATTCTGTTCTGCACTGTCCTGGGAGACGACGCTCGATGATTTTCAGCACTTCAGTTATATTTATTTCTTCTTCCTATGTATACGTATTTTCCTTTAAACCGAGACAATCTTCCAGCTAACAAATATTTTTATTTAAAATGACACAACGGAACGGCCAACCAATACTAATAAAATATTTTCATCTGTACTGGACTCACTTTTGAACCTCACCGTTTCCTTAGCCTGATTTTGTACCACTTTCATAGTATCTAATCAACCAAGGGGCAGCCGGTCATAATTATTTTTAAATTTTCTAAATTGTCTTTACTTCCTTTCTTACTTAATTTATAACAGAATTATTAGTAAACGATCTTGCGAACAAAAATGTGGTTCAGTCTAAGAAAGTGTAATCTGTTGGATTTTTCTTATGATACTGCCACGTAACTGTTGCATTTACTCGCCAATATTGCGTATTAAAACAAGTCCGCTATTGTTATATTCATTTAGAGATGGGTGCCCGGCGATGCTAGGGATATTAATGCTTAAATATAACAAATATTTTACTTAAGTTATGATAAGTTTTGTTCCTCCCAAACGTCGTCGTCGTCGTCGCCGCCGCCGCAATCAGCCTACGTAAGGGCATAATGTATCCTGTTCTATATGTCATTACGATAGGAAGGATACAAATACTGTCGCAGGAAACACCGTAAAATTAACTGACTTAATTGACTGAAATATCAGCCGATTTTGCATATTTAAAAATTTTCGACTCCTCCACCCCCGCCACTATGGGCGGTAGCCGTGTCTTATCCGACAGTGCAGATTTGCAAGTATCAAATAACGTTTGTGCAAAATTTCGTTAATATTGCTACACGCGTTTATATTTACGGAACATATATACAAACACATACACGCACAAAATTTGAGCTCTTCTTACATATAAATAGTGAATTCCATTTATAATAAGATAATTGATCCGTCTATTTGGTCTGTTCCGCGCGATATAACTTGCAAATTTAATGAACATTTTATTTAAGATACAATATATTATAAGTATTTAAAAAAATACAAAAATGTTTCCCTTCTCGAGTGCGTCGCACATTCTGTGCCATATAAAAGCGACGCGTTGGGCACTTCACAGTCTATTTTATCTTCTTAAAGACATAATGAATTTATATTAAATCTTCGTTCACTGTACTTGTCGAATGTTTATTAATAGAATAGAATACTGGATAATTATGCCAACCTGAAACTTAATTGTAATGAAATAATATATTACAAAGACGACATACCGTTGTATCATCTAGTGTATAGAGGAAATTAGGCTACGGTTACTATGGATGTGAATTAGGATGAAATATTGTTCTGACGAGTACGCCCGAAATGTGCGCGTTTTCTGATAGCACGTTTCTAACTTCCAGCAAAGATGGGTGAAATTGATGAGTTTTGTTTTCTGGAAATTCAGTTGATTAAGTCCTTGTTGATAGGTGGAAGTAAAACAGAGCATGTTAACCATCTATTTTCTACATGATACGATAAGGCTGAGTTACAAATGTTATTTTAAAATTTGTGGGACAACCGACAAACGTTTTTAGAGTATTTCAGAATGAAACCAACAACATATGAATGCACACTGAAGAGGTTAGAAGAAAGAATAACAAATAAATACAATTTTTGTGAATATATTTCTGTAAAACAAAGACTGGCTGTAACTTTAAGGCAAGAAAAAAATTAATAAAGTATTCTGTAGCTAATACAGAAATACGTTGTTTTTTTCAAAATGAAATACTAACAAGTGAAATAAGACACGCAGCAAAACAAACAAATGACACTTGCATTTTTAATTTAAATTGTGAGTTGTTACATTTGAAAAGAACGATGTTAGGTTTGCATGATTCGTCAAAACGCACGAAAGAATCAAACTCGTTTGAACGCTCGAATGGTTCTGCCGGCATCGTGCGTGTTTTGACATTCCCGACGCTACAAAAGCAAACACACTAATTGGGAAAACACGTTTTTGTTTGTTCCGACGAACTCATTCAAACATTTCATCAGAATTCGCATATACAGGAACCGCAATCTTAAGTGAGACTGCGACTTAATAATTTTATCAAACTAAAAAGCAAAAACTGGGTTAAAGAAATGCAGTGTTTGAAACTCTTTCATTAAAAAAAGTGCATTCTGGAAGCACATTCATGTGGACATGCATTTCCTTAAAGCTGTCTGGCTTTTCGCATTAGGAACGAAATAACCAGTAAGAGATAGGACTAACAGTTTTGTATGAGACAAGTCTGCATGTAGCTATGTTTCACAAGACCTTTTGAAGCACTTAAAATTGTGAAAAAATCTTTTTTTGTCTACTAGGGAAGTCATGCGCTAAATAAGCTGATGAATTTTAGGAAAACGGAAACTGAATTAGAGAAAAGTCAAAATTATTTGTTTAACTGTTGTTCATTTTGATTACCAACAACTTATTTATGAGAGTAATTAATACCTTTTATTATAGGTGATACCCCGTAAATAATAATACGCACAGGTAGTTATAGAAATCATATCAGTGTTCAATTTACTAGGGTCAGCGGGAAAGGAATCCAAAGTAATGACAAGGAAAGCTTAGGGTCTGAAATAAAGCCAGCCACGTTCAATATAATAAGCATTTATTAGTTTTCACGCTGAACAGAATGCAACATTAAACCTAGAAATGCGAAATTAAAAAATATTGCTCATCTCCTTGGCGCTTACTGTGTTATACGAGGGACTAATTCCAACGTAAGACTTTGCCCTGTTCCAGAAAATGTCCTGGCAATATTAATAGTTTTTAGTTTGAAAATCTTGAATTGCCATATGCAATTGTTTCAGAAACGCGTAACTGGAAAAACAATTTCACTGCGAGAAACAAATGGTCCTAATTTACTTCTCATTTATCGTTTCGCAAACAATTTGTCTATAATTCAAGTTCTTTTTATCTTTACAGATCTCAGTCCCCATTGAATATACGACGACATAAGATTAGCATTGGTTTCGAAACGTGAAATATAGTTATATCGAATTCAGCCTTAATAGCCCGTCAATAGGTAACTATTAAATAGAAATTGGTGAAACTCCGAATTAAATTTCTTAGAAATTTTAAAAATTGTTTGAAAAAAACTTCAAATAGAGTTTATTATATATTGGTTGTATTGCTTGGCGTTAATAGAATTTAAGTTAGGCATAAAATTACTGGAAATGTGACTGTGTCCCAGCTAAAAACAATTCTTTCAAAAATGAAGACATGTAGTTAAAATTGCTTCATTTGCATACGTAGAATATTTTTGAAGAGACTTTCTAGGTTAAACTGTTTATAATAAAAGAACTTTTATTCGCCCTCGTAAATTATTTTATGCATTTTTATTACTTCGTCACAGGCCACAGTAGATCTCTGCTAACATGGCCGGTTTCTTCTATAAAAACAATATGAAACTACAAACAACAGTAAATACATTTTTCATACCATTTCGCGAATTCATAACAAAATAAAATAACGTACGTGGGCTTATAAAATAGTTTTATTAAGGACGGAGTATATCTATTTTTAACATTGACACTTCATTTTATTGATAAACCATAAGTCAGACGCATTAAAGTAAAGCGTGTTTTAAAATCTGTTCGACTATCCTGAACGGTGGCAAGAGTGGTGGGATGCATTAGATTATTAATATTTCTTAATTATACTATTTAAATATATGCAACATGATAGGGTATTCTAGTTGAAAGACCAATATCGAACCATATCAACTTAAAAGATTTTTGTTCTCCGCCCTTTTATAATTTCACGTAACTTAATAATGCAGATTATTCGAAATTTAAATGACTATTATTACAAAGAATTTGTGAAGACATAATTTTTCCACCTACACGTTAAACATGGCTGCGTCATGGTAAGAAGAACCGCCAGTGTCCCTAATTTATATTGGTTGCATTCTTAAATTTCATCAATTTTCACTACCGACGCCTAAATACCGCCCGACCTTTTAACACACATCGACACTATTATTTATCATAGGTTCCATTGTCTGCCTTTGACGCGATGGAACTGAATAGAGTAGAAGGGAGGTGATGGATAACTGATATATATGAGAGAGAATAAAAAATCTATGTTAAATTATAGAAGTGAGAGAATAGAGAATATCAGACGCTTCCCTGACTCTGTGTGTTTTAAGGGAGAGAATTGCATTACTTCAGAAAAGCCCTCAGACCTTATTTACTCAGTTCAACTCTGTAACATTTGTTTATATTTCTTGCAATTATTAAGCATTATTTATTCACTCAAAATTAAAATTTGATTCTACAAATTTAATTATTCCTTTATAAGCACAGGACTATGCACGTATCTGCGTACTTATTTTCCAATTCTTATCTGTCACACGATACACGACTATGATCCCCGTCTGCCTGTAATCTGTGGACTGACTCGTTGTTTCATCACACATGACTGGATGCACATGATCTTCCAAGACTAGGCAGCATTTACTAAGTCTATGTTTACTTTCAACTAGCATTTAAGTTCTCGTGGCTAAAACCTTCTAACTGCTTTCATATCTGAACTAGTTAAACTTAATCCAACTCGTCTGGCTTCTAACTTCTCTCCCATTTCTCAATTCTCTCCTAACTCCTCCTCGCCATGATAACTACATTTCTGTGCTCTCAAAACTTAAGTTTCAACTCCGTTCAGCAGTACCTAGCAACCAAGTCTTTTCATCGATACGTAAAAAGTACATTATTTTTAAAAGACAACATTCATTTTCTTGCTCCACTGTAATTAAAAAGTTCATTCTCTTCGTCATAATTAATTAATTGCATGGTATCCAGCGCGATCTCTTCTCAGCTGCCTCTTCCATATTACAATATTTCCCGAACAATTATATTTAACTTCTAATAATAAACGGAGAAGTCCTTCTTACTTTACAACTTGAAATGTTTTAGAATAGTAATTTAATTTAACCAGTGGTAACAAACGTAGCTGTCTTCAACTATGTCATTGCATGTACAAAAATAAGTAAACAACAGTAATTTTTATAAGTACAAACAGCTACATGGCATGTTTAGATGCGCAATTGGGAAAAGGAGAAGCTTCCTACTCAAGCGAACTGGCGGAACGCTACTATCACTGTTAAAAACATTAATTGTGCTCATACGAACGTGATATGGAGACTGCGACAACATCTTTTTAACACACCCCATACTTATTATCTATTACATTTTACGGATGAGTTTCTTGACGTACAACATATCTTGAACTGAGAGCAATATACTTCCTGGCGCCAATGTTTTCAGAATTGCTTTTACACTACAAAGTTGCGTTTTCAAAAATAGGACTTAAAGTGAGCTCCAGTCTACCTCCACTACAATATTGGTGGAGCCGTCCACTGTGCAGCGTGTTGAGACACCTAGCTAAATCTCCCGAACTATAAGTTCATATACCACATAAACGAATGCTGCGGTGCAACTAGCAACAATGCTAGTCCGCCACCTTTCAAAGTCAATAAACTTTCTTAGTGAACAATTTGATTTTACGACGTTCACTTACGTATCTTAAAATTAAATTAAGTGCTCAGCCTAGCGGACCTATTCCCTCGTCGGTATGTGAACTCGTGTTATAAGTGGGATAGTGAGCCGCAGAGGATGATCTTACGACGTATATCTTTTGCCCTTGCTGGGGATCGAACCCGGGACCACCTTACTGTGTAATTATTATAAAATTTCTTACAATTTCAATAGTAATTCGATAGTATACCAAAAATAAATCTCAGTCGACATTTTGATTTTAGTACCAACATTCAAACTATTTGAGTCTGGAGAAAAACCGTTAAATATTCTCCCTGTAAAATTAATTCATGTGTTTACGCTTCTATTAATATTCGCTTCGTTGCCTAGAACCATTCTCCGCGCGGTAATTTCCCCATTAGGATTTATCTAATTTAACATTAATTTTTATAACATAATTCTGCATTTGTTCATTTTATAGACCCCGAATTCGTAATATGGTATTTTAACTATTCTTAGCCTTCACCGGTCGTGGTAAAATAATCTAGACCTAAACTGTATCAATACTTGTCATTAAATGGCATTCATAATGAAACTTTATTTGATTCACATTAAAATAGAGGCCCTCAAACGAACCTAATCTATTTCCATTAGAAATAGAAACTCTAATTTAAAAATAAACTTAGCTTGTCAGCGGGACCAGAATTTGAAATAATTTTCAGAACAGGATTCAAGTATAAGAGAGCGTGGGCTTTCCCGTTGTATATTATTCATGAACAATTCTCGGGTTTTCAACCGGCTAAGTATAAAGTTTGAACACGACGTTTCCATGGCGTGCCGAGTCAGTGACAGCGCTATAAAAACCCCTGCTAGTGACTCGGCACCGTCAGTTCACCTGAAGAAGATGGCAGAGCAAGCCATGGAAACGTCGTGTTCAAACTTTATACTTACCCGGTTGAAAACCCGAGAATTGTTCATGAAGGATTCAAGTATGATCAGACGATACTGTCTTAAACGATCACAGAGCCCAAGTGACTCTCTCTAAAATATAATTTAATTAAAAATGAAGAGAAATAAAAGTGTGAAGTTGTCCGTGAGACGTTTTGACCCCCACTACCTGCTATAAGGTAATAATTAAATGTAACATAATTTTTCTAGTACATATTAACATAGTACATTTAACCAGACGTTTTGTAGACAACTATACAGCATGGTCTATTGAAATATGCAAATTGTTTCGAGTGGGAAAATTCCTGAGGAACTTAGTTTCATTAAATAGTTTTCGTATAGTAAATATTCGGATAATGAATAAGAAAAAGATGCAACCAATTTTTTAATTGAAAAAATACATAATAAATAATAAATTAATAATTCTCATTTTAAATTATCCTGTAACAAATTCATGTTTATAGTTCTACCATTTTATAAAAAAATCAGTACAAATTTATCTTGTTAAAAAATATGGTATTCGTGTTACCTTTAAATCTTGCTATGACTTAAACTTTGTTAAAAATGAAGATAAAATTATAATTTCGATAAACAATGTTATACATCAAATTAACTTGTATCGTATGCAATTTTGGCCAAACGAAATTTTGATTGATAAAGTGTAAACGTTTTAGAAGAAGGACGTAATTATTTTTCAATATTTATGATTGAAATGATGTTCATTAGATCTAATGACTTGGCTATGAATGTGAAGACTGATACCAATAATTTAAATACGATAAGTGATTGGTTGTCAACATAAATGTTGTCTTTATTCAATGTTAATAAAATTACTTTTGTTAAGTTTAAACTAGAATAATTCGTTCAACAGCTGTGCACGTACAGTAGTATTTAGGCTGTAAAATTTGAACGTACTCTTAAAAATTTCAGACTAATTTCATTAAATAAATTGTAATTAATGTTCGATGTACAGCCATATAATAGTATATTTACTGTGAAGTATGTAAACCTGTCCTCTTTATATTTTTTGTATTTATATAAACGTTATATTGCAACTGTAGATGTTTCAAAGAAAGGAACGGCACGTTACTCAGTTTTAATTATGTTCAAATTTTTTAACTTAACTATAAGTCATATACAGTTTTCGGGTTTCAAACTGAATCAATTGAGAATTCAAACAGAACGTTTCTTTTACTTTAATCTATTGACAAAATACATCCAATTGTTGTGAATGAAGAAACAATTATTTTGATCTTAAATGTAAGCGTACTATGATTATGGAAACACATGAAAACCCTTTAAAAACGACACGTTTTAAGAACTGCAGTGTCAAATGAAGGGAACTTCTTTATGAAGCGGTGTATTAGAACAGAGGTGGCCAACCGTGGCGCTTTGTACGATTAAAAGTGGCGTATTGAATCGTTGAGCCTGTTTGTATTTCGGACGTGAAGTCTTTTACATTGTTATAAAGCATTGCACAGTTAGCCATGTATTATTAATAATAATAATATGAATAATGCATGTTAAAAGCCATAAATAAAAAAAATTATTTGCATTTCTTCTGGTAAACAGAGGGAACAGTCAATTCCAAGTTCCAAGCTGATCTTACTCTCAGTGCCAACAACTGTAGTCCAGTGCTATCGTAACCAAACGAGACTGTCTGTCAGCAATAGCAGCATCATGAAGTTATCACTTTCTCGTACTGGAACATCATTCTTTTATTTATGCCGCTTCATTAATTTAACTGCGTCAAAGTTATTTCTTCCCCCACCTCCCCAAGCGAAACACATTATATCCTCATGTCTATTTGCCAACCGTTAACAATGAAAATAAGACGTT
The DNA here is from genome assembly GCA_034510155.1 of Eucriotettix oculatus. Lineage (NCBI taxonomy): Eukaryota > Metazoa > Arthropoda > Insecta > Orthoptera > Tetrigidae > Eucriotettix > Eucriotettix oculatus. The sequence continues at coordinate 86,155,446 of CM067379.1, forward strand.
ATAAAAAGTGCTGGAGTTATGCTGCGCATCTGAACTTGTTTGACAAAAAATTGGCGCTTATTACGCAAAAGGTTGGCCATCCCTGGACTAGAAAATGGCTCAGGCTTTTGAGAACCTAATAGGAAACACCATAAATAAAAGGATTAGAAAATCGTTAGAGGAAGGTGATGAGATTAGGGTGGGAAACGTTGGCTTTTGGTTTCATTAAATCCATTATGCTAAACAAATCATATGCAAGAGTAATTTAATTTTTAAATGGACAAATAAACGTATATAAAATATTACGTGTGACATTTAGAGAGGAAAATATCCAAGAAACTGGGAGACTTAAGAATATATTTTTGTCTAAATCTGTTTTTTCTCAAATATGTAGTAAGAAATTAAATGAGTATTTTTAGGTGAGTAGTATTTGTGGTATTAAAATTCAGGTTCATTTACAGACAGAGAAATACTTATTTCGGATATATGTTAATTTCCATTCATTTCTTCTGTTTATTTTGTGGATAAAACTGAAATAGTAAAAGATTTCTTAGTTTCAGTTTTTATGACAATTATTGGGTTTGGAGTCTGTATACAATTTAACGCCATTTTAAGAAAATCAGAAGTTATTTTCCACCCTTTTCCGATTTTTCGGTTATTAATTGTGAAAGTTTCATGAATAAACCGGTTGACTGAGACCGGGTTGCTGCCTTTGACGACAATATTCTCATGGGAAGCAGAAGACTGCTGCTCTATCTCCCGAGTGACACATTAAGGCGCTCCTTTCTCAACGAGGCGATGCTTTCAGGTCACAACTATTATTACAACGCAGCGGCCTTACAGCAATAAATTATTTCGAAAATTAAAATGCGTACTTCCATAACGTTTCTTTGAAGTTAAAGGAACAGATTTTAATATAGAGGACATTCCAATTGGGAGTTTCGTTGTTTGCTGAGAGTATTGATCGTAGAAATCGATTCGTAAAACAAGGCCAGGGCCACTGTACTTGCGATATCTTAAAATAAATATCTCCTTGTTATGCTTTTGTTCATTTCAAGTATGGATTTTTGTATCCTCAAATTATTTAAGACTTAAAATTACTTTCCGCTGATTTCACTGGAAATGAAGTAGGATATTATCACTGTGACTTTTGTGGTAGTATTAACCTGTAGTACAACAACATACTCAGTAAGACTCTATAATACGCAAATCCTGATTTTAAAGAAGTATTCTTGAAGATTTTAAGTTACATATATTAAAAATATAATCTAAAAGTTAATGATAGCAAAAATATCTAAAAATAAATTCAAGTGGTGATAGGAGATACGTAATAGATGTATGAATGCAAATAATATGGGTTATTCCCTATCAGTAATTAGAGTGACAATAAAAATAGAGAAACATGTATGCAATGAAAACTGTAAGTCATTTAAAGCCAAGCATATAGATTTCTAAAAATTTAGGAAGTTATGATATTTATATATACGTAATAAGAAACAGAAAAATCCATCATGATGGGAAAAAGAAGCTCGAACAGGATGCTTGCTACACACGAGCTAGAATATATTAACGCAGTTTAGTATATAATATGATTTTCATATAATTTTTTATTAATAAAATACTGTGCTTATTCTGACTAATACTAAATAAAATAAATACAGAAAACCGATAAATTTCGGGCTCTAAAGCTGAATAGATCCAGTCAAATTATTCCCTAAACTTAGAGATTAAACGTTTATTTTTAAATTCTGTTTTTATAGTCACACCAACAGGGTCAATAGCGACTTACTATCGAGGTATGTAATTTACTTTTCTCTGTAGGGTATAATCAGTCCGAGTACTTGTAAACACACAAACACCGAGGCCCTTGCCAGGAATCGAACCCGTATGCGAGGCTCTGACGCTAGCCTCAAAGAGGCGGTCTGAAACGTTTTGCCCAATGATCATTTAAATTTGTAACAAATTTCTTGCTTTTGGCCAGTAAAGTGTAATTTAATTAAATATTCCTTTATGGAATTTCATGAAAATATCTGATATTTGAAGTCATTTCGACCAAATAATGATTGTCTTTCAGTAGTAACCATCTTATTTTTCTAATATCCTTCTTAAGAAAACTTACGTAAAAATCGGGGGTTTCGACTAGTTTTAACACCATAAAGTTTCCCCTAAAATTATTTGCTTCACCATTTTGTAAAGACAATTCTTTTATCACCTCAGGTTATTTTAAAAACGATTGCAGTTTAACTTTTTTTACAGCAATATGAAAATTGTGAACACAGGAAGACAGAAGTTGTTAATCTTTCTTATTTTCTTAACAAATGAAAGAGTACGAAAACAAATCTAATTAAAGAGCGAATTCTTTCCCGGTAATTATTTCTTCATTTATAGCTGATATGTTGGTCGTCTCTGCTCCAAGCACGACAATTTTAATAATTTCGGCTGCGTTCAAATTTTTAGTAAAAATACTCCATTGATTCATAGTACTATATGCACCTTTAAAAATCTTATAAATAGTCTCTATTACTAATTAAATTCAAACAGAATAATTCAGGAGGAACCAGAACCAAAATGGCCCATTCTAGAAGTGTGGCACTACGTTCTGAAAAGTATGAAAAATGTATTGGCAAGTTCATTAGATTAATGTTAAAATATTAAAGTTACACGGATATCTTGGCGAAAAATTAAGAAGAAACCTTACACACCATTCGTATTCTGGAATCGCAATTAACAAATGGGTAATGGGTCAGCAAGGGCGACGTATCAGTAGAAAGTGCGTCGACTTAATTCTAATTGAGACTAAGTAAAAGTTAGCAAGATGAATAATGTGACCAAACAAAATCAAACCCATTGCAGGACCAAGTGATCCTTCTGGATTCGTCCTTAGCTGAGGATTTAAGGCTTTATCACTAGCAATTAAATTTATATCAAGGATTAAGAACAATAGAATATATGTCTTTCTATTAGGTAAAAATGATGTTCTCCAACTAACTAATAAATATAAAACTATATACTTAAATGTACCGAGTGTTCTATTAGTTCGCTGATGGCAAACGTAAATTCTATTAACAGTCACATAATATAAAGTATCTTCCAGATAGCCTACTAGTAAATTACGATTCCATAGAATATAAAATATATCTAGCACCGAAAACCACTTCGTGCTTCTTATGCCACAGACAAGGGGTTTATGAAAAATCTTGCACGTTAGATATTAGCATGTCTAATATTAACAACATGAACAACGCAATCGATTTAAACGAAAAAGGAACTGAAATAACCGAAAAATAAATAACTACGATAAATATAAAAAATAAAAGACATCAAACACATACGGACACATCGAAATTAGACACATCAGAAGCAGAATCTTACATAGAAGCAAAAAAAGAAAAGAACAAAAACCTATCGAAAAAAGTAAAATACAAACTGGAGATTGACCGTAACAAGGCAGTTTTTACCAGTAAAATAAGCTTGATTACAAAATCAGATATCGATTTCTTTAAAGTTTCAGCAAATAAACTCACTATTAATGAATAAATTATACAGACCAAGACCTAGGGGTTTCATCAGAGACTTTACTTGAAATGAAACAAAAACAGTTAACTTGCTAAACTAAACATAGATATTTAACAGACAGCAGATTAAAGGCGAAAATTACGTGAGTCATAAAAAGATTAAAATGAAACCGCAGGAAGCACAGCTATGAGTGAAGAGACTACAACTTAAAATAAAAGAGGAATCACCAATATGTGATAATTACAACATAGAGATGGTAATAGAATATTTTCGTTTAAACTGCAATAGATTTAGCATAGAACGCAGTGGTCATCTCACAGTCAAATTCGCTAAACGAAGAAAAAGGTGAAATAATAAATGTAAATGATGTTCTGAAAGGATGCGAACATCTTCAAAATAATTTAATTTAATGTATCAGATCAAATGTTCTAATTTGTTTTAGTTTTACTATGAGGAATTGCACTATTGGTTTGTACCGTTGACAAGGACTTAAAACCATTTAAAAATACTGGCATTCAGTTCAATTGAGTGCAAATACTACAGGAACCATGCAAAATACTTAATATTTCCGTTTCTTGCAGTTATTGTTAGACCCAAGCATAGAATATATCACGTCTGTTTATTTCTATGAAGTGTCAATTTCCGATTATTAAGTTGTAATTTCTAAATTTATTGACCACGATATTTTGGACACTATGACCAAACATAAAAAAATTCATGAGTAAATACAATCGGCAGGAGACAGCCGCCGTTTCACAAAGGAGAACAGGTGCGTGTCTGTGCCACTGTCTGAAATGTACCATGACTGTCGTTATACTGCAAAAATCTCCAGAAAATGACCCTTTTGATATTGATTATTTGCTGAGATTGTAGTTTTTTTATTATTGTTTTTCTGTTTTATGTTAATATTTTTATTTAATATAACCAAATAATTTGTTTAAGATTTAAATTACAATCAAAACCCCGCAGTTCATTATACCTTGTCGATAATATTCACATCTGTGGGTGCTAAATTCTAAATAATGTATGTAACGCCGCCACAACTTAAGGAGTCCAGTAAATTCGAAATAAAATTTTTGAGAATAGACCTATATGGTTTTTCAGTTATTTCCTGCATCTTTAAGTATAAATAAGGTGTTTTACCGTCACTGAGATGGGGATACCGTCACGTGGATTTTCTGTGTATCACGCCGCGAGGCAATTTTCATATTTTCCGTATGAGTGTAAATTATGTGGCATGACCTAAATAGACGTAGTCTGTGCCACGCGGTGCCTCATCGTGCTGACAAGCCAGATGGAGCGGTAATATTAGAAAATAAGCCCGGAGCAGAATTTCCTGCGAAGATGAGTAAGCGTTGCTTTCCGTCATACGGAAAAATAGAACAAGCAAGCTTTGTTCCCACCCGTGAATGGGTATGAAAAGACGCCTAGAGAGACCGTAGGTAGAGCACACTTCGGGAATTGGCTGTGTTGCGGGGATGAAAGGGCTGCCGTATGAAAACATTGAGCACTTAGCGGCTGATGGGCGCTCCAGAGTTTCATAAGCCAGTTATGTGGTGAGAGCGCGATTTCGCAGTTCTGGCGAAGTGACGTGTAAACCTGGTTACAACCGCACACAATTACGGACGTGCTCCAACACTCGTACGCCAACCAGTGATAATTTAATGCCGTCGTTCTCAACTGTCTCTGATTTCTTAGATACAATTAATTATTTGTACATAATTTAAAAATAATTTACAGTAAACAAAATTCACGTAAAACTGTTAATATTATCCATCATAAAAAATTAAATACTAATGTTCAATGTGCTCGTTTTGTGATACACTTTATAAAATAAGAATCAGACTATATGAGTGTATAATCTTAATTCTGAAACTGCACTTACTTCACTCACTTGTTTATTTGAAAAGATGCACTTCTTTCCGACAAAGAATGGAAGAGAACGGAAAGCTCACGTATTTGTCACAACTGCTAACTGAGACGTAATTAACCACACGTCAACATTATTTGAATGTTATTTGAACGTTACAGAATTTCATCATGCTGATTAAAATTTGGACTGTTATGATTTATGAAATAGCCGAGTCGTAGAGCATTGGGTTCCAGTCCTTTTTTTTTAAAAAAAATATTTATAACAGTCGCATCGATTGCCTGGTCATTAGCGACCACAGTGACAACTATTTACATATTATTATACAATTATATACACATTATTTACTATTATGAATTTATATGATAAAATACTAGTAACATCCATTTTTATGCTCGTTACCACTAACCAATTATTTATCTTCTTAACATTTAATTTTTAGAGTTTAACAAAAGAGAACACAGAATACAATTCATTTAAATTAAATCAAAACTATTAGTCCTTACAAAATTTAATAATGTGTTTTTGGTATTCATGGGAGTCCAAAACGTATTTGTAGTTTTTGCCCTGTAGGTATTTTTGTCTGTGTTGGTGGTATTTGGGGCATTGATTGATGATATGGTCTATATTTAAGGCGGAATTACACAGATCACAAGACTGAAGGTGGGATGGATCTACCCAGTAGATAAGTGTCTTAATTTGCAGTGTCCAGTTCTTATTCTTTTGATGGCAACCTGTTCCTTCCTTCCAATATCTGTGTTTTTACTTACATTATAGAAGTCTCTGACGTTTTTGTGGAGATCACTGGATTTTAAAGTTTTCCATATATAGGGGCATTTCTTTGTCATTTTGTTGTAGGTATATTTCAATATATCGTTCAGGGTATGAGATCTTATTAGCGAAGAGTTGCAGTCGCCTAACATTCCTTTGTGTGCTATATGATAAATCAGTCTGAATATCCGGAATTATCAATGGTGGGTGTTTGATGGTTCTTCGTTTTTCTATTTTCGTATGTTTGATATTTAGCTCCTCGAGCATTCTCTTGACTATAGCATATATGGGTATGTAGCGCTGTTGATCGATATTAACTGGATATTTAGTCCTTGTTCGGTCTAAATTTTGCCGACCTCCTGTAGTGTAGTGGCTAGTGTCACTGCCTCGTAGCACAGAGGTCCCGGTTCGATTCCTGGTGAGGGCTTGGGTGTTTGTGTACGTCTTTGAGTGCTCGTGCTGTTGGCCAATCTCCAGCACACTTGAAACTCAAACTGATTAAAAGAATGGCTATCTCCCTCGACACCAGAAGGTAAAAGAAGACAAGATTAAGAAAGAAAGAATGATTGCTGAAGATCTTACTTTTAAATCATTGATATATTCGCTTTAATTTTACATTAAACTTTAACAATATATGATGGGCATTGATTAATACTAAACAAAAAGTACTTGCACATTCACAATAAAGTTTCCCATTACGGTAAGATTGTACCATAATCCGTGAACCTCATCAGGTGTGCATTACAATTAAAGAGAAATAAGGGTACGACAAAGATATACATAAAAGGAGACCAAATACATTATTTCGGAATACAGTATGAAGTGTAGCTGATTTTATTTCTATCAGTTTTAATGTTTACTTATGAACTAATGGATTTAATGTGTAAGATTTGAGACATTAATTTCGCATAATAGTAAATTTAATTAAAACAACTTTACAATGATAATTAAACAAAAAGAAAAGCACTGTCATGTCAAGTTGCAATGACAGTATTTTACGTAATGTTAACAAATCGTGACCAGTTTAAATTGAACATTGATGATATATAGACGTATACCACGCAGGTACTATGTTTGGTAAAATATGTACGTGGATAATTAAAATATACAGTTGATAATGGCTATGACTGAAAGATTCTGAAATTAAAAATGCAGAATTGACAACTTAAAGTGTTTTTCTTTTTATTTAATTCGTATAATATTTTATTTCAAAATGTAATATTGGTTCATAATTGCAATCAAATCCGTAGTTATTAGAGTTGACATGTTTCCTAACAATTGAATATTTGTCACGAGATTATTTAAAAACCTAAAAATGTTCTTTCAGCAGAGTTTTCCGTACCCTTTTTGTGTATTCCACTTAACAAACATTGCAATCTTTACAAGCGATTACATACACTGTATTACATTTTTATAAATTATTGATATAATATTTGTAGTTTATTATAATAAAAATATTAATATTGTGCGGTTTTAATTATTCAGTTAATTTAAATTTTTTATTAGCTTTATTTTAAGTCTGAATGGAGAGAGAGATAAAGAGAGTAGTACCTAGAAACAATATCTATGATCTGTTTTAATGGCTAAGAATGAAACACACTGCATTACCAATATTCGATTTATCGCTTTCCAAGAATCCTTTGGGCATTTGAAACAAATTTATAAAATTTCAATTTTACTGAAAATTCGGTTTATCGTTTACCGTTCTCGCCATAAGTGGAGATCGGAGTTATAAGCCGAAACAGTCTCAAAAAGCGTATTTTACGTGGATATGGCATTTGTAAAGATACGTGAATTGCAATATGAAAAAGAAAATATTAAAAGTATATTCATTCTGCAAATTAGAAGCGTTAAAAGGTAAGCTAATACGTTGAGAATGTTATTTCCGAAGTGACAGCGTAGGCTGCTTGCAACACACCCTCAAAGCTTTGGCGAGAGCCTCTTCGTGGTTTAGGCGGCTAATTCTGAGCAGGGAAGTGTTAAGAGTAGTTATTGAGAGTAGACTTTCAGTTGAGACGAGTTGAAAGAGGTTTTAACGCAAGCAGTTTTCGTAGAACTTTTGGAAGTTGGTGATTAACCGATGGAAGTTGACATCTAACAAACTTTATACGCCACACTATATTTCTATGGAATAATTTTAGGCAGAGTTGAAAAAATATTACTGAATAGAGCGTTTAATTTACTGTGAATGTTTCGACACGATGACGCCAGATATCCATTATTATTAATTAGTGAAATTATAACCGGAAGGCGAGAATTTATCAAGTTTTGACGCCTGACACTATCCATCATCGTGTCGCTTTACTGCTAGTATATAAAACAAGTCAAGAAAATAAATAATCATTACAATAACGATTATCATATATTTGTCAAGAAAAATATGGCTTTTTTATATCGTACCGAATTTATTATGCAAACAAGCACGTTTTATTCATGTAGACTTCCTAGAATAAATAGCTAATTGCATTTGTTAGTAAAAAAATAATTAAAATAAAATTTATAATTTAATTAACTTATATTTGTATTGTCCATATATGAAGTACGCAAATGAAAATATAATTTTAAACATCATTTTTATGATATTAAGTTTGATAATAAATATATAAAAATGATGTTCGAAATTAGTCAGCAAATAAATTTAATTAGTATTTAATTAATATTTGGACTGCATAAGATGTTGCAAAGTAGGGCATTAAGAATTATATTATGTAAAAATGTGCCACAGTAATGAGAGTAAATAGAAGTGAATTTGCTTTCTTTCAAGGACTTTGTAAAATTTCATATCATGATATAATTTCACTTTCATCCGATTATCGAAATTTACATAAGACTTAGTGAGATGTAATGTTGCAAATTAAGCTGTTGCTGACACAAGATAACCAAGCCTACGTTCCTAAAATATCTTAAGGATACTTACGTATTTATTGACGAAACTTTTACAAAATCATTGTCATGCTAATGCAGGAAATGAAATAAACATTAAGAACTTCTAACAACTAGCTAGAAATTTATAACAATGACAAAAGTTTTCTCTATTGAAGATATCGAATCGGCTGATTTCAATTTATTCATACGTTTAATGTATCAGGTTATCTTAAATTGAAGTCATCTAAATTACTGTGTCACATTTATTTCTTCCCTTTCAATAAAACTGTAGGACCGATATCTATTAAACTTTTTTCTTTGTTATATAGAGCCGTAAAAAGGTTTACTCAGTATCAATTTTCTGACCAAAATATTGAGAAAAACTTTAATTGAAGTGATAAGGCAACGATTTATTTATATTGACAGAGAAACGGTTAAACAAATTTTCCCTAATAATAAAAGAAAATTTAAGTTTAAAAATTAATATTTTCAATTTTTCCTGGTAAATTTAGTCTATATTCAGAGTATTAGAAACTAGCTGGGTGACCACCAATGCCTAAAGCATTTTGTCAATTTTTTTAAAACGTGTTGCGACGCCCGAATTTTAAAATCCTATGCAAGATATAAACAATTTTAAGTTAAAATCATCAGATGTAGAAACTAACTAAACCGCTAATTCATCTATATAAAAATTATGTGTAATGTCGTTAATTGTTTGCAATTCCTACTTGAAATTATTTTGTCAGTTGGCTATAAATATATTTATTATGAAAAGTGAAAAGTCGTACCTGTTTTTAGTAACTTTTTAAGTTTTCTAAAGTTTGTGTTGCAGTTGGGAAAAGTGGAGTTTCAAATCTGTTGTTGTTTCTGTAAATATATCTAGTGTTTTAAAGGCGGTCGTAAATAATATTTACATATTTAAAAAATTATTTCGTATTGTGTAATATCATTCTTTCAGGTATTTATATTTTTCAGGATATACTTGATTAAATGTTAGAGTAAGAACCTTTAAAATTTTGCATTTTTCCTCTATGACGTCACATAGTTATGCATTCTGACATATTCTTTAATTATAATACGTTTGTGATAGGGGTTCTCCCCCTCATACCCAGGTATTTTTTTTTGGAAATTTAAGAATATGTATATATTGTTTTGTTGCAACTGTTCCACTCGTTTAAATTTCTATCAAAGAATATAGAAATATACATCCTTGTTTTGTTGCATATATTAAAACGAATTTATTGTGAAGTTGAGGCGAGAATACAGCCGTAAGATAATCTTCTGGATAGTGTCAAGAAATATCAATAAGTATTAATCAAGAAAAAATGATACTGGAATTAAAAAAATATCTGTATGGTGCTTACTATCAATAACAGAGAAATCTTAACGCTAAGAAACATTCACAGTGTTTTCATTATGGTTAGAAGGGTGATTAACCAGTAACTAGCAAGCTTATAACATTTCTATAGGCATACTGATAAATTTTAAAAATACGTGTTATGAAAAATAAATACAAAGTTTTTTTTAAAAGAATATACCTTAAATATTCCGATTTCATTTTCTTCTGACTTCTAATTGCTTGATAATTAATAATGAAATGAACGAAAATTTATTTATTACCTTAAAAGGACATAAAAATATTTCGATTGCATTGGGTAGATTTTGTTTAAATTCTTGGAACGCGGTATCTGCAATCCTTCTCACGTGATATATTTATTAGTATGGAGCTGAGTACAGATGATTTAATAGACGTCAATTTTTTCCCGAATCTGGCTATATATTTCCCCTGAAGAACAATGATTTATCACGAATGGTTTGTTTTATAAAATATAATGCTCCCTTTCAGTAACCTAAATTTTAGAAGATTGAATCGGGGATTTTTCGTCGAATAAAAAATGATCATCATTAATTTCTCTCAATAAGCAAAATAAATCTTACGTGACAACCCTGTATATTGCAAGAACATTGTTTCATGAAACTATATTTATGTAAAAAAAACTTTGCACCAGAAATTTAATAGATTTTAAATGAAGTAATTTTACGATCAATTTTCAGACAATTTTCTTATTAATTGAACAACGTTTCGGTGCATATTCGCACTTCTTCAGGGTTTTTCTCGATCATATTATTGTTACATCCGGAGCGTTTGTTTAATTAAAAATAAAAACTGCCTGAAAACTGGCCGTAAAGTTATTTCATTTAAATATTTTAAAATCAGGAGTTAATTGATTTAAAATTTTAATAGTTTTAATTTAAATAATTACATGTGTTTTTATAAGAGATAATGATACGTGATATTACAATTCCGTATGTCTAAGTGAAAGGACGGACCACATCAAAGTCTCATCTAATGTAAAACTGATTACAGAGTCAAAATAATGATAAATTAGCAATTTTGGGCTAAATTTTCTGTTGATGAATTGTATAGTAATTGAAGAAAACTACTCTAATTTGAGAGTTATCGTTTGAAATGATTCACCGAGGAAGTAACTGCACTTTGAAATAGGATGATATTAAATGTTTTGACGATTCTATTGGCTTTCGCTAAAGGTTAAAAGCATTTTTATGTTCTGAAGTAAAGTGTTACCAAAGTTTCGTGGGGAAGACTTGGCTTTCTTTCACCTACCATTTCCTGAAATTCTATGAATTACAAAATATGGTTAAAACGTTTATGTGGGACAAGATACTTATCGTAACTTAATAGTTTTACTTTTAAGGACGTTACGTAAATTAATTTTCTATTACCTAGAACATTTATATTACAATATATATTTTAAATTTATGATAAAGTCGAAGTAGAACGTGAACGAGTTTACTGTTACGTTCAAGAATGTTTACCACCAATCTATAAAATGAAAAAAATTGTCGCGTAGGTAGTGTAATTTGAGTGCAATGATAATGGTTAAATTTATTACATCATCACTTTAGTCGTTTTCATGTATCTCCAATTTACTCTTAATTCCTCTATACTTGGCGCTAGTTTCTTCCCGTGAACATCTTTTTAATTTCACTCAGGAGCGTATCAAATGGCCGTTCATTTCATCTCTTGTCACAGTGTTTAGTAATCTAATGGGGGCTTTGATATATATGATGAAATTGTAATTTAATATTACATTACAGTCTATTACCAAATTTTACACATAATTAAATTAACGAAGAGCTAATAAATATTAATTTGCATTCCTTGGGTACTTTGGATAGGTGTCGAATATGAACTTGCACCTATAATGTTAATTAACATGATAATGAAATAAATGCCTGCTAAACAGCAAATTAAATCGTTGACTAGTAGTTTGTGAAAGTATATTTACTTGGTAACTCAAAAATTGGTAATGCCTAAGTTGGTTTCTTGTGGTGTGACGATGAAATACAGTGATGTCCATCGCAGTGAAGAACTGTCGAACGTTAACTTCACTTTTCACTTCAGCTGGATGACCGGTATTAGCAAACCTTTATCAAATTATACGCTCTTTTCCGAGATCATATACTTCACTCCGTTTCTCCGTTCATATCTTCCCCTCCTTCGCTTAAACAACTATTTACGTCCTCAATCGCTGTTTAAAAGTCGAGTAACTCCTTGCCACATTTTCTCTTATTTCCCAATAGAGGTTTCCTGATTTCACTTACGGGTAACATACCTCTTCAACCTCGTCAACTTTCTAGAACAACCTTTAGAAGGCCAAAATCCTCTAGGAACATATGCTGATGTTTATTTTGGTTTCTCATGGTCAAATCCTCCTCTTAGATCCTTCTCAACTGCCGTCATTTCTTTGTAAGGGATTAACTGAGTATTCTGATTTTCTGTATGGCTGCACATTTGTTGAACAATGGCTTGTTCAATAGTTTCCTATGTCAACTTGTACAGTAACATTTTCCGATTTTTATCTAATTTATTTATGTAGGGTAGTTCTAATTAAACTTTCCCTACTAGAGAGTGTAGACGGTATATTATTAACGGTATTGGTACCCATCTGATATTCCGACTTCGTGCTGCAGGATTGTTAGTAGGGTTAAGTGTCACGACTTGAAGCACTTTGTGGAGTGATGAAGCACACTTTTCGATCAGTGGGGCAGTGAACAACTCACAATTGTCACACGTGGTTACCGAAAACGTTCACAAAGTTCCCCTACGCGTCATCACACACTTCACGACACAGTTCATAAGTGGTCTTTTTACTTTGAATTACTCGAACCCCAAGGACCAAAGACATGCAGTGGTAACGGGACACGTTATATTGTGATCAGCTTCACCAACATGAGATTCCTGCTCAACGGGAGAGAGGTGCTTTGATGAGCTCACATTACTAGTGAAGTCACTCTGTTACTCCGTAGCACATTTGGAGGAGTCCGGATAATTGTCTGATCGTTGCAAATTACATGGTCATCAAGATCACTAAATTTGAGACCGTGGAGGACAGAGAATATCCGCAGAACACGAACACACGTCGAAAGTGTAAGATGAGCATAGCGAGGGAAGTAACCAAAATCCCACTGAGATGTTTCGGGCAGCAGTACAACAATATCAAGTGTGGTTCCAGGCTGTATTGGATATAGATGGTTGTCACATCGAGCAACGTTTGTAACCCGGAACGTTAACATGTTAATAATTAACAAATGTTGCTCTCATTTAATGTCTTTCTTTGAACGGTTCTTCTCTTCCGCATGGTCTTAAAAATGTTTCCGTTAAGCTCATAGTCCTTCAATCAGTCGTTTTTCATGGAGTGAAAGTTTAACTTTAACCACCCAGTTCATTAGATGTCGGTTCTGTTTAGAACTCCTTCAGTCTAGTAATTCTCTTTTCAGTGATATGAAAAATTATAACTCAATCGCTATCAGAATATATTCCTACAGATTTACAATGCAAAGCATGATTTATGACTGTGCAGTGGTTCGGTAATGAAGGGGCTTATTTCGGAAGCAAGTTTCCTTAGTTTAGGTTACTGCCGAAGAAATTGAGTAAAGGTAGTCTTTGAATTCCGTTTTTTCATACGTTTATCTTAAAAAAAATATTTTCACATGTATTACAATTTTAATCCATGTCATATGATACTTATTTGTATTAGAAGTATCCACGATGCAAATATTACGGTCTTTTCTTGAATGGAGCGGTGTACGGAGCCGAACTGATACAAGCATTAACAGAGTTTTAAACAAGGTGAAAAAGCAAATTTTATAGAGGAACGGTTAATACGGAGACGCTAGCGGTTAGAAGAAAAAGGACAATGCTTTGTGCTCATGCAGATGAACCGGTCTGGAGTGACATCAAAGCTCGTATTTCTTTACCGACGAATATAGCGGAAAATGATCACTCATTCAAAATTAAACAGCGGAGCTAAAGAACTGACATGGGTAAATATTATTTCGTAAATAGGACCGTACGAGACAGCAATGATTCGCCTCCAAGTCTTCTCGCGACGTTCCCGAGAAGCGCGAAATCTTGCACGGACAGAATTAATCATAATGTTTAAGTTAAATATAGGCCAGCATAAATTCGGTGTGAAAATATTTTTAATTTTAATATTAATAGTAGTTTTAGTAATTTGGTATTTAACTTAAATGAAATGTATGTCGTCATCGGGCTGCGCACAATATGACTAATTAAGTCTATTTATCTATGAAAATGTATTAATGGAATATAACCAGTGTATATTCCATTTAATCCATACCAATAAATAAAATTGAAGTGTCTGTCTGTACGTTTGTCTCGAATAGTCTCCGTAACGACTCAAATGATTTCAATGAAAATTAGAGGGTTTAAAAACGGGAAATTTAACTTACATATTCGTCCATATTTCATTTAGATATATTGCAGAAGATATTAATACAATATAAATATTAATTCTACTATAAGGTTTCTTGGCATACGCTCATCGTAGTCTCCAAACTGTGAATGCGGGTTGCCTATACTCTTGATATATGCTCCGAAACGACTTAACGGATTTCAATGAAGATTTCAGGGATTGAAACAGGAATTTTAGCTTAAATATTCGTAATGTTTCAGGTCAATAACTTGAAGAGTTCAGAATACATGAAAGTAAATATTTATAAAACCATTGGATTGCCGCGTGAAAGGCGGCGTGAAAACCAACTGCGAATTATAGGTCCTATTAGGCGTTCCTATACCAATAATCCCACTTACTGTGTTATTATAAGCGTAATTTTAGCAGCATGAGAGAGCGAGAATTCTCACTCCATCTATTGTTGCAGCAGGTTTCACGTCGTAATCAACCTATTGTTCTCCCTGAGAAATAATAAACTTCTTTGAACTCTTTTCGATACGATGTATACGTAAATTTGTTTTATGAGTCGTGCCAGGGATATTTTAATATTTAGTTTTAAAAGCAAATAAAATCAATATATAATCGAAGTTTTTGTCTGTCTGGAAGTTTGTATCGAATTGTCTCCAAAACGCGTGAACCTGTTCAAAACCAACTGCGAGTTATAAGGTTTGCGCTGAAATGATCATAAATAAATGATACCGTACTTTTTATTTATTCAATGTATTCAACTTTAGCAAAATTTTGTATCTGCTGTTTCGTTTATAGGGCAAAGTAAAAAGAGCAATTTCCTCGCGAACTATGTGGCGGGCATAGCTTATTTAACATAAAATTCTATATCTGATTAAGAAGTTAAAAAAAATTTCTTTTACGTCTTGCACATGAATTTAAAGTAGTCGAAGTGGTTGACGTTACTGCAAATATTTGGCGTGGCCGTGACAGAGATTAATGTTAGCGATGCAGCTTCTTGCTGTGACACTTGGTCCCCACAGCAGAGTTGCAAGTGAAGATCGCTGCCTTTGGAAATTGAATTTACATTGAAGACGTGATGGATTTACCAGTTACAGAAGTTAGGAGAGGAGGGGCCGCCGGATTATCCCGTAGCTCCACTCGGAGCAGTTAGCATCGCTCCACTGACGCCATTATCGCCCTTCAGCGGACCAAGACTTTATTCCAGTTATGGCTTACGCCGATTGATTTCTTTCTTTCATTACATGCCCATCTGCACTTACTTCACAAAGGAACTCGTTGGATCGTGCTGGGCTTAGCAACTCGTTTGGCTATGATAAACAAGCTTCTTGAATACAAATATGTAACCACAATTCATTTCACGTTGAGCATTGATTTGAAAAAATACGCGAGTGGCTTTGATGGTAACGTAAAAATTATGTTAAGTTAAACCTAAAACTTCAAAGCGAGATGTGCTTGTTGGGTTCGATCTCCTCTTTATATAGACCTATACTAGCCGAAGTACCCGTTGTTACTCGGGTTCACGTAAATAATAAAACAGGAATGTAATTAAGGATGAGTTTATTAGAGTACTTGAGGGTACACTGCAATCTACTTTTGTTGCCAAATCCTAGGTTGTGTAAATGGCAACAAATCGTCAAAATAGTAGTTATTTTTAGAGAGAGGTGTCATTTTGAACCATTTTCGGTGGTCAGAGAAGAATTTGTCATATTACCAAAACTGTAGAGAATCGAATTTCCAATCTACCAAGTGGCCTCAGATATTCTACATTCCAAAATTGCGTTTTTCATTGTGTTTTACCTGAGATGGGGGAAGGGGGAAGGGTTGGTCTAAGATGGAAATAAAGATATCTAGTCTCGGTGAGACAAAAAGAATAAGCCCTTACTCGTTTCTTCAAGATGAGTAAAGACTTTGCTAGAGGCGGAAAAGCACCGAAAATGACCTCCAAAAATTAAAAAAAACGGACGTTTGTTGACATTTTCACTTTTTTCACATATATTCAGTATTGTTGTTATTAATTTTATTTAATTTAACACTTTCAACTGCGATGAATGTCACTATTAAATGCATAATAGTTTATTTGCTTTTACAAATAAACAATTATTAAATATTAAAATTCACCTGACGCTAAAAATAAAACTAATTTACGTATGCATCGTATCGACGATGAAAAGTTGCTTATTATTTAAGACACGAAATGTTTATAATTAAAAAGAATATATAGTAGTATAGATCAAGAATATAGGTACTCCGCAGTCACTTTAGATCTCGATGCGCGTATTGAACACAAAACCTTTTACATTCAATGTTTTACATATGTTTAAAAAGAATTAGAGATCAATGGAAGCTTCGGACCCCGAGGAACACGTACGCCAAATGTGTTCAAATTCGAACCAGTAGTTTGGACACGTGCAGCTGGGACATACATTCTAAAGCAGGGACAAAGATTTTTAGATATATAGATATATCAAATGTATGCAAGTCAATCCATTCGTATCAATTAAATGTCATGGGTTTATACAATTACCGAATCGTAAATATTGACTTAAGCAAGTTATCATTGACATGTCGTAAATTTTTAAATTCATATGAAAGAACTCGAATTATACTTACACTACTTATTTTATATGCAATAATGGTAATAAGACCGAAATATTATTAAACATTTTGTGAGTATGAAAGTGGTTGCTTATATAAATTGGAAAATTATAGTACATTAATTACAAATAAATTTTTTTATGATAAATGTTTTCCCAATACAGTTTTGGTCACAGCATAGTAACTATTCTGTAGTTCTGTGAATGTAATTTTTAATTTGTAAGACAGCTAATATTTTACTATAAGAGCTACAGTTCTTCGTTTCTACTATAACAGAATTTACAATATATGACAATTTGATCTTGTATTATATGATATACCCTTATCGAGGACAAAGGTCATAACGCACTGCGTTAACTGCGTACAAATCTTTAAACAGCTCTGAATGTAATTATAAAATATTCGTGAGCACGTAATACTCTTTAAAGCCAGAATAAATGAGTCACGGAGAAATGGTTTATGCATTTTAAGTCAAGCCCATTACATAAATGCTTTACATGTCGTCCTCATAAATAATGTAAGCGGGAGCTTGCGTAATACTGCCCAGCAGAAGAGAGTTCGGCTTTAAGAGGAGCAAAAATTATTACACTCGTCGGGGGAACATCAAAGGCCTGTATCGGCGACAATAATTACAGCGGGACTGCAAGAAATGTAAGCAGCGGGTGTATCATTGCTTACACGCCCAAAACGTTACGGCACATTCAATGAGGAGATAAACTTTAATTCCGCGCTAATTAACTTGAAACAATGCACGGCGGGAAGGCTGAACAAATATTCAAAGAAAATTCCGAGTATAAATTCATTGAGCGAATTTCTTCATAAAATGTGAAACACTTTTGTTGTCAATGAATTTCAAATTTAGAAGTAAGGGTTTTATATACATATACCAACAACAATTAACGACATTAAAATTAACACTAGATGAAATTTAATGTAATTAAGATAGTGCCGAAAAATTAAAAAATAATAGATCAGAAATAAAATTGCAAAGCTTTGAGAACCGAATTTTTATGAATAATATACTGTTAAAATTAAGTTATTGATTGACTTATTACAAACATATTTATCAAGAAACAATGGACCACCACGTTTTAACTAATTGTCGTTGCAATAGTAAGAAGCATATTTAATCAGACTTCATGGAACTTCGATAGTATGTTTTTGAAATATTTATAAATTTGTATTATAAATGGATTGTTACACAAGCTGAACTCCGGCCTTAAAATTTTGTCCCCCAGCTCTTCATCATCCACCTCCTCTTCTTCTATTCACCTTGAATTTGTACAGTTTTGCATTTCTCTTGGAGCCAAGCCTCTTTTTGCTTCTTTGCAGGTACTATCTCATTCTTCAGTCGTCTGTACTGCAATTTACCATTTTCATCTCTCGCGCTTTTTTATTTACGCTTTTCATCGATTTTTTATTATTTCTTGTGTTATCCATGTTTTTTTATTGGTCTGGGCTATTTTTACTATTTCTTCATCGGTTGCTCTAGTTATTTATTTCTTCAACATTGTTTCTTTCTCTTCTTTCTATTAATCTACTCTTGATATCTACTTTGAAACTCCGAAGCACCTCCTGTTGTAGTTTTTCTATTTTCCATCTTTTTGTTCTAATTACTTTCTTGAGTTTCTTTGAATAACATCGCTTTTTTTAATATCATTTCTTGAGTTTCTTCTATGTCAGATAAATGGGATGGAAAAACGAACAGCCTGAAGCAATAATACATAACAATAAATGATGTGATTTCCAAACATAGGTTGTATTTTTTTGAGGATGGTTACAGTAGGCTGATGCACGTTGCCGCAACCGTATTCCCCAGAAAGCTAAGTATTGACGTTGAGGGAAATAACTTACAGTACCTTACATTGAGAAAACTGGTAACAGCATTTTTAATGATTCGTTCAGTAAAAAAAAGGTAATAGAGGAAAACGACGAATACGGTGGGCCTTTTGGTTTTGTGGAAATTATTTCGAAGACTGCTATCTTAAAAAGTGCTGTCGCGAACATATACAAACTACCGAATCCATTAGTTCAGACCCCAAAAATTCTACCCCTCATATCGACTCTCTCAGTCAAGCTTTCCAATAAGTGAAAATACAATTTCCGAACAGCAACTCTATCTCTGAATTTGTAGACTAACTCTGTAATACCCTGCTCTCACAATATACTGCGACAACCTCGGTCAGTTTCTCAAATATCAGCTGAATTGCGAATTTAAAAAATACTAAAACGTACGTTTAATAGCAGGAAGTGTTATGCAGTGCGAAGATAATCGATTCCTCATAATGGTATATTACCTCTGTGGATGATCTATCTGTTTTGTAATCTGATAACCATTAACAATTAATAAATCACTAAAGAGTACTCACAACTATCTAAACTCAAATTTGTACTTTATCACAAACTATTGGTTGTGAAATATATAGATGACAGGCTTCTTGAAGACCTAAAAGTATTATACGTCACAGATGACCCAACTGAAAAAGTTATGTTCCCTACATAAAGATAGAGAGCAGCATTACCACATACCTGAACCCTATTCTAGAAATAAAAACAAGTCTTAAACGAAACTGGCAAACGAAGGAGGACAAAACCTCATCACGCGAAAATAAACTATTTCTTAGGCCAGCTCATTATTATTATTATGTATTATAATATTCTGATTGATCATACAATAAATGACAACTTCCCTTAAATAGAATACGAAGGGAATTTGAAAGGACGGATGTGTAATGAAGAAGATTTTTTTGTTAACAGGCTACATGAGGGTGATCCTGAAACAGGTAACTCCCCTTTAATAGCATAGGAAGGGAATCTAAAAGGGGGGATGCGGAAGGTAGAGCAAGGTAGCCAAGGGTTGACTAGGGCCCCCAGCTATATAGTTTAAGGAACCTACCTGGTGTTTTACCTAAAGGGATGCAGGGAAAACCCTAGAAAACCTGCATCAGGTAGGTCGGGCATTGGGTACTATTCTCACGCCCTTCCGAATGACAGGAAACGAGTCGTGTTAAAAAAATTCTAAGAAATTTCAGCGTCATTGACGAGGATCAGCAGCTACCTGAGGATCAATAAACCCAAAGCTCAGCAGAATCGAAGTTCATATTTTCAGTATGATATACTTCCTTCCACTTAATTCCGTGAAAAAAAAGAAACTTCAGCCCCAGCGTGCACCTTTCAAGCGTTTTTATTTTAGATTCATATCTGTGCCGTTAACATCAAAATATTTTTCGTTGTGATGTGTGTAATAAATCCGTGTGTAAATACATTTATTGTTCTGCTATTTAAATATTTGGTGTTCGAATATTAATTATTCCCTGTCTTCTGTAATTATCATTTATGCTGTAAACTGAACTGTATTTCATTAAAACTAACATTAAATCCATACTAAACTTTTAAACCTGGTTTATAAAGGGTACGCCCTATATATTACTATATATAAATAATATTTAAACGCAATATGTGTATCTTAGCTGATGAAGCATAGAAACTGTATGTGTGCATGTAAGAATGTTTATATTCTTTGTTCGGTTCTGATAGCGAAAATTATTATTTGGCTTGTAAAGTAATGACATTTTATTAACAAATGGCCTTCCCAAATTTTTAATTCTATGTTTATATCATTTGTGAAAAGCAGCATGGCAGCAAAATTCTCTTCGAACGTTAGAATTCATGAAGCTTTCCTCAACTCCAACGGGCGCGGA
Organism: Eucriotettix oculatus; assembly: GCA_034510155.1. Lineage (NCBI taxonomy): Eukaryota > Metazoa > Arthropoda > Insecta > Orthoptera > Tetrigidae > Eucriotettix > Eucriotettix oculatus. The sequence continues at coordinate 86,176,493 of CM067379.1, forward strand.
CTGATAAATCACGATTCAGCGTTTGTTGATGAAGCATGTGCGAAAGCGGCTGTGATTGAAAAATCAAGCGTATTTATGCACAATATCCGGCGCTCGGAAATTTGATTGGCGAGAAATTATGCGACAGGGTGGGCAACCATTCATATTGTGAAGAAGCCAGAGTGATTTCCGAATTGTTGGTAAATCACAACATTGTAGTAACGTGACGAAGATTTGCAGACAAATCACCTGGCGTAATTATTGCCATTTGTCCGGGAAACGGAGCACTTTTTATTTGTACATTTGTGGTGGACGTGTCGGGGACGTGGGTATTAGAACTGTATCTGATTGATGAGCATCATGACCGTAATTACAGCGGCCCCGTTGCCATAGGAACCGTAATGAACGCTCCCCGCCACAAATTGCGGTATGCTGCACAGTGGCCCGCGTCCGCAGAGGTGCGGCGCTAAAACTACGGAAACCGCACCGACGCCATCGCATCGCAGCTGCTTCACTTCAACTGCGCATCCTGCTTCCCATGACCTGATGACGGGACAGATGCCTACTTAAAGTAATTTGTGTTTCATGTTAGACGGCAATGGATTACTTAAGCCAGAAAATATGAAATATGTTTTTTGAATTTTCCATTTGCAAATAGTGATAGGTTCTCATTAAAAAACTCTATCTTCTCATCGAATTTTCAACGATCTTTATTTTAAAAATTTCCTTCTGCTATTTGAGTTTAAACTAATACAATTTTATTAAAGTTTGCAAAACTGGAACTGTATTTCAATGAAAGATAACAAATAATTTGCGTACCATTTACGGAAATGTGCGCTACGAGTAATCAGTCTATTCCTAATCGACTAAGGGGCCCCCTACACGGTCATTCAAGACTGTCAGTTTCAATGATCGACCAGACTGACAACCCTGGCGCCAGTCAGGTAGAACCCTACACGCTCAATCGGACTGACAGTCCTCAGTTGCCTGCATTAAGCTAGTGGCTGCAGTTTTCCATTAAAAAGATCAACCTGTATGGCTATAATAATGACAATAACGTAAAAAATAACGTCTGTGGAACTAATAAAAATAGATACGACCTTATATTAATAGACAAACCTTACAAAATAAAGAGAAATAACTTTTTTTAGAATTATTTCTCTATTTTTAGCCTGCTTTCTAGTTTCCTATAGCAGGCTTTAATTACAATAGTTTACAACTATCTTGTACACTTTCTTTTACAATAATTAACATTAGCAAAAGTAATTAATAGAATAAATACAACAAAAGGAATGGTAAGTATTTTTTACTTTATATAACTAACTAAAAAATTTAGATATGCCGACGTTTCGAAGCTGGCTTTGCGTCTTTCTCAAATGCCTCTCGTAAAGTAAACAGACACAATTTGAAGCAGGAGGAAAATAAAAATATAATGTCTGCTAGTACAAGGTCGTATTATAATAATGGCAATTGTCACTAAAAGAACAGCGAAGCGTTGACGTTGGGAGAAAGAATCGCGTTAAATTCGCGAAAAGTATACGTATTAAAATTTACTGTGTGAAATTTTAGCGACAAATGCTCGAGACTAGAAATTATTTCTCAACGAGCAGGTCTTCAAGAAATTGCCGGAAATGGTTGACCTGCATCTGTGCAGAAAGAAGAATAGATAGTAGAATAAAGTAAGAGGAAAGAGCCAAATTAATCTACTATGATGCTGCAATTATTTGGAGAAATTCCTTAATTGGGTGAAAGTTGATTGGTGTAATAAATAGTTTGAATGTTGATACGCGACAGATGTTCTAATTTGTTACTTCACCTATTGCATATCTTAGTTTGGATGTAAATCTCCATTTGGAAAGTTAAATATGTAATAACTAATCTTAAGGTCAGGAATAACTAATAAGTAAGCAATTATTAACACTTATTACGAGTATTATAACTATTAAATATTAACTTATGAAAAGTTGCTTCTCATTAGAAGAATTTATAAATAAAATTATTGACGGATAAAACTTTTATAAAACGCTTTTTCAGAAATACTCTAGTCATTTGAATTTTTACCCTCTCAAATGTCGTGTTACTGTAACTACTTTTCGTTTTACCTATCGGATATTTTTCGGATAGCAGATTGTTTCCTTGCATTTCTTTCAGACTCCAAGCAGTGCAGAAATATTAATTCAAAATACACGCGCCTTTTCCGTGAAGGCTGAGAATAAATGGAAGAGAATGAATATGTAGCATGTGTCGGATATTATTCACTTTTTGAACAATTTACCTGAACTCTTTCTTTGAGGATCCGCTTTGCGAGAAAAAAACTTATATAATAGATATAGAAGATTTCTTTTCGAGACCGTTATAAGGTCATTAACCCCTTAACAACGGCAAACAGGAAAGCAGGTAGAAATTCTTTGTCCTGGTCTCACCAGTTTGGAGGCGGGATCTGGGCGTGGCTGCCATTCCGAAGGCTGACGTTAAGACATCAAAGTATCTAGATATTCGTCATTCACGGCGTCAGTCCACCATTCACACTCAGTAATACTGGGAACAAATTACTCACAATGGAATTAGTTTAACCATTTACAAATTTACCTGAAGAAGTACAAAAGTAGGATGAAACGATCTATGTATATTGATTAAATACTAATTAAATTTATTTGCTGACAATTTGTAAGAAACGGATTGTAAGGTGAATATATTCGTAAAAAAGCCAATAAAACAGTCTCATTTATCCTAGTTGTAAATTCAACTGCGTCATTTATTTAAAGAAGCTTTCAACATAACGGCATCATGTTATTCAAAAACGGTTTTCCAGTATGTAGCAATTTAACTACACATTTTACTGTCTTGAGAAAGTAAGAGAAGACAGTAAAATATGTAGTTAAATTGATCCTTTTTTAAAAATAACATATGAAGATGATGTTTTGGTTGAAAGCTTCTTTAAATAAATGACGCAGTTGAATTAACAACTAGAATAATTGAGTTGTTTTATTGGCTTTTTTACCTAATTTACTTGCTGACCTATATGGCCGTATTTTCTCATTTGCTTATGTTCTTAATTGAAATCATATGCACAAAAGATCGGGAAAATGGAAGAAAAGATACGCTAGACATTTACGTTATAAAATTGATTTTACAGTTACAATATCAGACTGTATGAAAATACATAAATAATACAATCAGCCAATTCGTCAGAAAACTAATAATAATAAAATTTTAATACACAGTAATATTACTACGTTTCGTAACCCATTTTCCGATAACAAGTATGGTTTACAATTTACTAGATAAATAAGTCAAATTAAGTATCTCAAATTTAATTTTGACAAAATTGTTAATATCTTTCTACTTAAATCTTATCTTTGCATTAAATTACAATATAATAAATCTATATTGACTACAATATAATACGAAAACAATAATTTAGCTGTTATATAACTAGGTAACTAATTAATGCTTATATTTCCCCCCTTTTTAAGATTTATAGCACAAAACATGACTTGTTTAAAAGTGATGGTATTCACGTCATCTTTAATTGTTGCAATAATTTAAAGTTCGTTAAAATATGAAAGGTTCAACACACAAATCGGACAAAGATAATGTTGTATTTTTTGTTTTAGTATTCATCCCTTAGATTGACGGGTCTGATGAACCCCCAATGTTAATCTATTATGCGCAAACCTTTTCATTTCTTCATAACTATTACATCCCACATCTTCTCTAATCTCCTCGGTCTTCCTCTTCTGTTCTTACTCAACACTCTTCCCTCTAATGCTAATTTTACAAGACCCTCATGTCTCAAAGCATGTCCTATTATTCTATCCCTTCTATTGTTCACAGTCCTCCATATTGTATTCTCTTCTCTTACGTCATATAACAAAGTAACAGATTTACTCTGTTATACCTTTTATATTGGTCATTAAAGCTTGTACTAATGAACATAAAATAATTTGAAAGTTTTTGTACCATACTAATTCGTCCTTTTCCAAGCATATATATTTAAACAATCATAAAATTGACTAATAAAAATTTTCTATGTTGAATGTAATCGTCATTCTAGACTGATGAGTGAAATGTTTCAACTCAGATCTGACTATCGGCCGGTTTTCTTATCGTTGATCAACTCCAAATTTCCGACCAATTTAATCTATTGATTTCTTAAGTAATGTTTCATTCATCTTATACTTCTATTATATATAAAATTTTCAGTTTATAATGCAGTTTTAAATCAAAATAATAGATAACATTACAATTTAATTATTAAAATTTCTTATGAATAGGCTAATTGTATTATTTATTTAAAATAGTTTATACTTTTGTTAACAAGTGATTGAACTATTAAAAAACTAAGTTGAATTGTGTCAGTTTGTCACAATTAATTTATATATAGTGATGTTTAATGTAGTTCAAACGCCGGTTAAAATGTCTCTTTTCTAATTATTTAATTATTGATAAACCTAAATTAAAACTGAAACGTAGAGATATACGTTAGTTGTAATTTTAACTAATAACTTCTGATCATCATAATAATAATAATAGGAAGATGATAATAAAATGTTTAATTAAGTGCACAGTTTTTATACACATTAGCCACGCATATTTTAATGCATAATTTTTTCGGTTTTACATCAATGTAGTGACTTCGACAAAATTACTAGGGAACCACATTAGGTTTATTATTTGTGTGGCTGTTGTAATTTTTTTCATGAAAAATTGTTTGTATAAGGGGAAAAAAGTATTCTTAAAGAGTCGCAAATATTCTTAACGTCTTCGATTAGTTGTCAGCAGCTGGAAATTCTAAGGAATTTCAAAATGTAGTTCACTGAAAATATTGATCTCCAACCTTTAGCAACTTATTCCATTTCACTTATATTCTGATACTGTTCTCTTTTAACTCTAAAACGTACATATTTTTACCATATAAGTTTTCCGTACATTATAAAATTATTATTTCAACAAAATTTTTTATGGAGTTCTTTATTGCCTGTTTCTAAGTTCGTTTGTACCACTGTGGCTTTGGAGAACATAAATAAAAATAACATGATAATTTCATGAGTTATTTTGTAATTGTTTTTGACTCTATGATGTATTTAATAATTTATCCTGTTATACTTTTTAAATGAGGTATGCTGATCGCAAATTATAGACAAGTCCTATTCTGTTGACCTCAATATTGTTCTCATTCTTCTTCGTATTATTGCAAATGCCTTTGAAATATAGATGAAGAAAATTTTTTCGTTGTCATTTTTTTTTCTAGGTCATTGAGAACGTTGTTTAAAAATTTATTTTTAATTTCACTTTCAATTTCAGAGGATATTAATCCAATCGTTCATTCGGATTAGGCTCAATTTATTTAATGGAAGGGGTTTACTACATGGGAATTGAGATAATGTTCATGCTGTACACGTATTGCAACGTAGTTACAAGTTAAAGAGCGCCATGGTCAGTCGATTATCTAATACGCCGCATCTCAGGCTGCACGGAAAAGTAAAAATAACATTTGTATGGAACACAATTACGTTAACCTTAAATAGTTGAATACTTCATTATATATATAGCTCATGAAAATATTCAGTTATTTCACTAGACAATTAATATTCAAAATATAATGGTATAATTGATTCAGTTGCATTATATACCGGACAATTGTATATAAAACTATTATTTAGACTATAGAAAAGTTTGTAATACACTCGGACAGTATAGAAAAAACACTTATCATCTAATAACGTTTTTGATAATAATTTTATGAATGGGTCCATCGTTGCTTTGAGTTTATAGTGTATGTTTCTTGTTTCAGTATTGAAGTATCCTTAGTTTCATCATAAAGTTGAGTATTTCACTCAATATTATGGGTAACAGCGTACATGAGAGTGATACTAAAAAAAGCAACTCCCCATTAATAGAATAAGAAGGGATTGAAAAGCAGGGATGTGGAAAGTAGTCAACTGTTGACTAGGACGAAAAAAGAATTGTTCTGTATGTATTCTTCTAAACTAATTTGTTTTGACATAAAGTAAAGTAAATAAATATACGGCCAAAATATCTCAGGAAACATATTTAATTTAGTTAATAAAAATACAACGTTTCATCCATCTTTGTGGACTTACTCAGGTAAATTTTTAAATGGATAAAGTAATTTTATTATGAGCAACTTATCGTTGTGTACTATTTACAGAGACAATTATGGCCAAAAATCTAATTTATTTAGTAGATATTTTTTATTATAATATAAAGAACGTTAAATTCAAAAATAGTTTTCTGACTTTAAGTTTACAATAAAGAAAAAGACTAAAAAGAATAAATGAGCATATATATTGATCATTATTTAATTAACATAAACATGACGTTTCGTCTACCTTTTGAGACTTCGTTAGGTATACTACAAAAATGATATTACAATAAATTAAATATGGGTTATATGTTTCAGTTATTTTATAAAATAGAAAAACACGGTTCAAAACTTACAAATTTATCAATTCATGACATTTTCTTCTTTATTCCTTTAAGTTGTAACATAATTTATTGTAATATCATGTTTGAAGTATGCCTGAGGAAGTCTCAAAAGGGAGACGAAATGTCGTGTTTATGTTAATTACATAGTAATCAATTTTTATGGTTTCTTTAGGCCGTATTTTTCTTTATTATAAAGCACGTTAGTTGTTATGCTGCCCACAAGATACAGTTGCGCTGCGGACGGCCGATCTCGCAGGCGGACTTAACATCGCCACTAGACCTCGTTATGGCGTCCATTTAGGTATAACTCTTCAATAAGGAGGTATGAATCCCATTTAGTATGGAAATTTAGCTACATTAATGGATAGTGTAAATGAAAACTTTTTGTTGAATATCAGAGTTGTTAGTCACTGAAAGATCTGGCGAATTCAGTAGAATTGATAATACTATAGCCAGTATGCTGATGTCTTTGGTTTTCCAAGGACGAATCTGGTTAGCTGTTATGCCTGACCGACTTTCTGGACATTCTTTTCTGTGATCTTAGCGTTGAGATCGTTTAATGGCCAGTCAGTTGTTTTCCATCATAAAGAGTCTAATTCAAACCAAATCATTGTTTGAAACTACTATACTAGATAAGTTTTAAAGTCTGAAAAAGTTATGAAATGTAAAGGAACTAACATAAATTTGATTACGTTCATATATATATATATATATTACTTGAATTGCATTTGTTTTGTAACTCGAGTGTTTAATTGACAATCATGAAAAATAAATGTATGAAAACATTTGAAATAATTATAGTTAAATATAAATAATGTAATTCTTTTGGATAAACTATTTTAACCTTGAAGTTTCAGACTTGATTATTGTCACAATATTACGATTATTACATTTCCATACAGAAAACGTTTACGAAAGTAATTAAAAACATTCAATAAATCAATAATCTGACACTAATGCAAATATTTATTCCTTGAAAAATTAACGTTGCACTTAAATTTGATTTTTCTTTGAATGTGATAACAATAATTAATAAACAATTATTTCCAATATTTAAGTTTGTATATTAGTAGTGAATCCAGAGGGGGAGTGGGAAATATTCTAAAATTTATATTAATACTGACGTGGCTCCTTTTGAAAATTTGGTTCTTCAGAAAAATATTTACTTTTTAAATAGTGATCCCATGATTTACGTTTTTGTATCTTCCACTAACATTTCATGTGATTTCGGAGTGAGAAGCGTCAAAAGAGGTTTTTCTCGTCTGCTTAAATGGGCCTGTGACAGCGTGAAAGGGTTCCTTATCTCGATTGCTTTCTTCACAGTCATTTACCCTGAAGCTTTTTCACTTGTTTATACACTGGTTGAGGACGTCATTGAGCCAAACGAGACCATTGACTGAAAAGTCTGTATGAGATATAAAGTCCCTGAGTCGTGTCTAGATCTTTCTTGTCTAATATTGCCCTTTGAAATTTTACATTGAAACAAGACTAAAGTTTATTATTTTTAACATGCACCAATATAAGTGTATTACTTTTTGCTTTAGGTTTTAAATTTAATTCATGGTCATATAGATATTATTGTTATTAACAGTTTACATTTTTTCTTTAGTTCTAGTCAGCAATTTATTATTGTGGTTAACAGGTTTTAATATAAAAATAAATTTACTAACATCAGAATGTTCAAATGCTTTGATAGTTTTTAAGATAAGTTAAATTACGATTTTTTTACCATATTGTTTGTATTATTTAATCAATGTATTTTTAAAAGAATTAATTTCTTTTCCTTTGAGATACAAAATAAGTACCTATGTCCATTCGGAAAGTTATTTTTTTATATTTTACGATTTTAGATATTATATTTAATAAAATATAATTATTATATCATTAGTCAGACTTCTCAGGTTAATTCTTACAAAGGTAACCGTGAAGTTCATTATTTTGAAATGTGAGTCAGAATCGCTGGTGTAGAATTCTCTCGACAGCGCAGTGTCAGGAATTCGTTCATGATCCTGTAATATTATAGAGTTATATTTACAATGAAGAATCGTTATAAAAATTATACATTATTAAATTTGACTTATTTATGGCAACATACATTAATTGAATAAACTTTTATTTTACATAGCCGCCTTTTATTACTATGGAACTTATATATTCACAATACTTACAAAGTTAAATATCTTATGGACTAGGTACATTGGTTATAACTAAATACAAGAGCTCTAAACTCAGGGCCGTTTAAACGGGTCTTCCCACGAAGCAGAATCACTAACTCTAATGCTACTTGGAATTGGCAGTACGAGGAAATCGGCTTAAGTACAAACAGTGGTATTTACCGTGTCGTCTCAGCTTGCCTGGCTCTTGTCGTTGAGCCCATCTGGACTCACACTTTGTACAAAGATGATCCCTTTGGAGATCCGGACTGAATCACGCCTTCTTCCCGTTGCTAAAACGCCAATAGCCAGGACAATCTACAATTTTTTTGTCGTTTCGTCTTAAAATTTAACCTCCATCTCCAATCATAATCTACTTAATATCTCAATAATTGTCCCAATCATATACTCGACGTCCTTAATCTTAATCTCCACGTCCTTATTGACAAACTCCATCCCCTTAAGGTCCAATCTTAAATTGCTTAATGTTCCAAAATTCAATTTTCTTTGGTTTTAATAATTTTTACCCAATTCCTTATTTCATATTCCGTTGACGGAAAACAAAATTCTTATCTCTCCTTTTTGGGAAACACAAAATTCTTATCTCTCCTTTTTGGGAAAAGTCGCTTTCCCCTCTTCGTCACGTTTTTGGGGAAACAATACCATCCTTGCTCACCATCTGATGCCACAAAATCTCACGATACTTGGGATACTGTCTGTAACTTACAACTTCCCCACGCCGTCTGTATTTGATTCCGTAGCGCATAATTCCGCAAGTAGTTATATTTATCATTACATACCTCACACGGTAACGCAGTAAACCTCCAACGATCCCCATAGGAGATCAATTGAATGACTGAAAACGTAAGAAAATGAGAACGCTTTTTACGCATGATACATAACGAGTTGTACAATTACGTATTTTTGTGTTGTACAAAAAGTGATCAACCTAAACGCTAATCCAATATTGAAGTTGTATAATTTTTCATTTTAATGTTCGAAATAATTAAATTTAGTTCTCCTATATGACAATGTTTGCAGTTGATTTATTGAAATATTCGGAGCTTGTACGAGGTAAGTTTTAATACAGTTTCCTTCAATATTGTTCCCATTAGATATCCGCTTATGTCAACGCTTCTTGAAATCCCAGAAACACTTATGGCCCTCGATCGTTGGGATATGGCTAAGCTCTTTCAGCGTTGAATTTTTATTCTCATCTATGCTTTAAAACGACGGCCCTGCAAGGTTCTCTTTACTTTTGGGAACTGGAAAATGTTACATGAGGCAAAGTCTGGCGAATATGGAGGTAGTTGTTTGATTAAAAATTAGGAAAAACAATGAAGCGTGGGCATTTGCACTTTCGTGGTTCTAAAACGAATAATTGTTCCACCACAATCCGGACTATTTTTCTTATTTCCTCACGCAAACGGCGTTGAACTTGTGGGTAGTACTCTTTATTGATCATTTAATGTTGTGCCTAAAAATAATTATGCATTATGCCGTTATAACAGTTAAACATAAAATTGAGATTGACCCCAGTTGTTGAGTTTTTTTTTCGGCGATCCAGAATGCTTCTACTGAAAAGATTGAGCTTTAGTTTCGACATAATATCCATAAACCCATGCTTCATCATCTGTAGTGACACGTTTCAGAAGTTCTGCATCGTTTTTGACTTCATTTAATGACTTCTGAGCAACTGTATTTTGTCTGAAATTCGACCATTTTGGGACAAATTTAAATGTTTCGTACCTCATCAAACGAAGGGATTACATGGCATGCACCAAAGGATATTGCATCTCTATCAGTGACTTCTCTTATTATGATTCGGTGATCGTTAATAATAATATATCTTATTTTCCAAGTTTTCATAGATCATTGAAGTTAAGGGGTGTCCAGAGCGCTCGTCACCTTTAACGACTTCAGAGCATTCATCGAAACGTTTAGAACACTAATCGGTTTTTTCTACTCAAAGCAGTCTCACAAAAAGCAAAATTTATTGCTATTTCTCTGATCCATTTTTCAAACCAATAAATGAGCTCAGATCACGTTTAATTATTTTAACAGCCGATTATAAATATCCTTTATGGCTACAGATACATTTCAGACCTGTTTATTAACACAACAGTGAAATAATTTCTCAAATCGGGCTAATACATCCCTGGGTAATTACTAAATAGCATTACTTTTGAAACACACCAGTCGGCATATATATGGACTTGTAAGTACACGTATTTATTAGTTAGGTTGTCGTTGTTTTGGTTTCGAAACTAACTATGAGGATGTATTGGATTCGTAACTCCGTACAGACTATTCGGATGGCGTTGCATTCTTCCCGATTCCCCGATAAATGTAAAATGTGAGAACGAAATCGACAGTCGCTTTGATTGATTTAAGTCGTAATTGATTATCTTTCATTATTTATTGATTATAAATCATTATTTTGTAATAGCAGCCCTTTATTTTGTTCGTTGTAATCTTTATTCTGCTGAGTCAGAAGATCTCCGAAACCCCCAAAACTTTCTGAAATACGTGAGTCCTGCGAAAATATTTCGGCCTTTGTCTCCTACCCCGTAATGCCTCGCAATTAACTCTTACGTCCCCAATTCCTCGGCGATATTAGAGTGGATGAGGGATACTCGTGGCTCCAAGCAACTATACGAGGAAACAGTCGCCAGCGTATTGATCCCAACAGCCGACAGACGAACAAGGTGTGCGCCTTTACGTCGAGCTCTACCCCGCTTACAAATAATAATTACGCCGCTAATTGCTAATGGCTGTTTCCCGCTTGTAGCGCATGGTGGAGTTCCAGGTCTTTGCTCGTTACAGTGGCACGAGATTCAACTCTAATCCATTCGAACGCGGCGCTATCGTTTCAGCATATACACATGAATACATGTACAAGACACATTAAAACTAACATAACTGATATATTTAAAGTATTACGAAGAAAATATAATTAAGAGTATTACTGACCAAACTGCTCAAACGTAGTCATCAGTGCATTTGAACTAACATAATTAAATTTCAAAGAAGGATTCGTCGACTTACTTAAGATGTTTTTAGTAGACAGACCAAAGGCGACTTATTTCTGCTCTCGATTTGTAACAAGTTACTAGTGATAACGCGCGTAATTTGGATGACCAGAACATGATAAAGTAATTTTGAGTGTAAGCCGGTGTGATATTCAAAATTCAGTAAAATATAAGTAGAACTTTGGCAACGATAATGTAGAGAAATAGAGGATATTCTTGTGAGATGAAAGGTAGGAATGACATGAATTTGTAATAGAGATATCTATGGTTCTGGCTGAATGTTTTTACTGATAAATAAATGGTCGAAAAAAAGCGGAATTAATGGGTTTTACTTCACGCAGTGCAATAAAATATAACGTAAATCAACAAATCATTTAAACGTGTAAAAAACCTGTTTCAAATTTCCGCTTTTAAGCTCTTACCAGAAATGATACAAAGACACGATCGTAGCAAAAGGAGGCGTCATAATCAATTAAAGTCAACAGAAACTAAAAAAGGGATTTTTATTTCATATTATGACACTGGCTTATAATTATTTAGTACGTATATTTTGGCAGTATACTGAAGTTGTATAGTTCTTATTTATTGAATTTATTCAGTAGGAAATTATTTCAAGCCTGTGGATAATTTATTTGTTTATAATTAACACATCTACATAACTTATAAATATAGTGATATATGATAGAATTTATTTAAACAAATTATATAATATATTTACAAAACACATCCCTACATTTTTCCTTGAAATAATTTCCCACTGAAAAAAATATTATATTAATATCTCAGAGTGATTAAAAACCTGCGAATTTATAATAAAAAAATAAGTATTTATTCTAACACATGGTTTCTGAAAATTCTCCATATTTTTTCCAATAGGCCTGTAAAAAAGGATTGGTAAATTTATTGATATTAAGGAAGATAAGATAAAATCTTGGAAAACGAAAAGGTGGTATTTAAGATAAAGTGTAAAGGATGTGGGAAACATGATATTGGGCATACACGAATGCCCTTGAATGATAGAGTTTATTTCCACAAAAATAATTTATAAGAACATACTAAATGAAATACAGCTTGTTCTCACCATTTAAATGAAAATAAGCATGATGCAAATTGGGAATATATTTCGGAGAGCACTATTGGAAGGAATGCATATTTTTTAAATTTGGAAAGTGTAATGAATAAAAGGTAAGAAATGGGTATTGTAGGTACCATATATGCAAATATATTATGTAACATGAAAAAGAAAAAGTAGGGATGTATATGTAAATGTATTACACTATTTCTTTAAATACATTGTATCATTCAATTATCATAAGTATTAAATCTTCCTGTAATTTAAATAGATTTTATCATTTTGTTACGAGTAAATAAAGCTAGGAGTTCTTAATTATAAACATAACCTTCGTTGGAATATTTCATTCAGACCGTAAAATTTTTCTAACAATTACTTGTACTATTTATTAAAGTATTCATTCAAAAATTGTGGTGCAGTACAATTCGTTTCTTTCTCTCTCTCTCCTTATATATATATATATAGCTTCGTAAATTAGGATTATCTCAAAGAATTAATGTTAAAATTTTAAGTCATTTCTGAAAATTAAGCTATTGAGTACTGATGTAAACTGTGATAGATTATTGATCAAATTTGAAAAACTGATTTCAGTTTTATGATTTTCAAGGCAAATTGGCATGTTGAACTTTCCCCATTTAACCATATAATTATAAGAAATGAGATTCACTTTTACAAAATATATCATAGGCCTACTACTAAGATTTTTGTAATCGTGTTGTATATGACGATATCTCTGTTACCATTTTCTTTCCACATTAATCGCCCTAGAATTATGTAACTTTGAATCGTGCGTGAAGAGCCGTTCTTATTTTACGAAATAAATTTTCTCTTTAATATTGCAACACAAACTTTTGAATTGACCTCCCTTATCCGTATGTCCTTATTTTTTGTCGCGTGTTTAAGTATACGAGTTATAAATAATCTCCATTCTTGTTTTCCTCCGTGTCGACAGGAGCTGCAGGCTACATTTCAACTTTCCCCGTAAATTTAAATCACAATTCCGCGTTTTGATCCCAAACGGGCAATAAAAATAAATGCCGTTGCGCTCGGAGCAGTCACTAGGGCCTTGTAATTAGGTGAGCAGTCCCATAGTCGAGACAGCAATTTTGCCGAGATCGTGCAATCAATTTCACACCAATCACGCCCCACTGCAGGCATAATTAATTCGCCACCTGATTTCCAATTAACCCGACAGGGTAGCCCCGTGACAAATGCCATTCTCTTACTTGGAGCCGCATTAGCCGCCTGTCTTCACTGACCCAGAGACGATCTCACGACAAGCAGACACATGATCCAAACAGTTCAGTGCCTTAGCATTTAACATAAAAATGGTATGCATCGCACGAATCTAATATTTTTCTGATCGGAAAATAGTAACTGGACATCTGGGGATAATTTGGTAGGAAATACAAGCTTTTAAGTTATAAATAAATAATTGAATATTTATATGAGAAGAAGGAAATCGTACGGAAATGGTTATGATACACATTTTTATACAAAATCAAATCTTTTATGAAAAAGTAAGTGTCTAAAAGTTGAATTATTTTAAGCTTACTGAATGCTATAAAACTATCTCGAAACCAAATAAGAAACTACAGATTTATGTATTAAATGGTAACTTGCACTACTGTACATTTAATCAATTTTTCAAATATATATCAATACCACACTGGCCTGGACAATTAAGATGCTTAAAAGCATTACAAAGACTAAGGAACTTAAGGAAATATAACCACCGAAAGAAATCTTCTCGCGATTAAACATAAAATGCTTTTATAAGTGTGAAATTAGATACTATAGAAATATTTAGTTTTGAAGGTAATTTTCTTTACGTAAAAATATAAAATTATATTCTAATTATTGTTCCAACCACAACGATATAGGCGCATTATAGACCAACCGGACTTTATTACATACGTTATCTTGTCGATTTCAATTGTTGGGGTGTGTTGAAGTGAAATTTTGTTCTGTTGCGGGAAAGAGACATTTTTATTGCCGGTTCGATATCAATTATGAAAGGTGGTAGCCGATTGAATCAGAAGCAATTCTCGGGAAGGACATTCTAATTTTTTAAGGATACTTATCCACCGGAAATCGATATGTGAGGGGTCACAGAAATATTTTGTTACAAAACCAAGTTTTGAACGGATGATTGCTGTTAGTCGTCAGTGTTTAGACAATTTACCTGTGATAAATAGAAAAGGGAGGTTTTGGATAAGATTTTCTTAGTTTTTGAGAATTCGAGAATCATCCTGGTTCCGCTGGTTGGACACGCTGCTCTGGGAAAGAGTGACATCTACGGATATCCGTCCGTCTGTCCATACGATTGAAGAGTGGAACAAGGGTGCTCAAACATCTGATGAGCGAGGATCGAGGTGCTGATGGTCAAGATAATATATAATCCATTACATTTTCACTTAAGCACATCACTACACAGTTATCATACTTTCTGATTATCACTCAAGTCAAAAACCACCCCTTCAAACCTGACGATTTTTACTTACTTCAGGAATCAAAATTTAAGCCATTTCAAAGTAATATATCATCCTACTCTTGTGTTGTCTTACGTGTTCCGATTAATAGCGATTAGCATTATTTCGTCATGGTTCATAGAGACGAACTTTAAATGCATTATAACTTTGTATTAAAGTTTTGTGCATCTCAATACATGTGCAAATTTTCACAATGTGAAGACCCACTCGTCTCCAATCTGCTGTTTCCTGTAAACGGTCCTGCATAAAATAACAACTAGAAAAGGAGAACTAACTTCAACATCAATATTATTAAATAATTTAATTTTGTTTTAAACTATTCGGTGCGTAGACTGTGAGTATTTATAATTATACATAATACAAAATAAGTAAAATTGTGTTTCATTAGGGAAAAGTCAAAGGGAGTGACTGTTAAAGACAACATAATATAGAGGTATCCTTTTGACTCAGAGAAGGAACAAACTGACTTCAAAAGAAGAATATAACGTGTATAGTATTAATTATTATAAATAAATATGAAAACTTGTGGTTAAATTAACTGGATTCTTATTTATAATTGAAGATAGTGTCAGATTATTGATTTATTGAAAATTAATAATAACTTTCGTAAAAGTTTTCTAAACGCTTACGTAATCATATTAATATTGAGTCATTAATCAGGTCGGGAACATAAAGGTAAAATTCATTTTTAGAAATGATTTAAAGTTGTTATGATTCACTGTATTTATTTCAAACGTTTTCATACTTGTTTACTGTCGAGATAGATGTTGTTAGAATTTAAATTAACGCTAGTATTTTAATTTACCTTAGTAAAATTCAGTTTGACGGTGCAACATTCAAACATCACTGAAATCATTTATCTACAGTTAATAATAAATATTAATCGTGCCTGCTGAGAACTTAAAATTGATTTATCATTGTTGTTGTTTTGCTACAATTTTTTGAACGGCGTACCATAAATTCCATCATTTTAGTAATGTAACTTGATAAAATTTCATAGAATTCCATTTAAGTCTGGAATGCGCTTCTGTAACGGGAGTACCCAATAAATATGTACTCTAATATGTACACTATAACATAATTCGTTGAAAATTGATATTTCAGCATATTGATGATATTTTCACATACATACTCTTCTTTTTCAAAACTATAATGCTTTAAAGTGAAGAAAATTACGTTTTGAATTATCTATAAAAAGAAAAATTATTTTGTTTGTTTGTACCTTATGCGATCCTAAACCATTCATTCGAGTGCGATGAATATTTTCTGAGTCGTAGAGTTCACCTCAGAAAAGGTTTATGTCTATCTATCAAAGATTTAGTTCTCTTCCTTGTCACTTTTCCTCAAAACAGCTATGAAAACTTCTCAACTAGTCGAACGTAATTTTCGAGTATGTTCAATAAGTGCCTATATTTAATACTGGTTTCGAAGTAAGTGTTCGCACGGCTGAAGAATTGAATTGAATCAAATACAAACAACAACAATTTTTGTTGATAGTGATATTCAAATAGTTTATACATATCATACGCACCTTTTTTCTTTTCTGAAAGTTAATTTGTAAACGTCATCACAACGCACTGCCCCCTCCCCCCCATCATAGTCAAATAACCCACCCCGGCGACCAGTGAGTAATACATATATATATATACATTAATTATATCACTGGTCGCTTATATATATAGTGTTTGTATATAGAGCTGTGAAATGTTATCCATTTCTTTAATGTATATTATAAAGGGATTTTAGTTTAGTACTTTGTTTATAACTAAAAATTTCTTTATAAGAAAATAAAAATATTGAATAACCCTTGCGTTAAAATAAGTACAAGATTTTTATGTATAAGCTCTAAAAGTTTCAGACATTTCTCTTGCGTACTTAAGGAAGACGGTACATTTAATATTACAAATTTAGCGTATTCAAGCAGGAATATTTTTCATCCTCTTAAAGTGTGGAAATTATTTTTAACTCCTATAAGGGAAATATGCTATTTTTTTACTTTCTTAATGTAGCGTGTTTATTTTGGACTTCCTTAAGGTGCCGGAATTATTTCTAGCTCCCTTAATGCCTTTTACTTCTTTAATTTACCACATGTGTTTTGGACTCTCTTAGAGTATGTGGAGAACTTTTCGCGACTTTAAAGTACCGTAATATTTTTCATTCTCTTAAAACACTGGTAATTTTTTGTGCCTCTTATGTAGCGTGCTAATTAAATATACCAGGAGAATTATTTGGGTTAAGAAGTTTAATATCTTCGGCGATTTATTTCGGTTACAATGCTTTGATATGCTCATGTATTGTAGGTGAAATAGAGGCACTTTGTTCAATTTCTTGATCAGGTTCATTGGCAATCGGTTGAAATACTAAAGTCAAGTGTTATTCAAATTGGTTATCTTTCTCAGAGTCACATTTTACCCATGGTTCATTAATATTATTCCTTATTGGTGGAGCAGAAGTTTTAAGTTTTCTGCAATTCTTAATTGGTTACCAAATTGAGTTACCAGTTTTGCTTAGTGTAAATGTGTGTTGCTCAAACTCTTGATTTCGTACTTCTTTTTGCTTGTTCCATCAACATTGCGTCAATAAATTATATGTCTTCCTGTCAGAAAGTGAGTTCTTTGCCATTTTGATCTGGCACGTTTTTTTTGACACAGCTTCTTTTATTTCTAAAGGGAAATCTGTGATTACTTTCCTAGGTTGAATTATTGGTGAAGACTATTGAGCAGCTTGTTGTACTTGTAAATTATTGGAGGTATTATTTTAATTATGTAATGAAATCACTTTAAAAGTATGTTATAATTTTAGTTATAAAAACAATCACATTAAAAGTAGTCCTGTGCGCTATCACAAATAAACTAATAAATACAAGGGGATGATTTTTACATCTCGGGTTAATTATTCATTTGGTGACCACGTGCAGCTGAGATTTCGTTCTCTTGACGAAAGTGTCTTGTTTTCATTCGAGTCGTGATGCAGGTTACTATGGATCCGAACTTCCTTTTTCCTTCTGGTTGACTTTTAGACCTTCCTTCTGCCAGCGGAAACTCGTACTGCCAGTGAGGGAAACTCGGTTTTTTCTCCTTCTTCCCTCTTGCCTTCCTTGTTGTTAATACCTTTTCACTAAAGAGCAACAACTCACTTTTAACTCTTGTTGCACCCTCCTGCTTATTCCTCCCTTTCAAAATCCGTTCGACTCTCTTCCCTTCCACGTCCTGATCAATTCTCGAGCTCTAACTTTTCGTCTTCTCAACGCTTAACTCCATATTTTGCCTCCTCGCCTTCTCAACGTCTTACATCATACTGTATAATTTTCGGCACCTCACCCCGCAGCTTACTTTGCATATCCGTCCTCCAAGGGAAAACGCTATCCCACGAGAAGTTTGTTCTGCCAATCCTCGTGAGTCCTCCGTCCGGCGCGGGAAATTTTCCAAGACACAGAGAACAGCGACCTCCAGAAATTTTGAAGGTGAATGCTCTTTGAGCCAAAAACAAGCTTAACGTTATATATACGCAGACAGGTTTGTCTCCCAGCTGCCTGCCTGGCGCCGGGGAAACCCCTTCTTACTTGGCCGTCGTCAGTTAGAATGTTCTTGCTTCAAAATTTCATAAATTTGAATAAAATTTGGGAGGGTTCTACTACGCTACATACTTGACTTATAAATGTTTCTGTAGCTATCTCCAACTTATCTGGCTCCTTGAACCTGAGGTTCTACTTTATGCATTCATTTAATATATTGCGACAAGCTTGTTTTTATATCGTGTAGTCTAGTCAACGGGTTTCTTATATATTATGGAAGTTCCAACTGTTGTTATTATTGGAGTATGGTTAGATGATAAATTATGGCTGTGTATGTCGAGTTGATTCCATGTATTACAAAAAAGTTGAATAAATCAGGGACTTTGTGTGGATCGATCGGCCCGTAAGTAAGTTTGCCTGTTGATAGAAAAGAATATCCATCATCATCTATTGTTTTAAACAGTTGTCTGCCTCTGGTTGTTACTAGGCGCGATCCCAATAAGATGTGCTGACAATTATAGTCATTATAGTTATTTGGGTCCCAAATTTTGAATAAAAATCTTCAAAACCTTCTGTTTTGATATTATGGCGTGGTGGACAGTATATTGTTGACACTGTTTTTATACGCTGATAATTTTTTTCCTAACACTATAAACCATTACCGTGGTAGAATTTTCACAAAACTCTAACTGGCCCGATTTACTCGTGTTCGGTGAAATGTAAACCTCTCGGTAAATTGAGACTGTGTTGTAGCATAAAGTCGAAGCATTTAGCGATGAACAACGCTAATAGTATTAGTTGTCTGAGAGGAGGACTGTTCGTATTAAAGCACTCGAGTGAAACTTCTCTGCGAAGTACAATAGTTTGAGGCTTTAGCAGCCGCCTCCTTTCAGTTTATCTATTTAATTATCGGCGCATTTTGTCGCCCTTTTGTCCTCTAATTGCGCGCCACTGCTCAATCCCGAAATATAAAGGATCTTGGTGAATAAAATTTTTCGAGCACTTTTATACGGGTACGATCAGTGTAAAGTGGTTAAATTCGCCATTATGCATTGTAAAAGCGGCCTCGGCCAACAACATCTCGTAATAAAATACCATGAACTTCTAGTTAGGGCTCTTTTGTGTATCAAACGTGAGTACATAACTGACGAAAAAGTGATATCCATTGTATTATCAGGTTCAAAGTTGAAATTAACTATTTTTATTCATATCGTAAAAATGGATTATGAGCTGAGAGGAATTATTAATAGGCGCAAAATGCTCATTACGTCGTATAGTTTTTATATGTAGTATCTTAACAAATCTCAATCGGTTCGCGTGAATTTTTCGGTTTACCGTCGATTAAACTCGTATTAGTACGCAAAACGAACGGCAGTCTTGAATTTTTGTTTATAAGACAATCGTTTTCAATACTTGAATTCAGGTTTCTGAAATGGAACAAGATTAATTACTGATTTAAGAAACGACGTCATAAAGGCTAAAGGTAATGTAATAAAAATTTCAGATTTGACTTGGTCCCTCTGAGACTGGATTACCGTTAGTTTGAGGGTGGAGACAATTTCCAGTCATTATGACAATTAAAAATCACCTTTAGGCGAAATGTCAGCATTAAGCCTTTTAAGTCCAAGCCTGCCTGTTATCTTTTATAATTGTACATATGTAGCAGAAGAGAGTCTGATATTTGTTGACGTCACCCCACATTGGATCAGCGCTCCCAGGCACAAATACATTGTCTAGTAAAGCATACTAATATAGATTTAAGTCAATAGTGTATAAAGGAAACTAAATTCTCATGAATTATCTTCAAATATACATTTTGATTTTTTAATAATATAACCAGCATACTGTCTGCTGGAGCGCAGTAAGTCCTCTCCCCAATTTGATTCATGTTTTAGATTTTAAATTCAGTAAGAATACTCAGAAAACGGCACCAAATGACGTTAACCCTGAAATTTCCCAAGGCCGACCCCTTCTTCATCAAAGCGAAATCCCGCGCTTGGCGAAAAATTATCAACGATTGGTCACATGGGGTGGCGTTTCCCCATAGAGAAGGGGACAAGAGTGATTGGCTGGGTGGTGCAAGGCTGCGAAATATTCAGTATTTCTCGGAAGATGGAAGGGAGAGGAAGAAGAAGCGGGAGAAAGGGAGAGTGTGTTTTGGAATTTGGACAAAAGTAGGCGTCAAGGAGAGAAGAAGGAATGTGTACATTTAACTCAGATTTCTCAAATTTGGCGTCGAGGACAAGTCTGTCTTCCGTCTCGGTGGGGTCATTCACGTCTGAGCAAAGTTTTGGTTGGGACATCGTAATTTGGTATGCGGATTTGATGTTTTCTTTCTACTAACAATCGAAAGCGTCTTCTTTATCTTCTTTGTAGCTGCTAACCCACACTGACTATTTAATTGTTCCTTCTTCTCTCCTTGACCTCCTCTTCTCCAAATTCCAGTACACACTTCCCACTTCCCCTTCTCTCCTACTTCCTCTTTCCTCTATTTTCCGAGAAACACTCAATATTTCTCCTCCCAGTCAATTTCTCCTTTCCCCTTCTCTGTAGGAATACGCACTTACGAAGAAGGGGTCGGCCACGGGAAAATTTCAGAGTTAACGCCCTTTACAACGAAGAAGAAATATTTTTATTACTTAATTAACTAGCAGTGACGTATTGAAAATAGTAAGGAAATTAACATGCTCCAGTTCAAACGAAATAGACGTAATTAATACTAAACTAGTTAAAAAGTTCACAGAAGCTATAGCGCAACCATTTCAACGCGTCGTTCGTAACCAGGAAATTTCTGGTTCTTTAAAATTAAGTAAGGTAAATACGATAATTAAAAATTGCACGCATACTGATATTTCGAATTATCAACCAATTTTATACAGAATACTAGAAAAACATAAAATCATAAACCAGGACAATATAGCTTGCTCAAAACTAAATCTACGACAGTGCTTGTACGATTTTATGTAATCAACCCGGTAATCTCTGAAAATTCAATTTAAAAGCAACAGGAATATTGAAATCTCCGTAAAGCATTCGACCACGGATGATAAACTAGAGCTCTAAGGAATTTAGGGAAATGCATTTGAAATCCTGTCTTAATAGTAGAAGGAAAAAATTGATTGTATCAAACCTATGAAATCAGTTATTCACGGCGATGACATGAAATTAAATAAACGTTGATTACGACAAAACGCCTCAAAATTAAGTCCTTGCGTCTTAATTAAGTAGGTCTGTATAGTATTGCATAAATTACTGTCAACCTTTTCTCAATGATTCTATTTAATGTATTTCCAAAATCGCGCTGGTGCAAATTTTTATTTTACTATGTATGAAGAGTCGTAAATTTCAATTTTATTTATATATGTTATTTTATTAATATTTTTTACTAATATCTATTTCACGTGTCCTATTTTATCAGAAGAAGACTAATAGAACCAGAAAAATCGAATCATATTTTTATAGTGATAACGGAACATTATTGCAACTTTTTGATGTATTTATTAGATATAATTTTATAAAATAGTAAAATGATTGAAACGAATAATATTTATCGTTGGCTTAAGTAATGTGAGAAAGTGTTCAGTCACGAGTATTGGCGCGTTTGAGATAATAGTCCTGACCGCAGACATTGACAGTGCATTGTAAAGAATAATTAATGTGTTCCTAAAGGGAAATTTTTCAGCCGCATTAGAGTCACCAAGCTTGGCTATTATTTCATACTTTCGGATATTAACTCCAGTTGCTCAGCTAAACGAAAACTTTTCCCAGGCAGACTAAAAACTACGTCATTAGCTCAGGCAACGCGGTTAAGTAATTAGTCATTGAAAAGTTTAATAACGTGAGAAAGGCTTTTAGCCAAGCTATAAATCATATCACACAGAACGCTGAGAGATTGAACGACTTTGCCGGAGCTTTTGATTAAATCAAACTTTAAATAAACTTTGAATGACTTTGTGTGTACTCGAAATAAACCGTAGTGTGGTCTCATGTATAATTCACGATGTAAGTGAAAATTCTTTAGTTCCAAAATATAACTATATTTTATATATCTGTGAATTCAACACTTATCATTTACGTTTGAAACGAAATAGTGTTTGAAAATGAGTAATATTCTCACTTTCTGACGGATCGTGGGATGCAGCAACATACAAGGACGTTTATTTAACACGAAGTGCTGTCCAAAGACTCGTATTGTGAAAGACTGCCTCCGCTTAGAGGTCCAGAACAATTTATAAATTCGTGGAATATTCCAGAACAGAAAATTCTATTAATTGGCAAATAAGCAAATTATTAAAGTAAACAAACACTTAGGTCACATATTATATTATTAATAACATTTTTCGACGTGTAGTTGTTGTTTTGGTATTCAGTCCTAAGACTGGTCTGATGCAACACTCCATGCTTTGATATCTTGCGCAAGCCTTTTCATTTCATCATAACTAGCACATGCCACATGCTTAGTTTATTACATCCTTGGCCTCACTCTTCTGTTCTTACCCCACACACTTCCCTCTACACTAATTTTACAAGACCCTCGTGTCTTAAAACGTGCCCCTTTAATATTTCCCTTCTCTTGGTCAGTGTCCTCCACATTGTTCGCTTTTCCCCTATTCTGTCTAGAACTTCCGCGTTAGTGATTCTATCCACCCATCTGATTTTCAGAATTCGCCTATAGCACCACATTTCAAAGGTTTCTTTTCTTTTAATTTCTGCAACTTCTACCGTCCTCGTTTCGCACCCATATAATGGCACGCTCCATACGATATTCTAATATTTACACTTATATTACCCGTAAGTAAATTCTTCTTTTTCGCGAAAGCCTTCGTTACCTGTGATATACTACTCTTTATGTCTACTATACGTCTACCGAGCCTAGTTATTACGCTTCCCAAGTAGCAGAATTCATTAACTTCCGTTAAAATATTACACCCTTTGTTATTCCACTGTTTCCCATTACCTTGGTTATTCCTCTATTAACCCTCATATTGAACTCTTTTTCCAGGACTCCGTTCATGCCATATATAATGGATTCCAAGTATTCTGATTACCTTAATACTACAATATCGTCGGCAAAGCGCAAGGTTTTTGTTTCTTCTCCTTGCAGTATGATTACTTTTCCATACTCCGTTTCAACATTCTTCATTGCGTGTTCTATATATAAGTTAAGTTAAACAACATGGACGACAGACTGCATCCTTGTCTTACTCCTTTCTTTATTACGACTTTCTTTTCTTGATCTTCTATTCTAATTACTGCTGCCTGTCTTCTGTCTTTCTCGATATTTTATTCCAGTGCTCTTCAAAATCGTTAAAAGTGTGTCTCAGTTTACATTATCAAACGCTTTTTCTAAATCTACAAATGCCATGAACGTAGGCCGGTTTTTTCTTATCCTGACTTCTAAAATTAGTCGCAAAGTCAACATTGCTCCTCTTGTCCCTACATTCTTCTTAAAATAAAATTGATCGTCCCCTAACTCGCATTGTATTTGACGTTCGATTATTCTATACACTATTTTAGTTAATAGTTTGGAAATTTAATGTGGTTCATTAACCATACTTAATTAGTTATTGTCTGATGTAATTAGGAGTATTTACTTCACAGTTCATTAGGCAATACAATAATTGTTGAGGGTATTGATTGACTGAATCTATCTACTACAGATCAAAACTTTGTATGTTGATTTCATATTTGTTAGATTTGAATAATTTCTTATCTGCTCCATTGTCACGTACTCTAGTTTCAGTGCAGGACAACACTAATTGGTGAATTTGCGATTGTTGATATTTGATGGTTGTTGTGCCTAGCGAACATGAGCTTCTCCTGACGTGTGATGCCGGGATCTGGGGCTTATTTCCTGCGGGATTGGATCTCGGATAATGGCGTACTCCCACGTATACACCCCCATTTACCCGGCGCCCCTCTTATCTCATCTAATAACTGCACATTTAATGGTTTAGGCTTAATGAGATTCCTAGCTACACGCATCTTTTTTGAGGTATACTTCGGGTACGCAGATAGTACAGTTTTTTTGTACGAAACCACTAACGTTCTACACATTTTGGAATATATTATGATGAATGAATGATTCAATTGTTTATTGAATTATGAATTCAAAGATGATCTTCTTAAAATGAAATAGGTTTTCAGATCGTCCTCATATTTTTTAATATTTATAATCATAATTAAGAAATAGTAATACTTCTTAAAATGAAACGTCTTAAACTAAATAAGAGTTTCTGAGATTTATAAT
Organism: Eucriotettix oculatus; assembly: GCA_034510155.1. Lineage (NCBI taxonomy): Eukaryota > Metazoa > Arthropoda > Insecta > Orthoptera > Tetrigidae > Eucriotettix > Eucriotettix oculatus. Next base: position 86,201,438 of record CM067379.1, read on the forward strand.
ATTAAAAGATTGGATGCCCATTTAAGATGTCGCTCATTATCCTCATTTTTGAAACGATAAATTGACTCTCCAACTCGCATCTACAAATATAAAACCCTTCGCCAGTGCGACAGTATATATGTCCCAGCTATAGGCCTCCAAACAACTGGTTCGAATATAAAACTAATTTGGCACATGTGTGCCTCACGGCTTGAGGTTGCCTATAATCTTTAATTATTTAAATATACTGAAGATATATTTGTAAAAAAAGAAAATATTTAACGCAAAAGTTTTCGTGTCCCATACTTGCATCGAGATTTCCTAAAGTGAATGTGGGTTGCGTATATTCTTGATATATAATGCCAAATATTTTTTAATTATCAACATTTTACAACGTAACTAACCTAAAGTTGGCAGAGAGAACCCATTCAAATTTAAGTCCCAGTAGTTCGAAAATTGAGGATTTTAGAAAGATTCTTCGGACACATGGCCAATTGAAAATGACACCACTCCGTAAAAAACTACAATTTTTGCCATTTATTCGACCTAAGATTGAAAGTAAGTTGGATTTAACAAGAGAAATAGATTCTACTGTACCCTCAAGTTCTCAAAAGACGCATCATTAATTACATTTCTGCTTTATTATTGTGAATCTGAGAAACGCCGGCCATTCAGATAGTGTTGTTCTATAATTTAAATGTACCACTGCTATTAAGTCACATGTATTAACGATAACCAAATCAGTACTTCTCGTTTATGATTATTTCTTCGAATCGCTTTTTCTTAATCATTTTGGTGTTTCCGAATGATTTAGAATCACAAATTTCTTAATCAATCCATACGAATAAATAAAATTGAAGTGTCTGTCTTACTGTCTCGAATAGGTTCCGAAACGGCTCAACAGATTTCAATAAAAATTTGAGAGTTGTAAAACAGAAGATTTAACTTAAATATTCGTATATATTTCATTTCGTTATATTGCAGAAGATAATAATATACATTATAATACAATATAAATATTTATTCTACGGGAAAGTTACTTGGCATACGCACGTCGTAGTCTCCAAAAAGTGATATATGCTCTGAAACGGCTTAACGGATTTGAAAGAAAATTTTAGGGATTGAAACAGGACTTTTAACTTAAATTTTCGTGTATGTTTTGATAACTTGTAGAGTTCAGTTAAATATTTTAAATCCATTGAATGACCGCGCGTAAGGCAGCGTGAAAACCAACTGTTAGTTATAAGACCTATTAGACGTTACTATACCATTCATCCTACTTACAAGCGTTATTTTCTCACTCCATCTATTATTACAGCAGAATTCGCACCGTAATTAACTTATTATGGGCAGAGAGCTAACTTCCTGAAAAATAGTAAACTTCTTTGGAAAGTCGATACGATGTATACGTAAATTGGTTTTATTTGTCGCGTCAGGTAAATTTTAATATTTGGTAATTGCTCTTTTTTAAAATATAATTTATCCCAATGCATATAATTGGTTTCTGTTTATCTGGAAGTTTTTATCGAATTAGCTTCAAAACGTGTGAAAGCGGGACCTGGTGAACACCAAGTGCAAGTTATAAGGTTTGTTGTGAAGCGATCATAATAAATGATACCGTACTTTTTATATATTCAATTAATTCAACTTTACCAATATTATGGGCCTGTTTTTCGTTTTTAGGGGAAAATAAAGAGAGCTACTTCCACGCAAATATAAATGTTATTGCTCATACATAAAGTCATCATATGTAACTAAATGAACATTTCTTCTTCCAATGGCTCAACAGCTCTCTCCGAGGCGGCTGCGGACTGTCATATGGGGTGATACATTCCGAATTTGGGGTCATAAGTAGTCAGTGTATCAATTCCCCATCAGCCTTAATCCCGGTCCTCGCGACCATGACGACACAAACGTCCAAGCCCATGGTAGGATTCGAACCCGGGACCTCTGAATTGTGAGGCAGCAACGCTAGCCACTACACCACAGGAGGTCAGCAAATGAACATTTAATCACAAAAAATACATATAAAATTAGAATAGTTTCATTATTTCTTCCAGCATGAAATTTAATTTTGGAACATTAAATTTACGTAATTTAAGGACTTGATAGCAGAGTTCTGCAGAATATTTTATAACATAAAGCACTTGTGAAGCAATATCGGTTTCTTCTGTGTCTCTAAGAAATATTACTCGGCATTTAATTTGTTAATTTCTGTAGAGAAATCTGTTTCGTCAAATGAGCTTTTATGATTGCATATTCATTACACGACGTTTGAAGTTTAATTAACTGCACTTGTAACGTATTTAGGTTACGGAGTAATCCTTCCGTAATAACATCTTCAGTTCTCGCCTCAAAAAGCTAAGCGCGTAGAGCTTGGGGGACGACCGCAGAATTCATAATCACAGCTCCTCCTCATCTTCTTGTCTGGATGGAGCTGTTGCTCTCATACCAAGTAATTACGCAACAGAGTCTCTCACAGATCCTCTCCGGAGCTTGCGACCAATATTTAATAACACGCAAGTTTCGAAGAAAGTAACTAACACTTTGCATTATCACTCAAACATTTACTTGTCGACTTAGGTGTACGAGAGGAATGAAATACAGAGGAAAGCTCCTGAGAAACATGAATTGAGAAACGCGTTGAATTCATTCCTATATGTTTCTGAAACTTCGTTACCCTTTAAAATATTCTCCATGAGATGAAAGTTGCCTGAGAAATTCAAACTGGTTCACTTAATTGCTTTACTAATGGAAAAGCTGAACACCTGAAAGGCAAAAAAAAGTATCTTATCCGATTTGAAGAACTAATTTTAATTAACAGTTGCTAGAAAATTTTGGACTTTAGACTTTAGACTCTGTATACACAATGGATAAAAATTAACCTTTCAGTCAAATTATGATTAAACAATATATAACAATAATTTTTACAGCATAAACATATTATTTTCATAGAAATTCTTTAACTAAATCCAGATACACTTCAAAATATATTTTGAAACAATTTCCGCTTTACCACATGATACATATGAGACTGAGGCAGACATTGCTTTAAATAAAACGGATATAACATTAAGTGTCAAAATTGGCAACTAAATTTTCGACACACTTGTCGGCAGACATTTCAGTATTATTTATTTAGAAAAAGAAACAACTTATTTAGAAAAAGAAACAATTTCGAGCTTGAGATAAAAAGGATTGTAGGATTGTATATTCTTTATAGAAATTTAACGACGTAGAACAATTGCTACAAATATTAGTACGCTAATTTGTAAAATACTGAGGGAAGATTAGAGACTGTAGGCTTTCCCGGTGGATAGACTGAGGGAAGATACCTGAAATTATAACTAAGAATATGTGAATGTGACAGCATGCCTAAGCCTGTAACCACAGAGGGACATCAACCATATTTAATTGTGTGCAATATAGCTACAGTTTGTTTACATTCTACCACTCTCTTGATATTCTATAATAGAAACACCAGATTGGCATCAAAGATTGATAAAAGAAATCCGATAATCCTTTATGAATACTCAATTCCCTTTAAACCACAACCACCCTTAACATGGCAATTTTCACAAAACCACGAAACATGATTTCGAACTCGACTTTTCTCCAATTATATTCTGAAATAAAAATTTCAGAAAGCATGAAAGTTTGATTAAAAACTATAATTAAATCTTTTATCATTATAATTCAATAGATTTGATGTCAATTACAAAATCTGACGAGATAGTGTAAAGGACGAATTCTTCAGAATTTTTGGTTATGTGTGTTTTGATAAAGACTTTGAAATATGTTAAACTACATGGAGTTATTATGTTTCTCAGTTGGAGGTTAAAACAGATCATTATGACGGAGGTACAGTCAAAATCTTCTGGTAAAAATTTTTCACATGAGTATTTGTTACTTAAAATAAACTTGAGGGCTGCATATAATACAGTCTTTTCCAAATCATATATGAAAAATAATTAAATAAATTTAATTTAATAGATCGGACGATGTGTAAGAGCTTAAGAAAATTTTCAACAGAGAATTCCAAACAATTAACGCCATTACACGAATTAATTTTTTTTCTATTGAAGAGTTGGCGGATTTAGTAATTTTTATGTTTGTGTAATTGAAAGAACCATGATTCACAGATTAAGCTTAAACTTTTTCTAGTTAACTTTATGGTGTGTGTTCGCACCCACATCTATAAGAAAGACAATTACCCCGATTATAATGTATATTGAGCTTTTATTATATTCTCGATGTATATATGTATGAGACGGAAATCCTGTACCATTACTTCCATTTGCTAAAATATTTTGGAAAGAAGGTTTGACAGGACAGTCCTTAGAGGCCTATAGAAATGTAAAAAAGGCCTGAGTTTGACGCTAGTAAACACGATGTAAATCAATAGCAATTTCTCGCGCGGACCCCGCGAATATAAAAAAGGTATACCTTTCAAAAATAAGCAGGAAGGGACAGGAGATGGAAAGAGTCCGTAATCAAACGTCGTGAAAATGAAAATATAACCATTATCACGCCCGAAGATCCCGGGACACTTTCGTGGCCTGTACGGCTGACCCGCGACGCTGAGTGAGGTACTGACAAGCAAGGTCGTCAAGAGAAATGCAAGAAAGATTTGTATCACTTTGCTGGAAGGACCAGTCTTTCAACTCCCTGCAGACAAACGAAGGCAGAGTAAAATTAATAAAATACGGAACCGAGGAGGTTTTTGGACATAAATTAGAGATTTTTGAAATTTTCACAAGTTCAGAGTTGGAGATTTTTCGTGACATTCATACTTTTTATGGACATAAATTAATTTCGTGGAACATCGAGTCTCCACATGGCTGATTGTGGGCAATGGAGACAACGAGTAGCTGATTATGGCGACAGCAGCTGGCCAAAAAGGAGCTGAACTAACATGCCGAACATCCTGATCTGCAAGCTGAGCGGTGATGTACAAGTTCACGTTTCTCGCCCCTGATTGCTTTGAGTGTTAGTTAAAAATTCAATGCCAAGTTTTATTTTTTCCCCCACAAGATCCCTACATAAATTATTGCTCTCTGTTGAGTTTAGCAAGAAGTCGGTCCAATTTTAAAATTAATGAATTAATTTTTATTTGATAAAACAATTGTTTACTTTTAATTGAATAAAATTGTTTCCTATTTTTTAAATTTCAGTTCTGTTCTATATAATTAACTATTAATATTAATGTTTTACCTACCCCCACCACTACTCAAAAGTAACGCAGTATTAGGATGACGACGCAAGCTGATTGGGTGAACTTCATCTCTATTTCGCCCAATCGAAGTAACAGTCAGAAATTATGCATATATGAAAGTTTCGGTAAATATTATTGTTGACTTTGAAAGGGAGAGACAGAGGAACGCTTTTATTCTTCCATTGCAATGAGCGCCATGTGCTATCTGATCCTGTTTATCTCCGGAACAAAGCTTTTCCAGCTGGATATAACGAAATACACAAAATTCACTACTTGACCGCCAAATGCTGAACTTTATAAGTATAATCGTCATTTAAATAATCTTGTAATATGTTTTCTTATGCAAGGATATTCGACTGTGTCGCTTCCGTATTTTATAAATAGATAATAAACATAACGTTTCCTTTCCAACCTTCAATATTAAAGTCGTGCAGTTTTCGATTTGAAGCAAACCATTACCATATGTAGGAAAAAGTAATCGATTTATAAAACCATTATTGAAATTGACATTATTATATTTACAGCGGACATACCTGAAACCGATAACACAGTTCTTGCAAGCTAAGCTGGACACCACAATTTTATCTGCAGATAATGACCCTTACACAGTCGTTTCTGTCCTACAAAATCATTTAAATATCATTGAAGAATGGCTAAAATTTGGCGTATAAATATAAATCCTAATAAATGAGTGCAAGTAAATTTTAATACACCAAAAATATCGCCGATGAAGTTAAATACTTTGGTCTACTGCTGGTCTCTAAACTTACACGTAAACCGCATTTAACATGTAAAAGAGATCATATCAAGAATAAGCTTCGTCAAATCAATTGGCTACTTTGCAAAAATGTCAAAGTGAAAACATAAAACAAAATATTCATGTATAAATGCACTCTTAAAATATGAGAGCCAACTATGGAGGTGCACCAAGACTTCGAATTCAACAACTGTCCTACGTCTCCAGTCAAAAATCCTTCGTACCATCTTAAATGCACCCTGGTTTGTGAGCAATAAAACAACCTACTACAGAAAGAAGCACTAATTATTTCAAAAAACTCCCAGGACACCATAAGGAAGAGGTCAGCCGTCTATCAAATGAACTTACAGTTTAATTTTATTGCATTAATATACTATTTTGTTTAATTTTCATTTATCTCATTTGCTTAATGTTCAAAATGAACGGATTGTAAATTTATTAATAAACAAAAATAAGATTTGGTAAAGAGATTTCGCAACTCGATTATACTTATGTTGTTTAATAGTGACGCTTGTTTTCTAGTATTAATCGTAATTCCTTTCAGTTCTGAAGTAAAACAGCTATTATTTCGTAATGTTCCGCATAGACTGTTATAACATCGCAACAATTAAAATATGAAATAGGACAATTTTGGGGATTTATGCAAAGTGTATTGGAATCCAGTGTGACTTGTCTTCAAAATATAATTTTTCGTGTTGTACCTTCTATTGTGGCAACAGAAAATCCAGCACATTTACAGGAACGACTTGTAAACAACCGCTGGTGAAATTGCCTCTATTTTGCCTTGTCTGGTGTTGCGTTTGCTCTCGTTGGAATTCAGAGCACAATATGGATGCATTCTTGCAGGAATTCCAGAGCTCCAGGGCCAGCTCTGAAATATAACGCCCAGGAGCCTGGTCATCCAATCCAATACGCCAAAAACATCTGTATTTACATCACAGGATGAGCCTGTCAAGGTTCTTAGATCCACAACAACCGTTTCAAAAATCATACTTTCAGATTGTTTTTATTGATAGTATAAAATATTATTTAAAGCTCTAAAATAAATATTTACATGACCTCTAGTCATAAAATCAATTGTGTATGTATGTATTTATTAAAATACAATGGGACATACGTAAGGTGGCAGTTATAACAACGAAAAAATACATGAAGTACTAAAAAATACTGACTATAGATAACTTATACTCTAACAATTACTATTTCTATTATTTCCCTTAATTGAATAAATTCAACTCCCACAAAATTATAAAATAGAAATAGGATTAATTTCTGTGAGGTTTTACCTCGAACGGCGAACTTCTTCCAATCTTCTAGGGTTCTATTTAAAAACGAATATTTAGCTACACCTGTTTTCTGCGATCTTGTTCTAATTTGAAATTGTTATCCCCCCTATCTATATATATTAGCTTCTTTAATTTCTTGCGTATTTCTCCCCACGCTTAACCTTCCCAACCCAACGCATTCACTTTTTCGCGCTCTCGGCCTGGTCCCCGTACTACAAATTTTGCTGCTTTTCTCTAGACTTTCTCTAAGTGGGGTTTCCTACATGGATCCCAGCAGCATTCCCCATACTCCATAGTGGAACGCACTAGCAATTATTTATGTAATTTATAATTATATATATATATATATATATAATTTTTCCATTTAATTTGAAAAGACTCGGAATCGCCACTGGAGAAGAATACAGCTCACGTCTGGAGTGGTTTGCAAGCGTGGACCTTCTGATGGTATCATAGCGGGGGTAGTCAAAGAGTATGTGCGGCACCGCCAGGGCGGTATTTCAATGAGATCAGAGAGATTGAGGAGACCTTGAGAAAAGAAATGCGTTAGGCGGGAGTGGAAGGATCTGAGTCTTGCAACAACGACCTGCTGTCTTTTCGAGATGTCATGTTGACAAGTAACCTCTTTGTAGGACTCCACTTCTTTATAGAGGATTCCTACGTCCTACGACCTGTTCTACATTTATTATAAAATGTAGTCAAGGGGTTGACGCACTATCTTGAGCAGGTAGGAAGATCCGAGCGACTTAGTTGCAAGGCGGCCTCCTGCTAAGCGGCTTTGTCGGCAAGCTCGGTTCCGCATGAGCCGGGATTTAGCAGATGGTGATTTCTTAGTTTTGTAAGTTAAAGATTTTTTAATGAAAATATACGCCACATTTTGTTCGTGAAATTGCAATCTCAACTGATCTCTTGAACATTGATGAAGGCGGATACGTCTCCAACTTCATTAAGTACTTCCTCTGTCAAATTTGGCCTCAGAATTCCCGTAGTGTGAAATCTTTTTTATTCACGACGTAGTCATACATTCAACGTCACATCAATTTAATTCTTGATACCCTAAATGTCCATACACTTAACGTTGTAAAAATCGTCTGTTTTTTAGTAAAATGTTTAGCATAGAAAGCGATTAATTGTGACTCAATTTTCAGTGACCTACCGATTGCACGTTCCTCTCATGGATACCGTTTACGAGGCAGAGTAATTTCAATACAGACAATCGTAATGTGAAAATCTCTAATGAAGTGTCTTACTTCTATTGAGATAAAATTTGTCCCATAACTTTTTCTTTATGCATTATTTTTGTAGCAGGATGCTATAATTTTTGTTTGAAAAAGTCGGACACATTGTTTTTGTTAATTTTTGGCGGCATTTGTGTCGATGTGAGAGGGTTTCTTCGTTGCATACCGTGGGGAGCAGCGAAAGTTAATCGATGGGGAGGTTCAAGAGAGAGAAATCGCACATGACTCTCCACAGTTATTGTCTGAGTTGTTGACGGAGTTTGAAACTACGATGTGTAAAACTTGGTATTCCAAACAAAACTTCTCCCTTAAAATTAGATATTATATTGTAAGACGAGAGGGAGATAGCAGGACGATTATAACACATAAAAAACCACACCTGGGAATTGTGTAACGTTTTAATTGCTTTTTAAATAAAACTACAATAAAACTTCTTAGTAAACTATTAACAGGAATTCACCGAATATAAGGGATGGTTTACAATACGTTGTTAAGAATTATAGGATGTATATTACGTACTTTTATTCCAGTTTAGTTTGATACATATCGCTTTAACTTTCAGGTTGCGTAGAATTATCATCAAATATTTCATCTCATTTATGATCAATAATATATAATCCGTTCTTTGTGTTTAAAAATTTTGAAATTCGCTTGTATATCATTCTTTTGTCTGTCGTTTTATATTGAGCCTACGTTATTAAATGCTCTCTGATATTGAAAAATGAAACAAAAAACCCTTAGGTGCAGATATATGAACTAATCTGGCCCGATACAAAGCTCTGCGGCCAGTAGTCAATATGGCATTGTTGTATCTCTTTTCAGATTTCTAAAGGTAGACAACTTATTGAATGGACAGAAAAACTGGGCTTTAACTGTTATTAAGAAAAAAATAAAAGAACGTATGAAATTTCAATGTCATAAAATTCAAAATTGATGATGCAAAGGATAGAACGTAACAAGATTGCCAATAATATGCTATTTGTGACCAATGTAATAATGTCAAATAATTAATTATACTCCCAGTCATTTTTTTTGGTTAACAGGCTACATGAGGGTGATCCTGAAACAGGCAACTCCCCTTTAATAGCATAGGAAGGGAATTGAAAAGGGGGGATGTGGAAGGTAGAGCAAGGTAGCCAAGGGTTAACTAGGGCCCCCGGGCTATGGTTTAAGGATCCTACCCGGTGTTTCACCTAAATAGATGCAGGGAAAACCCTAGAAAACCTGCATCAGGTAGGTCGGGCATTGGGTACTATTCTCACGCCCTTCCGAATGACGGGAGACGAGTTTGCTGTGAGGACGCAGCATTCCCTTCTCCGTGTCTCCACCAATTTCAGGAGACAATTGGCCGACTGATCCAATGGGATTAGCGGACAACTCTTGCCATATGCCCAAGGTCTTTGACCACAGTACATATACCTCCTAAAATAGGTGAAGGTGTCTCGGCATATGAGAACTTTGATAAAAAGTACCCAGAGAGAGTGCGAGGCATTCCCGACATGATCAGGTGAGCCCCACAGTCACTCTGGGAATTGTGTAACGTTTTAATTGCTTTTTAAATAAAACTACAATAAAACTTCTTAGTAAACTATTAACAGGAATTCACCGAATATAAGGGATGGTTTACAATACGTTGTTAAGAATTATAGGATGTATATTACGTACTTTTATTCCAGTTTAGTTTGATACATATCGCTTTAACTTTCAGGTTGCGTAGAATTATCATCAAATATTTCATCTCATTTATGATCAATAATATATAATCCGTTCTTTGTGTTTAAAAATTTTGAAATTCGCTTGTATATCATTCTTTTGTCTGTCGTTTTATATTGAGCCTACGTTATTAAATGCTCTCTGATATTGAAAAATGAAACAAAAAACCCTTAGGTGCAGATATATGAACTAATCTGGCCCGATACAAAGCTCTGCGGCCAGTAGTCAATATGGCATTGTTGTATCTCTTTTCAGATTTCTAAAGGTAGAAAACTTATTGAATGGACAGAAAAACTGGGCTTTAACTGTTATTAAGAGAAAAATAAAAGAATGTATGAAATTTCAATGTCATAAAATTCAAAATTGATGATGCAAAGGATAGAACGTAACAAGATTGCCAATAATATGCTATTTGTGACCAATGTAATAATGTCAAATAATTAATTATACTCCCAGTCATTTTTTTTGGTTAACAGGCTACATGAGGGTGATCCTGAAACAGGCAACTCCCCTTTAATAGCATAGGAAGGGAATTGAAAAGGGGGGATGTGGAAGGTAGAGCAAGGTAGCCAAGGGTTAACTAGGGCCCCCGGGCTATGGTTTAAGGATCCTACCCGGTGTTTCACCTAAATAGATGCAGGGAAAACCCTAGAAAACCTGCATCAGGTAGGTCGGGCATTGGGTACTATTCTCACGCCCTTCCGAATGACGGGAGACGAGTTTGCTGTGAGGACGCAGCATTCCCTTCTCCGTGTCTCCACCAATTTCAGGAGACAATTGGCCGACTGATCCAATGGGATTAGCGGACAACTCTTGCCATATGCCCAAGGTCTTTGACCACAGTACATATACCTCCTAAAATAGGTGAAGGTGTCTCGGCATATGAGAACTTTGATAAAAAGTACCCAGAGAGAGTGCGAGGCATTCCCGACATAATCAGGTGAGCCCCGCAGTCACTCTGGGCTGAAGCGCCTGCGGGAAAACTCCCGCAGAGCCTTTGTGCTCAACTCCCAGTCATAAATATACACTAATTAAATACGTAAAATACTAAGGAGAACATGCGGGAGAATGTCTCACCCCTCACTGATGGGATCTTGCAGGAGGGTTTATCTTCTAGAATACTACTATCATCAATATCTGATTCTGTCTTGTTTGAGAGAAATATGCTCTGGGGTCGCAGACGTCTGGCATATTTTTGTAGTTGTCCGTTCTATGCATGTTATTGGAGCAGTGGGCCAGCTAGTTTAATGTTAAGCAGTTACTCTGAAAATAAATACCACGTTTAAAACTATTAGTTTTATTTGGTGCTTAGAGAAATGATATAACCTTGATATATTCTACTTATGTATTTATAGATATTTTGTGGTTAATTCTGCTATTTTATTTTGTTTTTATAATCAATTGTTACTTGATACAATGTATGACGTATCCTTCACCGAGGAATAATGGAAACAACAATAAACCTAAAATTTACAGTATATACATAGTTCAGTTCTTCCAAGCACAGAATCCACCAATTCACCAATAATTTCATTAAGTCATCGTAACGTATCCTGCCTAGCAACCGCTACGTTATAGCTGAATTAAAGATGATATTTATGTGATGCCACCCCACATGGTATCTTGGCCATTGTTTTACGCGACGGTAATTTGTGCTATCAACACCAGTGCTCTTGACGTGTCTGTCCCTATTGAGCGATAAATAACGTCCCCAGCAAAACAGCGGCCCATGCTGCTTGATAACGCAGTAATCAGCTGATTGCATCTGACCAAACTGTTTGTTCTATCGAATATTTATGGCAATAGGGCACTGGGACGACACATAGTTTGTTTTCGCACTCGTTACCCATTTGTAAAACGAAATATAAATTTTGTTCAACTGAACTAAAAACGGCGATGGGGAAGTGTAAATGAGGACGTTACAATTAAGTTACAAAAACGAGTGTAAACAACAAAACAAATACCTGCATGAAATGGATATTTGACTTGTGATCTGCTGTACAATATTGGAAAGAAAAATATGGAACTCAAAACTTCCACTTAGTACGCGTTTATCTAACCACTGAGCTATACGTGACTACTTCCGGTCAGATGCAAAATTTCTCTGTCAGATCCATTGAACCTTACAAGCTCACCTCTCATTCTTTTACTAAATCACAAATTAAGTAATGAATGGACTATTTTTCAAACTGTTGCTGATGACTACTGCCATAATGATTAAAATTTCCATTCGTAAATTGAACATTCAAAAAAGTCACTGTAAACGTTTTGGATTTAATTTTGCCAATTTATAGACGATCAAAGATAAACCCCTTGGTCTAAAAATTATTATTAAATATCACTAAAAAGCAATGATTGATAAGTTTATATATATATATAATATTAAAATGATCAAGCTTAACAAATAATTCTCGGATTTCAAACCCAGTAGAGTTTTTCTGTGACCTATCTGGAGCTTTTTATTATGTAGATCATTAAAAATGAAGTATTACGTAATAATTGGAATTTCCCATGCTTGGTTCTCGTCTTCCCTAGCCAATAGGAAACAAAGAGTTACTTTAAAGGACACATTTTCTGGTCAAATGCTTTTATTCAGAAAAGGACAAATGAAGACTGGCGTTCCTCAGAGTTCCATTTTGGGTCCGCTGCTCTTCTTAATCTATATAAATTACTCACCTAAAGCCATTAATTCTTCCTCTAAAACTATACTCTTTGCAGATCATACTAGCATTTTGGTAACAAGTAAGAAAAATAGTCTGGAAAATTCTGAAAATTATACTTTAACGCAGGTTCTACTCTGGTTTTCAGTTAATGACTTGTCAGCCAATTATGATAAGACTCATTTCATGAATTTTCAGGTAAAAAGTCCTACAGTAAACTCTGTAACATTAACAACAAACAATTGTGAAATAAATGAAGTTGAATACAAACGTTTTATGTATACCTGTGGACAATAAATTAAATTGGATGTATGATATATAAGAAAATTAGGTTCTGCAACCTTTGCTGTTAGAATTATGTCAATTTATAATGACAAAAATATAATAAAATTAGTTTTTTTCTGAATATTTCACTCTTTAATGATATTTGGTATAATATTCTGAGGTCTTACATCAGGGAAAGACAAAGTTTTTTGTCTACAGAAAAAGTTGTCAGAATATTGTCAGGTTTCACCAAAAATATCTTGCAGGGGGTTCTTACAGAAAATGGGAATACTTACTCTTTCTTGCCAGTACATTCAATTACTCATGTTACTTGTGATCAATAACAGCCAGTTATTCAAAACAAACTCAGATGTGCAAGTACCCGAAATAAAATTAATTTGCACAAGGAAGGCTAGTTTATAACTATAATACAAAAGAGTGTTTATTATAAACCTATAAGCATGTTCAATATGCTTCCAGCCACGATTAAACTATTAGAACGAAATAGAAACAAGTTAAAACACGAACTAACTAATTCATGCAGACCTTAACATAGATATAGTACATTGTTAAGACACTAAGTACTTAGTATAAGATGTTAGCATTATTTACCAATATTGTATATCAGGTACAAATTGTATATCTTGTCTGCTCTGTCGTACCTAAGCATATGTTTCTATAAGTTAAACATAATGAATGTAAATAGTTACGTAGAGTTAATAGTATTTAAGTAATTATAAGAATTTATGTACAATCTAAGAGTCGTTCTACATCCCTGAAGTTCTGCTTCTATATGGGATCATTGGAATATGATTTAATACTAATACTACAAAAGCACATTGCCAAAGTGACCTTTGACATCACTTCGTAAGTGAAGATGCAGATTGATTCGCCTCAGAAATTGTCCATTTAATAGAGACATAAAATTACTCAGAACTCAAACGTTGTTCACTTAAGTCATAGGTTAACTATAACTATTTAATAATTAATAATTATTCTGTTAAATAAAATATTTATGACTGTGGCAAATGTGTCATTCCTATATCAATTTGTTGAAATTCGATGGTAGATAAATCAAGACCTCCAAAATGATACCGCAACTAACTGTTTACGTAAATGATGAATGATGTGGTACATATCTAAACGTTGGTTAATCGACTAAAATTGAAACTTTGTTTGAGCTTCATTTAAGGCCCTTTGGTGAAAGCTACTTTTCATTAAAATTTTGTCGCCGGCGCAGTAACACAGGGCATTATCTAATCCAGTCTGTCAGAATGCAATATGCTGAAACGTGCTGGCAGAATTGGGAATGCAATGATGCCATCCAGTAAGTCAGAGTAGCCGACGCGTTCTACCAGCCTGCGTATATTAGCATTGTGTGGAACATCAGCTTAATTGTACATTCTACAGTCGCTTTCGAGCGGTGGAACCCGATGCTGTACTAACTTCGTATATATAATGCAATAATATTATTATTTACGATAAACAGGCAATTAAATTGGTTAAAAAATTTCATCATTATGTTTCATGTACGCTGTATCCCTTCAACACCGGGTACCCACAGTAAGTATCTTTAATAATATCGTTTCGGTTACAATGGGAATCATTAAGTAAAAACCAATTAATTTAAGTCCAATAAATTTTGTTATTTATTTTAAAACAATTTCCTCTAAGAAGTTTTGTTCGATGCAAAGATCAAATGAATTGCACTCACTTTAAATTATTAAGGTTTGACGCCTGAAAGTTCAGCAAGAAAGGTAACACCAAAGATAGTTTAAATGCCTACCTTTAAGGGGCACACTGCGCTCAAAACAAGGCTACTATTTACAACGTTATAATTATATTAAATATTACAGTTGATAATAATATTATGAATTATTTAAGTACTACAATAAACACGTATATAATAAGATATTAAAGAAAAATAGTAAAATATGCCCTGCTTTCTACATTTAAGCAACTATCTAGTAGATTGTTCATGGTTTACTTGATATAACTTCATTAAAATAAATTATTAACATAGTAAATTTTTGAAAAAGATGGATTTTAATGAATTAACATATATATATATATATAATTGCGAGTAGGAACTACACCATACAGCGTCTCTCGCTACCAAGCTTCCACCTCTTTTTATCTTTCCAAACTTCATCTCGTATATATCTTTCCTCCTTTACTTGCATCACTCCTTAATTCCATGTAAGTTTAGGTCTTCCTTTTTTATTTCTTTTTGGAGGTTGCCAGTGGAATATTCTTAATGGCCACCGTTCCTCAGGCATTCGTCTCAAATGTCCATACAAATTCAACCTCTTACCTTGTATTGTATCTGAGATATTTACTGATGTAACCCTCATTTCTTCCCGAATGTATTCATTTCTCATTCTTTCTGTTCTTGTCACACTACAGCAGTTGCGTCTCTGGGTATCCATTTCCATCGCCCTTAACTTTCCTTAATTTTCCTTAGTTATTTCACAAGCCTCAGAACCATATAGTGAAATAATCTCCACTATATTTTTCACCTTATTTGTTATATGTTCATTCCAAATAATTGAGCGCAACTGTCTCGTTGCTACTCTGTCCTGCTAATTCCTCCTTATTTCCTCCTCTGCTAGAAATATTTATCCCTATGTATTAACATATGGTGCATCACTTAACTACACTTCCGTCTTCTATTTATAAATCTCTTCCTGTCCCTCCGACTACCATATACTCGGTTTTATCAAAATTTATTTGTAAGCCCCATTTCACGTATTCCTCATTCAATTTTCTTAGTATGTAATATGCATCATCTTCTTCACCTTCCGCGAGTATAACCTGATCATCAGCAAAATTCAAAGTATACATAGTTTCACCATTTATGGGTACTCCCATGGTGTGACATTTCCTTCTCCATTTTTTGACTGCATCATTCAAATATATTCTAAAAAGCATAGGTGCTATACAGCAGCCTTGTCTCAATCCTTTATTTACGTGGAATTCTGATGAATGTTTCCAACTTTGTGCCTGTTTAAATTTCCGGTATACAATTTTTTGTGTCGATAATATAAGTTATTTTTATTTACTGACCAACCATAATTTCGATACAGGAACCCTTTCCGTAAATTCATGTAAATAAGATGGGTTTCAAGATTATGTGCTAACCTTTTGCCCGTAACTTGTCTAATACTGAAGATATTATGGATACATGACCTGCATGACCTAAAACCGCTTTTATCTTCATATTCAAACATCTCGTGTTCGACTCAATTTTTCAGTATCTTGCCATGCATGCGACCAATAGAGCTTAGGACAGTGATTCCCCGGTATTTCTTACATTCTCTTCGAGCACCTTTTTTAAAGATGTTTCTAATAATACCTTTTTTTAAAATCCCCTGGTATGTGTTGTCCAAACAGACATAAGTTAAACAATTTACAGAGAATTTTAAAAAGAATTGCAGGTACGATTTTTATTAGCTCGATATGTACTGCTCCAGGACCCGGAGAGTTTCCATTTTTACATGACTTGACTACTTTTTGAACTTCTTCGGGTTTTTATATGCTCCATGTCCGGCATTTCTGTTAACCACATATTCTCATCTTTAAGTTCCACTCTATCTTCTTCAATTTACAATTATCGGAATAGTTATTATTTAGCATTACCAGAGAAATGAAAAACGCTATACCAATTTGCTACAACAGCAATGAAGTAATTTTGTTATATTGTTGATTTTTAAACTTTTAATCCTTCACGAGAACCTGAGTCAACGATTTAATTATTTTTTAAATCCTTGGGAAGATAAATTACTTTTTTTACATTGAATTATTAAACGACAGAAAAAATAATTAAAGAAATACTATGAACATTAAGTAATTAGAGACAGACTGATATAGGGAACAATGTTTATTTTCTCGAAATGAGAATTTTACTTCTTTTAAACGTATTCTCTTTCAATATAAAAACTTTTGCCCAAATGATGAAAAAGTATTTTTATACCTTCTTGTTTGAGCTACCTGCCTACACATTTTGGACTTCGTATTTGTTGTAAGTAGTAAATGAAAGAAATAATAATCGGAGGGAGACAAATCTGGACTGTACGAAGGATGAGGCAGTATCATTCATCATATTTTTCAATCGGTTCTTGGGCCGGCTTTCTGGACCCACTTGTACTTCTTTTGCTGTACTTGAGCTTGTTACTGGTAATAACATTATGAACTGTCCCAACAGTTATTGCAATCTTATTTTCTATAACTTCAACGTCGGTTTTCACGAATAATGTCGTCGATGTGGGTTTCAAGCAAAGAAATTGCCATTTCAACTGGCCTGCCAGAACGTTGAGCGTCAGTCACTGGGTTTGGGGAAGTTCTTAACTGTTGTACCCTGTTGTAACAATTTCTGCTACTCATAGAACTTTTACCCAGCTGTAAAATAATTAGAAAAAAAGATTTTAACCGGCTTTGCACCTTCAGAAAACTAAAACTATATCACTGAACAACAATATTCAACTTATGTGCGAACCTAAAGTTGACCTGCAATCGTTAAAGGTAATTTTGAGTTTATAAAGAACTACATTCTTGTCCGTCAGATATCCTCAGCTCATCCTAGTGATGCTAGTCTAGAAAGTACCAAAAACCTCTTACTTAGTTTTTTCCTAGGTTCTACGTCCGTTTATCTCTTTAACAATTAAATGTCACTCTTAATAAATTCTCTTACGGACATGCATTAAAAACACGTCTTATCCATAAAACTGTCATTATTGGACGACGAAATAAGGTGTGGCGAAAAGACGGTATTAATTAATTTTTTTATAAATACATAAACCTGCAAATTGTCAGAAAAAAATTGCCACTCTTCATTAAAATTGTCACTAGGCGTAGTTTCTATTGTGTTTAACATCCTCATATGTACAGATATTAAAAATATAGTAAATTTATTTATAACAATATATATACATAATTTATTATATTATAATAAAAAATTATGGGGGAGTTCTAAACATATGTTGTTTCCAAGCACAGTCTCAGTTTTTGTTTTATTTTTTTGGAAGAAATCTATGTATAAATGAGACGCGTTTGGACACTCGTCTGCAAAACATTAATCTTTCATTGAATGTTCACACTTGTTAAAATCAAAATACTAAATTTCTCATTTTTATATTTCAAATGAGGAAAAATGTTTTTTTAACAAAATGAGAATATTGCTTCTTCTAAACGTATTCTCATAATAACTACGGATGACTATGGCATGTGCCAAAAGCTCCTAAATTCAATACAAATTCTAATAAAAATTATCAAACTAATAATATATCATGTATAATTTTGGTTTTATTAAATTGTGTGACTGATTAAAAATAAGAGTTCTACTTAATTATCATTATAGTATTGTTTTGAATGGAGAAATCCCTTATATCGAACAATATTAATTTTTGGTATACTCTAGAACAGGTTTTCCCAAACGATTTTTGCAATGGAACATTTGCAAAATCATACAATTTAACGGAAACCTTGGCTTATTGTTTAGGTTGCGTATATCCTACTTGTCAATTTTTGTTTAAAAACTTAATTATTATCAAATATAAAACTAATATAATATAAACATAGAATATTGATAAATGAAGCACTTCATTACTTTGATGATTTTGGGCCGTTGAATTGCATATCTTGTTGATAACAGACAAAATATTTGTATGTTGAATTCTAATATCTGGTGTGGCGTGGAGCCTGTCTCTGCACTTGATTGTAGCATAATAATAAAATATCGCTTACCCTAAATAGTTTTTGTACATTTGTTTCAAATGGGAATCACTGATTAAATTAGATTTTCATAGCCACTTACATTAAAACTACTGGTTTTAGCTGTCATGGAAAATTAATTCTGAACCCAGGAATTGTCCTCACTATTTTTTTTGGAAAATATTACAAAAGAGTCGATTCCAAGTTATAAGGTCTTCTAAAACCATTTTGGAAACTTCATGATGTACTTTAAAATTTATATTCATATAATGTAGGAAAAAAATTAAAATCATTAGATTCAACAAATGAAATCCAAAATTTATTTTTTATCAAAAGATGCAATTTTATCCCTTGTATTAAAAATTATAATACTTGCCTGTTCATTGTAATGATAAGTTAATTACGCTTTGTAAAATATCTGGCATATATGTAAGTTTTATAAAGCATGAAGGATTTGTTCAAACGTCAACAAAATATTGTTTTGAATTATTTTGTGCCTTCAAGGGAACCAACAACTTACTTCGAAGTTCAAAAAGTCCTAACAGCGCTTTGTGTCCACAACCCTTTTCATCGAACTAAATGTATTTAATCTGGATTGAAGTGGTTTTCATTTTACATTATTTATGACTTTCGCGGCTTCATTAATAATTTTTTTTAAATTTGAGTAAACTTTTTATCGGGCGTATTTTCATCTAAAAATAATTTCAGATCCTCATTCGCCCACTTTCTTTGTTTTGCTGCTTTGTTAGCTTACCTAACGAGATATAATTAATGTCTTAAAAACAGTGAAATTTAACACCTTAAATAACGAGATATTTTTTAATGAATCATTATGACAATATGTCAAAAGCTTCCGAAATAGGTAAATTAATAGATACGTTTGTGATCATATGTGTTAAGTTTGTTAGCATAAAAATAATTTTTCCTGCACCACTAAAATATCCGGTGGATCTCCGGTTGAGAAACGTTGCACTAGATTGTGCTGAAAAACTGCAATTATGCGCAGTTGAATTACAATAAACAAACAAAAGTGTATAAAGTTGGATTATTTGTTGGCCATAGCTCCTTATTGGCAAGTTAAATAATATCATTTTCTGACTCTAACTTAAAAATAAATAAAAAGATGGCCGTCGTTTTATTTATTTTAATTAAAATATTATCTGTGTAACTCAGGGCTATGGCAATATCTATCTAACTCGTACAGCATTATAGTTTACTGAACACACCCACTCTTGTGTTACCCATGTTTCTTATTGTAGCAGGAAGCAAGATTAGGGTTTCTTTGTTTAGCTGTGTTGTTGAATCGGTTCCGAAACAAGCGACAAACTAAGAAAAGTATGAGAAATTTTTCATTTTTCCTCAGTTAGATGGAAATGGAGTTTTCGTCACGATCTCATTAAGTGGTAGTATAAGAGGATATTACACAAACGGTGGAATAAGTTATGTTGGGACCTGACTTGGAATTCAACTAGAAATGAAATATATAGAGCTATCAGGAATTTACAAAATAACAAAGCACCGGGGGCAGACGAAATACCAGCAGAACTCCTCAAGAATGGGCCCAGAGAATTATTGAAACAAATACATGAGCTTCAATAATAACGATCTAAAGCGAAGAAAAAATGCCGAAGGAATGGCGCGTAGCGATTCTTCATGCAATATATAAGAAAGGAGACAGATTGTAGTGTAATAGTTATAGAGAAATTGCCCTGCTGAGTACAACGTATAAAGTAGTTTCGAGCATTTCGGCATCCAGACTAGAACAATAATATGAAGAAACCATTGGAGAATACCAAAGCGGATTATTTACGTTAAGACAGATAATGGAGAAAGCGCATGAGCATAATATAGAATTACACCAGCTCTATATAGATTTAAATCAGGGATATGATACGATAGATAGAATTAAATTAACGGAAATCCTGTATGCATTTGGAATACCACAAAAATTGGTAAAATTAGTACGAATGATACTAGAAGAAACACGGAACTCAGTAAGGATACAGGGGAAGCTATCGGACGTCTTTGCAACCCAAAGAAGGTTAAAACAGCAGGACGCGCTCTCTACTATGTTATTTAACCTGCGATTAGAAAATATCATAAGAAGTATAGAGCTCAACCCTAATGGCACTATAATTAATATACTATTACAGATAATGGCCTATGCTAATGACGTGCTGCTAGTAAGTAGAAATAGAGCAACATTGGAAGAAGCACTAAGACAGTTCATAAATCAAGCAGCATGGGCCTGGAGATAAATGAGGTACTAAATACATGATCATATCAAGAAAGACTAAATTAACAACGCATACCAGGATGTGCATTAAAAATTTTGAGCAAGTTCAAAGGGTGAGGTACTTGGGATCCATAGTGACAGAAAATGGTAAGGTGGAAGATGATATCAAGACAAGGATCGCAGCAGGAAACAGATGTTATGGGAGCCTCTTCAAAATATTAAAAGCACGATATATCTCCAAAGCCGCGAAAGTAAAACTGTACGTAACAGTTATTAAACCAGTAGTTTTATATGATGTGAAAGCTGGACGCTCACAAAGGAAATGGAAAACTAGCTGATGGTATGAGAAGGATATATGGGCCAATCAAGCAGGATGGGATATGGAGGAGTAGAACCAACTGCAGTTAAATGAACTGTACAAGTGCCCAAATATCGTGGTTAGTGTTAAAATTAGAAGACTTAAATGGGCTGGCCACGTTCAAAGAACGGGAGACAACAAAGTACCAAAGAAGGTGTATATGGGAAGCATGGCAGGAAGGACAAGAAGAGGAAGGCCTCATCTAAGATGGATCGATGGTGTAGAGGAAGACCTAAGAACACTAGGAGCGAAGAATGGCGTAGGAAAACGGAAGAGAGAGAAGAATGGGCTACTGTGATGAAGGAAGCGAAGGCAAAGCTTCAAGCGCCGTAATGCCAAATGAAGAAAGAGGATAATCCAAAGTATAGATAGAATCACACTAAATATTTTGCCGAACACCTATTCAAGGTCCGCGGAACACTAGTGTTCCTTGATGATTTTTATTGTTACTAGTATCGTTGAAGCCAACGTCCTGTGGTATGGTGGCAAGCGTCGCTACCTCAGAAACAGAGGTCCCGGGTTCGAATTCTGGCATGGACTTGGATGTTTGTGCCGTCATGGTCACTGAGATTGGCGTTAAGACGTACCACTCCAAATTCGGAATGTGTCACGGAATATGACAGTCCGCAGTCGACTCGGCGGGCCAAGGGCTGTAGAGCCGAAGAAGTATCGTTGAAGGTTAGAAATTTTGTTCTCTACATTAATCATTGCAGAGTTGCACTTAATTATTTAAGATATAAAATCTTACCCAACGAGCTCACAATAAATAATCAAATGCGGATCCCGGGAGATTAACTTTTTATACCTATCTATAATATTAAGTTAGCGAAATGTACCATTTTTCGCAAACGACTACGTTTACGGAAAAAAGCGAATATCCGTCAATCATACCGGTTTACTTCCTTAGGAAAACGATTTTGAACGTGAAAAATTTGCTATCGTTTTCCGTAGCTTTCTCGTCTGGACAGACTGTATTTTGTTTGTGCGGGAAGTGCGACGTTTTAGCGTTTCTTCGTAATTCTCTGGTTCGCATTAGGGCCCCAAGATGAAATCGTTACTAGAGTATCGTTATATGAGTTCTCGAGATTTCCGACAACAAATGGTTCCTCGCTTGACAGGCGAGCTTGGGTGATTTATTGCTGGAACACGGCGGGCGATGTGGCGTCAAAATGTAACGTAAGGATTACGGAGGCATACGTTCCCTACCTGTGAGCGATCACCTCATTTCTCTACGCTAAATAATCTATTCTGACAAGATACGAGAGGCGCATAATATATATACTTTCTGAATTAGTTGCCAATAGTATCACCAATCCTACAGAGAAAAATATTCACCCAATTCGATTTAGGAGAAATCTATGGTTTTAAATACGTTGATAAAAATTTGCACGCAACGCATACTGAAATATAATATAACATAAATTACACTAATATTCATGAATAACTTACATGTTTCAAAATGTTATGATACCTCTGTTGAAGATAAATTACGTAACCAATGTATTTATTGAAACAGACGAATAATGGTTTCTTTTATTTAAATAATTGAATTATGCACATGTAGGGGAACTCGCGGAGGATCGGGATTCCCTATAGTATATTTTTACTCGATAACGTTGGAGGTTGGTAAACAGTGTAGCTGGTCAAGGAAGAACTCCTGGCAGCCGACTTGACCAAGTTATGAATGAACCTTGTAAATGAACTCTTGTTGTAGCGTCTTACATGTCTGAATTTATAATTTTTGCAGCATCTTGACTTCTTTAATAGAATTCCTAAAGTTGACTTTTTTAGATGCATATAAGTTACGTATTAGGTTTATATCTTCTTGCCTAAAGGCTCGGTGAAACGGCTCTAACTAAAACTTCCATGCAGGGCGGAACGGAATATTACTGTATAAGGCACAATTTAATGTGTTCCTCAAGAAAAAGAAAACGAAAAAGCGTCAGCATTATAAAAATGATTTACAGGATGTTGTACCCAAAAAGAATAGATAAAGAAAGAAAAGGAAAGTAAAAGAGAAATATGCCAGCAAAGACTGTACAGTTACTAACAATCTCTTTGATAAAGCGATCAACCATACGAAAAATAAATATAAGAAAGAAAACAAAAAAAGTGTTAAGAGTTTTCTTAGTTTTTATTTAATTTTATTGTAATAATTGAAATTACAAAAAATGCTATCCCGTTCTGCCCCGGGGGATGGGGCATAACATGAAATATGTAAGCTTCCGTTTAAAAATTCATCAAAAATCTAAATTCGTTGTTTTAAGTCATGTTAAAATTAGATTAATTAAATAATAGGATAAACTAATGTTTTATGTGAATTTTCTTTTTCCATAATTTTACAATAATTATTAAACAATAAGTGTCTCGTTCCACCCTGACTTCCCCTATAAGAGTTTAAATATTGCATCTATCTCTATCTCAGTGATAGTTCCAACAATCAAAAATACAATTTATTTTACTTTTTATAAGTTATAATACACTGAGCTTAGTATCAAATCTAGGAGATGAAGAGACAGAGAACTTGTGGCAATAATAATCTAGAAAGGCTCTAGAGACTGGGTCAGAGCTGGAGCAGCGTGTGCAGAAAATGAGTCCATTTTCTGTTATGACTTGAGAAGCGGTTTCATTTTTTTAAGACTATCTGACGAAAGAAATTAAGAGTATATATGGGTGGATCAATTAAAGAGAAAATTCAGTTTGAATTGTAGTCGAACGAATGTGCATGCTACCTAAAATCAATACATTTTTCAATAAACAAATTATATTTGCATATTAAATTGCATGAAATGTATTTCTCATTATATAACTCACTTTATTAACATTTTCAAACAGATCATTTTTAATAGATGTAAATATTGGTCTGTTCAAATACGGCGAGGTAATTTCAGTGGTACATCACAGCATCAAATAATTCAATATATCTCTTCCGTTATATAATCACTTCCATTTGTAATGACAAATGTGTAGTTTCGTTTCAGAGTTGTCTTATAATAATACAGAATGAGTTCGTATAGAAATTCGGAAATTAAAGATGAAATTGAGTCGTCTTAATGTGATTTTCGCTTAACGTCACTTACTAGAGTAATTTTCTAGTAAGTACTGTTTTAAAATTTTTCTATTGCTGAGTTGTAGTAGCGATTTTAATCATTCGCGATCACATTCTCCATCCATTAAGGAGCCAAATGCAGATGTGAACCATCATCAATTTGTGGCCATTTTATATTCTTCATGAATGTATAATGGGAGGTAATGTTCGACATATTCTTGCTGAATTACCATATGAAATTATACTGTTCTGCAATTAGCGTTAGAATTGTTTTTTAAAGCATTTATATTACATATACCTACTAGCGCGAGCCCGGGGTTGCCACAAAATTTTATTTATATTAGCCGGGTACAGTGTTGGATTCGTCAAAAATCTCTTTGTCAATATGTTATGTAACGATAATCGAGAACGTCACGTGTTTGAATCTTAACCTTTTCATACCTCCTACTCTGACGGAATTTTAGTTTCATTACAACCGTAGTAATGACCTTAACTGTATCGAGTTCCCTCCTGGTACCTTATAAAATCACAGTAACGTAAAAAATGTTTAGAAATCCGGTACATTTATTCTCCGGTACGCTTATACAAAATAAAATATTCACTGTAACGTAACAGAGTCGAAAATATTCCAAATACTATTCAGAAATTGTCTAACATGTTTAAACGTTTGGAAGATATTGATATGCCCTCACCCCCTCACTCTAAAGCTGAAGTAAAACGTAACCCGAATGCTGAATTGCAGATTTAAACTCGGCGACTTCCATTACCGCGGAATAGACACCAATGTTGGTTTATTTCAAGTTATTGCCTATCCCTTCCAATCCCAACCGCTATAACGGGGGCTGGTCTACAACTTAAGTTACACGTTGAATTCCATTACCCTGGATAAACAAATCTCGATTATTTTGGCGTTAATTTTATGAATCTTTTCTCCAACGCCACCTACGCTGAAAGGGTATGAAATTATACACAAACTACAACTGAAAAAACAGTATCTAACTTATTGACCTAAAAAAATTCGACGTAAAAATCTGAATTTTTGGACATCGTAGCATTGTCTACCCTCCATACCCCGGCTATTGATGGTAGTCGTGTCCATCCGCAGTGATTGTTTCCGGTCATAAGGAATGTGTACTTAACCTGCCTGTTGAATGTCAGAATGAAACTCAGATTTTTTCATAACCCGGGATTTGATTCTTCGAATATTTTCGTATTTCGCCTTTTGCTCTAGGGTTTCTTACCTTCAAATTGGTATGAGGAACACTCACTATTTTACTATAGAGAAATCGTAGGCGGAGAATTTCATAAATATATAAAGTTGTGTTTTTACTGTTTGAAACTGGTTTTAAATTAAAAGTGTTCATTAAATTCAATAAATTAGTTAAATCGATGCCATATATCGAGGACTGTAATATTTAAATGTGTTTCGAACTTTAGCTCCAGTCAATTTAAATCACTGTTACTTAAAGCTTATCGTGCTTCATCAGGTAATTTATACTTTTAGATTTTTAAATTAATCTGTTTATTTTGTTTGGTTAACAGGCTACATGAGGGTGGTTCTGAAACAGGTAATTCCCCTTTAATAGTATAGGAAGGGAATTGAAATGCGGGGGACACAAAGGCAGAGCAAGGTAGCTAAGGGTTGGCTTGAGCCCCCGGGCTATAGTTTAAGGGTCCTACCCGGTTTTTCACCTAAAAGAGATCCAGAGAAACCCTAGAAAACCTGCATCAGGTAGTTCGGTCTTTTGGGTACCATTCTCATGCTCTTCCGAATGACGGAGATGAGTTATACTTCGAGTAATAAGGTTTCCCCTAAGACGTTCCTATACAATTCATCCGATTTACATTAACTTTTTTTGTTTCTGTTGATCTTTTGAAGATTCAAGTTCCCTACGCTTCCCTTTGCAGGCCAAAGAAGTTCATACCCTAAAGACATATATAACTTACAGTTGGACACATTACGTCTTCACGTTCACGTAGGCTGCCAAGAGAAAGGCTTATCAGCGGCGTGCGGCGACGACGACGTTCGCGAAAAACAAACAAAATGTATAGCTTAAATAAAATGTTAGCTAACATTATTTCATGTTTAACGGGCTAGGTCAGGGTAAATACATTATTTCGAGCTAATCAGATCGAAGAGAATATATCTGTCAAGGGCGGAATAATACTAAAATTTAACTTAAGTAATGATACTTTCAATTAGTTAATAAATATTCAAAATGTTTTATAAGTCACAGGGTAGATGATTGTTAATCAGGCAGAAGAGATGGTTTAGGTATAAATATACTTGACTATTTCTGTGTATACTTATTTAAAGTTAAAGTGGGTTTCTTTACTCGATTAAAATGCCGAGTCGTCGCGGAGGTTATTCGTCATAAATACGGACGGGAAAGGGTAAGTTTTTAAAAGTATGACCTTCTTGCTGTTATTTTAATCACGTATTGACAAATATATTATTTTCGAATTAAATACTGTAGCCGGCTAATGAAAATGAATTCCCGGGCATCCAGCTATTATATAATAATAATTTTTAACAAAATTATAAAGTCTATTAAATATATCCAACTATCATTCATTGAGCCAGCATCAGCAAACTATCAATTTGTCCATAAAAAGAAGAGCACACTGTCGTGCTGAACGTATAACTAAAAAATAGACGAGGTGCTTTATAGTGCCTGTATTTTTTCTTTTAGGGAATTCGATAAGACAGCCATTGGGCGTTATATGCCCCCCCGAGGATTAATAGGCCATACCGGAGTCCCCCGAAGGTGCGAAAAATGAGGAATGGCAAAGACAGAGTGTCTATCATAATTTTTTTGGGGGCACCCTTATGGAATTCTGCAAAAAATGGTGCATGAAAATTTATATCACATGCTGTGTATCAGAGCATAACGTTTGTCACTCTCAAATGACCGAACGGTTAATTAAGTACAGTTCATGTACATAAGCATACAGAGAATGTATTAATGAATGAATGACAAGTCTGCTACTGAATATTCGAACATTCAGTAGCAGTCGTTTCGTTCAATTATGAAACCCGAGAAGCAATGTTTCAGAAATACTGGGAAGTAACATCAGTGCAAAAAAATAGGCACATTACAGAAAAAATTATTTTGAACCCCATAGTAATACAGACGTCATGTGACTAGTTGACAATTAAATGGCCCTTATATTGTTGTTCGTGATTTCAGTGATTGTATATAGTGGCAGACAATAGAATTAACCCTACAGTCACTTTCGAAGTCCCCGGGATTGAAAGTATTCATGTTTCGCACTAAACAGGGCTATCTTATACACCCGAAACATTATTTAATATATTTCCTAAATAAAGTTCCTCTAAGCACGAAAATGTAGTGCATATCGTGTAACAGTATTTTAAAATCATTATATCGTATATTATGATAGTTGCAAAATAGAAGTAATTAGCTTTTGATCATCAATTAATATTTATACTTACTTTTCCTACTTATCTCATTAAAGTTTAGGTTTTAAAAAATATAAAAAGTAAATGTGTTACTGTCTTTATTATTTATTCAAAATAAAATAAAACTTTTGACATTATGGGTAAATCGTGAAAATTACGAGTGCGGTAAATTATCGCGGCGCGACTGTCCGAGTTAAGTTTGGAATGCGTGACGTCCGGACTGTTAATTAAAAATAACCTACTATTTACAGACACGTTTATTTCAATGTACGCAACTTTTCTAAATATCTGTATTTCCAATCTTTCACCAAAATGTTTGAAATGAATATGAGAGAGTTTTACTGTTTAAAATAAATAATTATTATATAAAAATGAAATCCATGAACTTAATATTTATTAATGATAATATACAATTGAATTATCCAAATTCAATTTACGAAGGTGGCTTTTATATGACTATCATTATTTCATTATACAATATTTACAAAAATTATTTTTATTGAAATTATAGTCGCGTCAACAGTGGACGTCCTTAGTAACTAGAAAAATATTCACAAAAATAAACAATAAGTTACATAGAAATTGCGAATAATAATACAATGCAAGGAATGAGAAAAAACAGACACTTTTAGAACAGAGAAAAGGGATCATAACGGCACATATAAACTGCTTAGATTTCTTCCGAACCTCCAATTTCTACAATGAAATTAAGATGACTGTGAACAGCCACTGGAGAGGCACTCAGTTCCAGCCTGGAATAGTTGGCAATCGTGGACCTTCTGCGGGGGATGTGCGGCACAGTCAGGACGGTGTTACAATCTCAGCATAAAAGCTGAGGAGTCCTAGAGAAGCGAAATGAATGTGTAAGACGGGAGTGGAAAAATCTCAGTCTTGTAACAACGACCTGCAGTTTTCTTGAGATATCAAATAGATAGGTTATCTCCTTGAAGGACTCCATTTCATTATAGAGGATTCCTACGTTTTTTCCTCTTCTATGATGCACCCGACCCTTAAATCTTTCATTGAATAAGTAGAAATGTCTAAGCGGTTTACTTGCAAGGAGGCCTCCTGCTTAGCGGCTTTATCAGCAAGCTCGTTTCCCAAGGTGGACACTTTAGTCGGGATCCAACAGATCGTTATTTGTTGGTTGTTT
Source organism: Eucriotettix oculatus (assembly GCA_034510155.1). Lineage (NCBI taxonomy): Eukaryota > Metazoa > Arthropoda > Insecta > Orthoptera > Tetrigidae > Eucriotettix > Eucriotettix oculatus. The sequence continues at coordinate 86,230,479 of CM067379.1, forward strand.
CTTATGATCTCCCAAAGAAGGTTCCTGAATTCATTGAAGCAACCACTTCTACACTGTTAATTGGACAGTGAGTTGATCACCATGTGGTGACAGGGTGATAGTTGAATTATTAAAGATAAATTGAGGTTTTATATAAAAATTAATAATTTTATTAAATTAAACTTTAGGGTCGGCTGCTTACCGGAGAGCAAGAGTATAATGGGCATATGTGGGTTTAAAGAAAAACTGGGCATCGAAATTTTAAATTACTCAATCAAGCCAGGGTCGAGAAACATAATCGTGTACATCACCGACTTGTAGATCTTCGGTCAGGTGGTGACGGTGTTCCGCTGCGTCGATGCTCGTACCATTGATCTTGATGTCTACTATTTCTGAATAACGTAACGTAATCTCTAATCTCTATCAAAACGTAATGTGTTCCACTCCAGTCCATTCTCTCCAAAAATCTGTTTTGCCTCCTCTTATATAAGTTTCTACCCCGCCTTTTTCTGCCTGGCAGGGTGTGTGAACTTTCTCCCAAGGATGGCCTGTCGTCCCTTATAATTCTTGGGATGGCCTGATATTTATTGCAACAACCGGATGTTTGTCGCTAACTCAGACTGACCTGCCATTTCCGAAATGGTACAGATTTGTTCCTCTTTCCTGGCTATCGATATAGTCAATTGGACATTAATTTAATACTAATCAAACGCGATCTTACTTGCTTGTCGTTGGTTTAGTAAACAGCCTAATCCTCTTCATTATAATTATCTATATACATATATACTAAAATAATATAAAAAAGGGAAATTGTTCTTTTAATATAAGAATATATGTGTGGGGTGCAAACGCACACCACAACCATGAGAGAGTCGGTCAAAATGAACGTGAAATCTGATGGGTGGTCTTTGCAAAATTGTTAAGCCATCAGTATCGCATATGTTTCAGCCGTTGTGGCTGAAACAAACTCGTTAATTGTCATAGAATCATTGAATTCAGCAGAGATAACCGAGCATTCTCCTCCATCATTATACTTTGGCTCAACTGTGAAAAAGACTCTGGGGTTATTATATTTCTCAAAAAGGTACTCAATCTTCTCATCCCAGAAGCACTCACCTTTCCCTTAAAATCAGGGTTGGTAAGGGATGTATCAATTGGAAGAAGTGATAACTTCCAGGGAGGAACGTAGGAGGATGTGATTGGGTCAATGATTGATAGAGCAGAGATTTGAGGATTCAATGAAAAGGAATAGAGTCCGATGGGGTAAAATGATCGGGGGTGATCACTTGGTTTCTAATAATCTTGTTGGATCATTAAATTTCTTACAATATAGAAACATGAGATCTATTCTGGGGTCGTCTTTACAGTCATTCTCATAGAAACAGAGTTAAAGACGCAAACCCTACACAGAATTGGCAGTACGAGTAAATCGGCAAAAAGTTACAAACACAGTAATTATCGTTTTCAGGTGAGCCTGGAGCCGAAGTTGGGTTATGCTTTCACGTACCGGTCATAACCGAATCGCTTAAACTTCCTTGTTGGGCAATGAACACATTTCTTATTTAGTCACAGTGCAAATTGAAGTATTTCGCCCTGAATAACCCAATTCAAGATCAATTCATAGATCGAAACAGTCTGTCCGTCCTGCACTTGGTTAAATCTCTCTCTCTCTCTCTCTCTCTATCTATCAATCACCATTATCCAAATTGCAATTTACAATATCTTAATTTCTGATTTCCTCATACTTCATTCTCAAAAATAATTTTTTTCTTCGTTTTTAACAACTTTATCCTCTCCATTATTAATTTCCTTCGGTCGCGGGGACGAAGTCGTCTCCAATCAGAAGCATTTACCTTCACCATTTGAAAGGAGCCATTACCCCACTTCACCGATGTTTTTGGGAAATCACCATGTCTCGCCACAGCCAGGTTTCCCGGAATCTCAAAAAATTTAAAAAATTCAGGCCGGCACCAAATTGTTTAAGTTCTATTATCCTGTCTGTAACATTCTTCAACTTCTCTCAAGCCGCCTGCATTTTATTTTGTACTGCCAAATTCCATATTTTGCTGTGTTTTACCATTACAAGTTCTAGGCTGAATCGGATTTCCGTTTTAGTCTGTTGTTTCCTCCGATTTTTTTCCTCTTTAAAAAAACTGTGTTTTGATATAGAAAACCCGTGACATCCATAGATGTGTACGAGAACTTATACGGTTCTGACTTTTTGAGAAAATAATGTCAATTACTGCAACGACGATCTTGATGTTTTACAACTGTACATATCAAGGCCATTCCAAGTAATGCCAATAGTCTGAAACAAAATTCATGATTGCAATTCAGCTGATAAGTTTATAGAATACTTATTTGATTTGTAATAAAATTTGATGCTAATTATTCAAAAATTCTGAATCAATCTTCGCCAGAGTCACTGACCTTGTTTGTAGCTCGTTTGTGTAGTTTATACGTTTTTCATTATGAGGTAAGCCAGGATAATACTTTTTTATATTTGTGTTTCGTAAAAAGTTATGTTTTGCACGCAATGCTGGTATTACATGAAAATTAAAGATGGTAGCAAAGTTTGCTATGTGAGTATGTATTTGAAATAAAAAATTATTTCAAACCATTATTTGCTTTTATAATTTGAAGTGATTATAAAGAAGGATGGTATAATGAAGCAACGGTATTGACGTTTTTAAATTGCCCCGCCTTGGAACAAATACGTGTCAATTACACGTCCGTAGCACGAGTTCCGCTGGTGGAAAACTCAGTCTTCAGTCCAAGTGGAGACTAACGGACCCCGATGCAGAATAGAAGAAGACAATGTCCTAGGACCACGCCCACTAGACTACCGCGGCCTTCCAGATCGATGTATCGATTCGATGGACCTTGAACCGGGCTGCCACGCAATTTGGCTACCTCGGATGTCACCTTGCGCCAGCAAACAAACCCCAACGACGTCCGTTGCCGCTAACAGGACTCAGGACTCTCAGCAAAGGACCAAACTTCGCCTTAAGTTCTTCGTAATCGATTTAAAATACTCTAAAGTCTAAATTATTTATACAATTCCTGATTTATGGAACAAAATGAAAATAAACTTGATAGGAGAGTAATATATGTGCAAGTGACTTGAGTATGGTAATAACGCTACAGTGAATTGAAAACAGATCGTATGGCTTACACTAAGTGTAAAATAGAGACTATTTACTAAACTTAATCCAATCCTTTATGCAGAAATATTTTTTTTGTATAAGTTAATAGAAGCGATGAATTGCTCCTATATGAAGAAAACGTATTTGTAAAACAAGATTCAGCCACAAAATATTTCTGAACTCACACAAGTATGGAGATTTTCACCATAACACGACGAAATTACTTCCTCGCGAATTTATAAATGTCTCCTTGAGGAATAGAGAATAAGTTATTTACTCCGTAATATTTACTAAATGAGCTTAGCCGCGCGGAAAGTCACTTAGCATCGCCGGCCCGGCAGATATCTTAAACAACTTTCTTTTAAACTCAGACAAGAATATGAAAAATCGTTGAAAGCTTTTGGATTAAAATTAAGTACACTCTGTGGAAAAAAAGTGATGTGCTATCTGCGTACTTTTTTGTTAAATCACGTGCATTTTATTAATTGAAGATGGAAATTGTGGAATCTAAATAAAATTATCATCTCAATGCTACATTTTAATCTTTATCAAAGATTTACGAACAATCGTATATAATTTACACATTGAAATGAAACTAAAATAATAAATTAAGTTAGAAAATTTAATGACATCCTCCTAAGTAATCCATTTCAAGAAAAAATATCACAATTTATAAATTTTTTGTCCTAAAGATATATTGTCCCGACGCTGACATATATGTACTGCAGCACTCAGTTTCTTAGACTAGTTTTCTAAAATTATACTGACGGGTACAACTATGCATTCATAGGTTCTCTGACACTCGGTTTTCAATTAATTCTGAGTGAATTTATCCTTTCTCGGTTAAATTCTGCTTTTCCAAAAAATATTGTTATATTCCCAGTATATATTTGATAACGCTTAAAAAGGCTGGGAAGAGCTGCCAGAGAATTTCTTCCGGAGATAACATTTTGATTTGAATATCATCTTGTATTGCTCACAGTGCGGTGTTATATGTTCAGTACAGTGTATTAACGAAATTTAGTGTTAATTGTGAAGTTAAGTTTACACTAATTTACAAATAATAACTTTTACAGCAATTCTTCTCTAAAACCCTATAAAATTCTCTTTAACCCACATAGTCCCATTCATATTAGAAAATTATTTACTCAATGATTCCATTTATTTTCAACAAAATACTCTTCCATTTATTTATTTTACTATTCTTAATTATCTAATATATATATATCACATTTGTAACTAACCTCAATTTAAAATGCTTCGTTAATGTAAGAAACATTTGTAATCTAATATAATGTTCACTGTTGTTATTGTATACGAATGTTCATACTTCTAAATTCTTCTATTGTAACACATGCATGTTATCTACGTAATTGGACAAACGTACCTTTAAAAAAATTGTTCAAACATTAAAATATAAGAAACCGTTTTTAAAGTGTGCAAATTAAACAAAGAAAACTGGTGATAAAATAAATTCCGCAACAACGTTTTTGTTAGCCTTGAAGCGTTGGAAAAGGTTAGGGCCGCAAGAATAACAAACAATTTGTTTTTAGCTTTACTGATCAGTCTGTTCGTAAATGGCAGAATTGTTGTGTATATGAATAATTCTGGATATAAAGCTGGAAGAGTCCACGTCTAGAACCTTAACATTTTCCCAGTCAAATATATGGTTGTAGTTGATCTGGCTCATCAATGAAAAACATTCTATAGTCTACAAATAAACCATCAACTCTGACATTAACATACAGACTGAAACAGTAGAAATGGCCATGATCCGCTATTATTAAGCTAACTTCTCACCATTTTACTATCCCTACGTTCAAACCTAGTCATTGATTTCATCACTTGTTTTGTGCTATGTCGTTGTTGCGACTCATACGTTTTACTATCGCCTGACGAAAGCTGCAAAGAACTGAGGGGTTCTAATTTTTGTCCGAATTTTGACTACTTTATTTTGTAATATATATATAGCAAATTTTATAACGTGTCCAAGTCAGTGCATAAACTCTTCAGTCGTTGAAACCAAAAGGGTAAATTTGTTTATTATGTAATTTAAAGTCGCGTCAACTTTGGCGACCATATTGGTTAAATTAACACATACAATGAGAAAATAATATTTATATTAATATATCTAAGAAGAATTACAATTTTCTTGAGTTATATTTTGTCGAACATGTTGATCACTTTTAAAAATTCTAATAGTCTTTTGATTGTCTCTTCCGAGAAGTGACGTCCGTTGGTTCATTAATCGTGTTATATTTTTTCTCTGGGAGCTATTATGTGAAATGCCAGAATTCGCATAGACAAAAGTATAATATACTCATGAAAATTTAATTTTTATTATTTTTAATAATCTTCTCGGGAAATCAACTGGGTGATATCGTTTCTTAGCTACAACGTTTTGGAAACTATCACTATCATTAATATATATAGTAATATAACTTGAATGAGAAATATAAATATAATGATGGGGAAGTTAGGCAAGTGTTAAGTAAATATTTATCATACTTTCATGATATAATATAAACAGTTCCCGTGAATACAGCAATGTTTCTTATGTAGGACAAAAAACGGGGGCATAAAAACTCACACAAAAGAATATGTTTCTACTTTGACAAACATTCAGTTCTCATTCAACGTGTCAACTTTGATAACGGTAGTTTTAAATGGAATAATGTATCAATATTAGTTTCTGAAATCAAGTACCAAGCATCACACATTAAATCCAATTGTTCGTCAATAAGTGTTAAAACCGATTATACTAAATTTCGGTAATATTTCTACTCTTTGATTGCCTCGAATGTATACTTTTGTTACATCGTTGTTTCAGTACTGCACACTTGATAAGGTCCGCGGAAAGTGGAAGGAAAGTAGTGTAGTAAAATATTTTGTTACAATAGTAATTCTCATATGTAATTAATTATTATCTGATTTCTTCCCCATTAATTCTTTTTCATATATAGTCATATATAGTTAATTCTGTCATTTTAGCACCGTCACAATAAACATTCATGTTACATTACACAAAAATGAAAAAAAATCGCAAAATCGTAAGAAATACTATATAATTATTTCAAGTGACATTTAAATTGTGTGGATATATTATTAATAAAGCACCACCAAACTTGGCCAATTTGTATTTTGATGACCATCCGTTTAAAGCGCCTTTTATATAGGCTACCTACATTGTAAGATAAGAATGCCGGGTTCCCATTTTGTGTGTGAAAATGGAAAAGTTTCGATTATAAACCGGGGCCACAAAAATGTATTTTTGAATATACTCATCATTGGGTTGCTTAATTAAAAATATAGTCACATGTTTTTATTTATAAAAAAAATAGCCTTAAATCAGTTGAGGTACATTAATCTGAGGGGGTATAAGTTTATTCATTTCACCTTACATGACCCTGTACGTTTCTTACAACGTATTTAGTGAATATAATACTAATTTCGAGGGACGCTCGTTTCATTATGTATGCTGCGATAAGAGCAGCCCTTTTGCATCCTAATATTAGGCCGCAGATCGATGTTCCTCAGAATATCTCATTGTCTTTGCGTCCACTTGGATGAGTGACTAAACATGTAAGTACGTTATATTTACACCAAAAGACAGAATATATTACGTAAAATTATAAAAAAATACAAGTATAATTATCAACAAATATGTTATTTAGTTTATAAGAGAGTAAAATTAACAATGGGAGAATTTAAAAATCGTTAATCTTACCTTCTACCGAAATAGCTTGAAATATTTTAAGGTACTGAATCTCTTGACAGCTTTGCCATTAAATAATATGCTTTTAAGTTCATATCTGATAAGGGTATATAGCTTTTTATACTTGAAAAAGTTACTTTCACAAAATTTTTGAATCAAAGAAAAGATTAATTGCTGTGTTGTCTCTGAGTCAAATCATTTCTGAAAAAAAAACTTTTGGCCAAACACAATTTTAAAATAAATTTGTATTGATTAAAATAATTTTGTGTTTCTTGAAGAGTTGCTAATATATTTCAACTAAATTCTTGTAAGCTACATTTTATATACAAATACATCAAAATTAGATTTATTAAAATTAAATACTAAATTAAAAATTTAATTTGTGAAAGGCATTTAGAGTTTATTAAAAATATTAACCACAAAGTGAAAATTTCAGGCAAATAATAATGCGGTATACAAAATTAATTGCTTATATTTCGAAGGTTGTTACATCGGTCAACTTAAACGTTCTTTGACAACTCCTATAAATTAATATAAAAATTATTTAAATTTCAACGCAATATTTATATAAACAGCTATAAAATTTATTGGCAAAAATTAAACTCTTAACTGTCACTGAGTGTATAAGAGACGTTTAGTGCACTATTAAGGACACTTAAAATTTATGACACTTTAAATTCGTGACATAAATTGCAAGTGATTTTCCAAATACTTTCATACTTCTGTATTATAAATATATCTCGTATGAAAAACCTTTTGGTTTCTTAGGATTACAATGTTTGTTTTAAAAAATCAAAGAGTTACCAAATATAGAAACGACACGATGTACTATTTTATTGGGTGTTAATAACTTTTATTTTAATTAAATTTAATTCTGATTAGAGGGGTTTGTTATTCAATTATTTCTTAAAATAAAATAGACCAGCAATACACGTTAAACGAATAATTTAATTTTGGATCAAAATGTGTCGGACGAATCATACTGTTGGCATTCAGTAAGTAGGTGTGTAAAAAAATATAACTCTTATTATTTAAAAACAAAACCCAGCAGGTACAGTTTCAAGACGAGTTCTGACACTTTAACTGTTGTGTCACAAGAAAAGATAGACAGGCCCTATAAAATTGTAGACTTAACTTGAATATGAAAGAGTTTCACGTGTAATGCGTGTGTTTGAGTAACACATGCAATCTGCAGAAGTCTTCAAATCCGAATGTCGATATCGTCTCACGTATAACTGAAAAGTCTGAGCTAAGGGAAATAGGCTTTACTTGTATTTCCTGCTCATTCTAAAGCCTTTCAACGTCTGACGCACTTATGGTTCTTTTACAAAGTAAAAATTACCAGGACTGAATGCATTTAAACATACAACGTAGACAACGGTGATCTTACATTTTAGATACTTTCGTGTTATTTACAACATATTTTAATGCTATAATATTTATATATATGTGAATTGCAAAAATTGAAATATAATTCGACTTTTTCTGGAAGACAATATAGGAACTAAGAGTGATTTTTAAGGATATTTTCAATAAAAAACTCAATATCTAAAACTCTTTACAAGTATATCACAGTTATAGGCGTCAAAATTACTGGTCGGAATTTGATCAAATTTTCTGCCCATGATCTTTATATATTTAAATATGCTGCGAAATAAGTGAAAAACATAAAACGTAAAGGTTTTTTTGTCTCATACACGCACCGAGTTGCCCATATTATTGATCTATAATAATGAATACTTTTTAAATATTTCGCGTCGTAATTGGTCTATGGTATGCAGGGAGCTAACTCGCTGAGACATAATAAACTTCTTTGGATCGTCGATACGATGTATCTGTAAATTAGTTTTATTTTTCGCGTCTGGTAAATTTTAATATTTAGTAATTGCTCATAATGAAAAGGAAATGAAATATTGTACATTTTACAGTGACTTATCACAGGGAAAAATATTCAATTAAAAAAAGTTTAATAACAAATCTATTGTATATATGAGAAAAAAGTGAAAATGTTAACAACCCTCCGTTTTTTCGGTGGTTTTTCGCCTCTAACAAAGTCGGTGATCAAGTTGAAGAAACCGAGATCTATTAGTAGATATCTATATTTCCAAGATCGACAACCCCCCCCCCGCTCCCCATTCAGGGCTTCAACACAATAAAAAAACAATTTTGGAACTCCTCCAACTTAACTTTGAAAACTGAGGATTTAAGAAAAATTTCTTGAGACACATAGTCTATTGTAAATTCTATTCTCTTACATTTTGATATTTTCTTCTCAGGCCAGCGGAAGGTGGTAAAAATGTCAGTTCTCAATAATAAATCTTCAATTTTGACATTTTTTTTCTCCATTTACACAACCTAGGATTGAAAATAGATTGTAGTATACCCTACAGTACTGTAATACACTAATGATTAATGAGATTCCTGCTTTATTATTTATGTGACACCGAGAAACTCCTTGTACTTCAGATAGTACAATGCATTTACCTTAGTTACTTTGAAAAAATTGTTAAATTTATTCTGTTACATTTACAGTTAAAGTAAACTAAGAGAAATTAATAGAAACAGAGATTATAAGTTTATTACAAATTTATACTTTCTTCCAATTGTCGATCTGTCTTGGTGACGCTTTTCTGTATTTATTACACTACAGTAACTTTCAATGCAAGATTTCTTATATTAATGTGAGTGACGTGCAAATGTGAGCAGAAAACAATTCAGATTTATTTCTGCCTGTTGTTAATGATGGATAGGGTCATTCATCCGGTTCTGCCTTTGTAAATTACGTCGCATGAGGGAAATGCTATCATGTATTAATTTCTCTGTTATTAATACCTATTATTCCACATTGTTAATCATTGAAGTCCGATGCATCAATGATCAAAGTACATTATAGGTATAGATAAGCTACAGTTTAGATTTGAGCTGTAATTATCCTCTTAGTTAAAATCATGGATGAGGTGCACAACGTTTCTGATGAATCAATCAGCCGGTCACTCACATTCAGTTTATCTTTGAGTGCGGAGAATATAAAATGAGCGTAACGTTTTATAAAGATCCGGACACCGTGTCTCGCTATGGAACAGCATTCACTCTGTCAACATTCGGAGCGGTCGACTTCAATTATCTCGGAGAAACGACCATTAATGGAACCTGCGAATAGCTTATTGTTGATAATAGTGCCGTTTCTTCCATTTTATTCTTCGAGTACACTTAGCTGAAGACTTTCTTAACCAAAGGATATTCATTTAGAACCCCCAGTGGTAAAATGTTATCCGATTCTAAGATATGCCTATCATTACAAAATGAAGAGGTTATGCAACGTCAACCAGACTCATTCGAGTAAGACGTAACGAAATTTGTATAATGATAAGTATATTTTGTTGACACAACGAGATCTGACCTTGTTCGCAAATCTCTGATTAGGCGCTGTGGCTTTGGGAGGTCTCTACTCTTTGCCACTTGAGTGATTTGATGGTTTCTGTTGATTCACTTAGCCTTGTTCAGCTCCGTAACAAATTAGTTCCCCAGCGAGAGCCTCTCTCAGGATCCAACCAATATTGTCTGGACCACAAACTTAAGCAGAATGCTTTTAAATACTTAGCCATGCGCCTAGGCGAATTCATTTCCTTTCACACAGACAATTTCGTCGTCATTCAGTTATTTATAAAAAATGGAAGTTTAGAAAACAAGAAGATGCTCTTAATATCCCGGCGGCGAACGTGGAATCTAATCTAACCAACCCTAAAAGTCAGAATCCTTATAGTAAATTGACACTGTTGGAGTTTAACATTAAAGCGCAAATCAAAATGACTAAATATTTATTTATACCTGATTATATTAGTAAATAGAACTAATACAATTAAAAATAAACAAATAATTTAGTAGCTTAAGGTTTGGGTGAAAGCATTTATAATTCCTTTCTTTCCTCTCTTTCTTCATGGGCCTACCAAGTCGAATGCGGACTGTCATCTTGCATGACACATTCCGAGTTTGAAGTGACACATGGTCAGCGTATCGATCCTCCAACAGTCTTAATCCCGGTCTTCGCGACCGTGATGACACAAACATCCAAGCCCATGCCAGGATTCGAATCCGGGACCTCTGGGTTGTGAGGCAGCAATGCTAGCCACTAAACCACAGGAGGTCGGCTCTACTTCCTTAGAATAAATAAATAAATTGTGTGGGAAATATATTTCATTAAATAAAAAATTTAGAATATTTTTCGAAGTCACATGAAGTAATCTATACCAATAAATAAAACTGAAGAGTCTTACTGACTGTCCGTATTTTTGTCTCGAATAGACTCCGAAACGGCTCAACGGATATCAATGAAAAATTAAGGTTTTAAAAACAAATTTAATTTAAATATTCGTGTATATTACATTTCGATGATTATATTAATATAATATAATATAAATATTTATTTTACGGGAAGGTTTCTAGTCATACGTGCGTTAGAATCTCCAAAAAGTGAAAGCAGGTTACCTATACACTTGATCTGTTTGTTCTCCGAAACGCCTCAACGGATTAATATGAAAATTTCAGGGATTGAAACAGTAATTTTAACTTAAATTTTAATGTATGTTTCTTTTCAATATATTTCAGAGTTCATAAGATATTAATGTAAATCTTTATAAACCCATTCAATTGTCGCGCGAAAGGTGGCGTGAAAACCAATTGCCAATTAGGCGTTCCTATACCATTATTCATCCACGTACTGTGTTATAATAAGTGAATGAGTGGGAGACAGCGAGTATTCTCATTCCATCTATTGTTGCAGTAGGATTCGCGCCGTAATTACCCTATTTTGGCAGAGAGCTAACTGCCTGAGAAATAAAATTCTTTGGATCGGCGATCCGATGTATAAGTAATAATGGTTTTATTTGTCGCGCCAGGTAAAATTTAATATTTAGGAATTGCTCATTTTCATTGGCTCCGTAACGTATGATAGCGAGACCTGTTGAAAAACAACTGCGAGTTATAAGGTTTGTCCAGAAGCGATTATAAATAAATGATGGCGTACTTTTTATATATTCAATGAAATCAACTTTATCAAATTTCTGTACCTGTTGTTTCGTTTTCAGGGCAAAATAAAAATTACTATTTTCGCGCGGACGAAGCTGCGGGCATAGCTAGTGTTAAATAAGTTAAAAGTTATGTTATTTATATAGTTATTGTACCGTAACGAATTTCACAAAATTTCCTCAGTCATGAATATACTCTCACGTCTTTACAAAGTACTGGAACTGGAATGAAAATAATTTCTTTCGCTGGAAAAACACGTCTGTCAGTCATAAAATATTTGAAATTGAATCATTCGAATGGAATGTGAAAATATTTGCACATCATACGCACAAATTGCAATGCACTTGAAAAGCACAAAGCAAAAAAATTACTTCGCAGGAAGAGGAAAAGTATTTATTTGCAACTGTTAATTTTGAGAGTATGTATAATTGATTTTTAATCAACAGCAATAATACCCTTAATGTAGCGACACTTTAACCTCGTTAAATCTATTATTTCCTTCTCGGAATTTTTAGATATCTGACTTTTTTTTATCTTAAGATTAATCCATAATGACTAGTTCTCGATTCCGTTTATGTTGTTCTTGAGAAGGTGGAAGTAACGTTTTATGTATTTTCTCAGTGTCTTTAAAATTGGCCAACTGTACGGACTGAAATAATAATGCACAATATTTGTTATCAAACAATATTTACCCTCCTATGGCATTATTTTCATGAGTTACAGTGGTCTAAATTTTTAAAAATTAAATTAAATTGTTAGAATTTAACTACAATAAATATCCAATAAACTACTCATGGTCGATCGTCCTCCTACGTCGCCTGGTTATCGGAAGAAAATCTCTGACAACATTGGGTTTCCCATCTTCCTATTTTACTTTCGTCCAATGACGCGGACCCATAAGTAATCAGTTATTTCAGAGGCGAAAATAAGAATGAGTTTATTTATAATTAATTTTACTGTCGATCAGTAACATAATCTCCGTCGATATCTAAAACCTTCTGCCACCTTGCTGGTAGAGTTTCAATCCCCTGTTCGTATTTTTTTACCTTTGAAGAAAAATAAGATTCCAGGTAAGCTCACACATCATCCATACTTTTGAAATCTTTATTCCTTAGGGAGTGTTCCATGGATATGAATAAATGAAAACCGGATGGTGCTAGGTCTAGGGAATATGTGGCCTGTCATTATTATGTTGCCAAATTATCCCTCTTCTGTTGACCAGAGCACGCCATTTTACCAATAATTCTTTGTGCAACCTATCGTACTGTGGCAATACAATTCAGCCATAATTGTTTCTCCCGGTCTCAACAGTTCAAAATGGATTGTCACCGCAGTCCTACCAATCGCACATAACACCCTCTTTAAACTGAGTGATGGTCTAGTGGTAGCTGATTTGGAGAAAGCGCTTGTTGTTGTTGTAAAGACCCATTACTCATCGCCAGTAACAATCCTTCGTCGTCTGCCCAATAGAGATGTGCAAATTGTACGCCGTTGATCTTCATTAATCTCTGACAATAGATGTGGAACCTATATACCCTGCATGTGAACCTTCCTGATTTCTTGAAGATGTGTTTGGACTGTTGACCAAGAAGCCTGAAGAGCGTTTGCTATTTCCTGGATACTTAGCTTCGGATCAGTTTCCACCAGTGATTTTAAAGCGTCAATATCCACTCTACGGGACGTCCACTTCGCTCGGTATCAGACAAGTCAAAATCACATTTAGAAAATTGTCTGAACCAGCGTGGGCACTTATTGACTTTCAATACGTTCCATTACAAATTTTCTTTGTTGCAACCGTTTCATTAGCATCTGATCGAAAATTAAACAACTTTCAATGACGTAAACGTTCTTCAGTTGGTTGATGGTCTGCCATTTTACATCTGTGCACTAAAAACACTTGTATTTAGAAGTCACAACAGCCAAAACAATGTGTTGGAGGATTGTGGAATAACTCACGTCTGTATACACTCATGCTCTGAACTAGACTGGAGAGAAATCTCCAAACTAAATACAATTGATTACTTATGGATACACCTTTTATAAATACAATAAAGAGTGGATATAATTAAAATTACAAAATATTATTCCGTAAAAATATATATTTCACATGTAAACAAAACACATTCTGTGAAAAATGTTGTGACGTGCTGATGAAGTATAGGTCCTCCTCCGATGGATCAATGGGTCGATCCGGTGCTTTGGCAGCGTCGGAAGGACCGTCGGCACAGCGCGTCACCAGCTTGCCGCCTCAAACCCGATGTTTAAGCGCGCAAGACGTAACAAAGTGGGACATTGAATGAAGGAGTGATTAGTGTTGTCTTTAATTCGCATGCTTCGTGTAGAAGAGTAGCAGCGCTGACACAGTAGCCTCTTGCAACGGCAGCTGACGCATCGATCCCCGCGCCACAATGCCTTCCATTATGCGTTGCCCCTTTTGTCTGTTCTGCACGGCCCATCATCCTCTTCGACCGAGACACCAGCGTGGAGAGCTCCGAGCTGTGCAACCGCTGCCCGCTCAAGGCAAAGACCTCATCAATAATACTTCAAATGCGGTAACAACGCTAAACAAATCGGAATTTGAAACTACGCAAAGAATTTAATTTTACTGTTAAATATCTGTGTGCGCCGGTGAGACAGACTGCCGTCACGTCCCGTCCTTTTACGTGAGGTCCCAAAGGGTGCGAGGCTCCCAGCAATGCTGTCTTATGGGCAAAGGCCACACTGCCGTCACGATGCAGCCGCTACCTCGTTTCTGTGATCTGAGATCGCTCACATTTCTGACTTCCCGTTGGGTCACGTTTCTACATGTTACAGGTTATAACTGCCAACATCTACAAAATGATCACTCGTACACTAATTTGTCTTAGAAGAAAAGTTGTTCAAAATTTGTTTCTCTTTTTAATGCACTATCTGGTTTCACACAATCGTCGATTATTTTCGAAAATACACCTAAATTAATTTTTTCAAATCAGTTTTATTTCCATAATTAATTATTCGATTAAATTAAAAATATATGTACCGCATTTTCTCATTTAGGTCCTTTTATTATTTTTGAATCACGCGTACATAAGTATACGAACTTGAATATCTTCCATAAGTAGCGTATTTAGAAAAACACACAAGTGTGTAAAAATCTTATTCTCATATAAAACCAACTTCAATAGTACAATACAGTATTATTATTATAAATCAAACAGAACCTGTAAAATATTTTATATTGAATGTTTACAGTGTCTCTAGTTTTGGACTGCCGGGCTGATCCAAACTGAAGCAATGTTGGTATTTCCGTAACGGTATTAGATTTACTTTTCCTGGAAAGGAGAGATAATGAACGGCTGATAGGTACATAGATATAGACTAGAATATTTCGTTCACTTCGGTTTAGAAATACTCTGCGGACCCTAAACGCGAGTACTCAAGGGTTGAAAATATTATTTTTTGATCAAACGGCGGAGTTATTGATTGAAAACCTTAAAAATCATGAGTTTTTATACAATGTTAAGTCATTTCAGTATCGTGATCAACACATTTGCCGAACAGCCTGGGAGAAAATTGGAAATAATTTAAATATATAAACTAAGTAGTAAAATATTTAATGTTGTTTCTAAGATAGAGGTAGACATGGAGCTCGTTATTTGACGTACTTTCTCTCCTCACGTGCACTGCCCATCTGAGTCTATTTATCTTAATGAATCTTCCAATTTCCATATCTTTAAATAGGGCATAAAATTGCTGGTTATAACGTTTCCGCCAGATCCTGTTATCAAATATGGGGCCATACAAACTTCTCAATATTTTTCTTTTGAAGAAATGTAAGATGTGCACACCGTTTTTTTCCGGTGGTCCATGTTTCAGATGCATATGTTATAGCAGGATCTTCACCGATCTTGACATCATTTGACTTTTTATGCACTTTAAGGGCTTATAGTAACATTTATTGGCCATATTTACCCATTCTATGCTTTATTTCATATATTGTGTCAGTATCCATCTGTACTATTTCCCTTAAATATGTGAATCGATCAACTCTTTCGAATGTGTATTCTTCTGAATCTCCTTTTCTTTAAAATACAATATGTATGACGTCATGTATTTTTTCTTTTTTCCGTTAATTATCAAACCCATCTTCTTTCAGTGCCCGAAAGGACCTACTAATTATGTCCACATCATCTGCTTAGCATAGTAACTGTATGGACTTGGTGAATATAGTTCTCCCCCCCCCTCCGTACTACTGAAATTGTAAAATACAGGAGGAAACTTGGCCAAGCTACTGTATGTCGTTTCGATAAGAGCCTCATCAGGCCAATATGTGTCCGGCGTTTGAAGGATCGAAGCCTTAATGGACAATAGTGACTGCCCCACAGACAGGGCGGTAACTTGGAAGGCTGCGAAATGCGGAAAACGTAGGGAGATAGAATTTCAGAGCGATCTTGGGCTGACGCGCCCCTGATGTTGAGGATCAGGAAGGAATCCGTTCTCGCCGATTTCCAGCGTCTTGAACCTGTTAACAGTTATTGAAATATAGGTTTACGTTTATGACGTCGAAACTAAGACTATCGTCGCATTCGGGGTTGCCAACAACGAAACAAAGCTTGATATGTGCGGTTGAATATATATTGATATATATGAAGGTTATGCTCACTGTGCTCTTCAATTTTTACGGAATAGTGCTTCGCTACAAAGTCAAAAGCGAGAACGATCTACAAGTTAAAAAACGTGAAATCATTAAAACAACATGCCAAATATTTTTTTCAGAAGGTAGCGATCGGCGTCGTATCTTGTCCGGTGGACAAGTTTCTTCTTCAACGACCCATAACCATCTGATCTTGGCGGTTTTAAACATCCTCCAATTACAGCCTCCTTGATAAAAAATTGTCCAATTAGAATAGGTCTTTCATAAAGGACATTGAAATTGCTGACCATGCGTCCGAACATGTAGAAATCTCTGCCTTATCTCCTAGCTCCAAAAAATACAAGAATGATTTCTGCTCAAAGCATAATGCATCAGTTTTCAAAACACAAAAATAATATTGAACCAGTCTTTTTTTGCTCTAATGAGTGCCATTAAAACAAAATTAACTTTGCAACCCTGCCTAGTTCAACTTGTTAGCAAAATTGCTCCGTATGACTAACATTATTTTATATTTGTAACAAAAATACATACGTTTTTTTACTGATTTTAGAGGGTAGAACTATTATCTTCAATTGAATTTTTCGTTTACAGAATTCTGAGGTAATTTAAAAAGCTATTTTGTTTCAGGAGCTGCGATGGCCAGTTTCTCCGGAGGAAGTGGGTCGACTCCCTCTCGTCAACGATCCCTGAAGGACCGCCTCAGGGAGGGCATCAGCTTCTCGTGGCAGTGAGTATTCCATTCCTCCAAACAGCAGTAAGACTGGCAATATACATCTCTTGCTCTTCACAATATCGGTTGAAGCATTGTTACTGTCTTTTGACATATTAAATGACTATGAATCGTGTGCAACTGGGAACACTTTATCGGAAAGGCCTATTAATCATCTTTCTGACTGTCAACTTACTTTTCACGCTTAATTTATTTACTCGTAGAAAACCCAACAAGCATGAAGAGGAACATTGGGGCTTTGTATATCAGAACTCCATACGACAGTGTGACGTGTCAATTTGAGATAAAACCCCATATATTTTGATATTTTTATAAATTACAATATAGTATTATTTTTCGTAAATGTTAAAAATATTATTTTCTGTTCTAACTGATCTTAAAATTTAAATATACGTCAAGTACTTGTAAATGATGACAGGGTCCGAAATGAAGTAGGATGCCTCACTCACATGACTTACAATTAGGTTCGATTTTCACTATGGATATCCTTGTTTCAATGGGTCTGCAGCCAATTCAGGGCATTGGTCTACCAGGTCAACTGCAGACTGTCAACCTACATGACACTTACTGAATTTGGAGTGATAGTTATTTTTCCAATAAAACCTTTAATGAATACACCAGTTTGGGGTCAATTTAAAGAAAATATCAAATCTGGTTCATTTTTATTATAAATACTTTTTCAAAATTTATGCAGTCAAACTATTTACAATATATTAAATTTTTTTACAATCATTCTGTTACTCAATAAAATAATAAAAGAACCTATTTACAAAATTTACTGTCCTCATTTTAAACGTGCCCCGACTAGCCGCATGACCGTGGTGCTTAGGAAAATTACATCAAATTGCATGTCGAAACAAATAAAAAACATACCGTTAAAATTAACACCAATAGAAATTATGCCAAGAAAATCAACGTATTTACCCAGAGTTTAGGAATTATATGGAAAAAACGAAATTGCAGCGTCAGCGTGAGAACATTGGTATTCCATTTGGTTGGGCTCTTACTATGGGCTGACTGCTCCGTCTCGGATGCTCGTGTGTGGTGGTGGAATACGATGAAGCCAGGATCGCTGTGTCGTCCGCTGATTGCCTCTGATCTACCAGATCACTGGAATCGGTAACTACTTGCCACGCCACTTAGTAGAGGTGGATGAATGGCTTCCGCCTCGAATTTCCTAACAGAAGAGTGTTTACTCCAGAGAGGACTCTCCTCTCCGTGACTTTTCAGATCAGAATGTTTCTCCTCTGGTTCTCCACACCAACTCTCCACTCGCCATCTTTTCCGTCACCACATCAATTTATCTTCCTATCTGGCCCACCAACCATGATTTCTAATTTTGGGAAGAAAAACTCCAATTTCCCGTGAATTTGGACACTCCTTGCCATTTTCCGTTGGTGGGGAGAAATAATTTATGCTGGGGCACGTACTTCCAGTTATGCGAAATATTTCGCACGTCTTTGTCCTAGCAGAATTCGCACTTAATCCGCTAAAAGCCTCAGGTCCATGTTCTCACTTGTTCATCCAACGCATATGAAACAAACGACCTATCTTTCCATGCCGTTAGTCGGGTACTAAAAAGGAATCTATCTATCTATTTTAATAACTACTTAATGTCTAATATCCACTACATGTGGTTTACTGCAACGTCACAAACATCCAAGCTCTTAGCGGGATTCAAACCCGGGACTTCTGTGTTGTGAGGCAGCGAAGCTAGGCATTATAGATATAATTAATTCATTTTCCTGCCCAATTTAAGAATGCGATAAACGATCAAACAAACAGCTAGTGCACTATTAAGGCAGTGATTATGTATTATCACAAAATGACTGTGATGTTTTCACTGAAACGTTTTTATTTTTTTTCTCGTGTTTGATGTGGATCTTAACAAGAATACCAGCCCGCAACTTCACTTATATGAATATGTAATACTTGGAGTATTCCAGTTTTACATAAGTGTATAGGCAAGTGTGTGATTATATCTGTTGTAAGGAGCTGATTTAAACATTTTTAGTTATTCCATTGTATTAATTAACATCCGCTAACGGTTAACTGCTAATTTACGTCTGCTTTTATATTAACTAATAAAAGCATTGATTTTAACCCGTGCTCCTTAAAAGGCTGTTTATTCCACATCGACAGGCATAACTCAATTCATATAATAAAATTGTTTTACCGCATTTGTGTGTCCGAAATATGCATTGAGTATTAAGGTCAATATGCCAGCCCGTTTCGTATTTCTGGCAAGAAAACTGCTGAGTGGTTACACAGACGTGTAATTGTATAAAACTGTGGAAGCAGCGCTGACACCGATATTCCCGCTCCTCGTGTTGTTCTTAGAGGGCATGAACGTTGTAAAAGGATTCGATCGCGTCTTGAGCATCGACTGTCGTGACAAATTGCAACGATCTGCATAAGCGTCGTAGAGGATAGTCTGTCACGCAAAGCTTTGTTCCTCTACTGCGAGACACCTGGAACCATACAACGAAACATATAACATTGCAATCGTAAAATAGCTGTGTTTTACTGCTAAAACTATTTATACACTCCATAACATAAATTATTGCGCACATTTTTATGTTTCTGTGGTTTTGAAGCCCTAATAACAACAATTGTATAAGTAGAGCGCGTGCTGAAAGTTTAATTTCTGCGATAACCTCCCAATCAACAATTCACTTTTATTGAAACTTACTCATCTTTGGTTCACAACCACTGTTTTAAATTAACAAAATGTTTTATTGTATATCAAAGTAACCAACTGTTTCACGGAACATAAATTTTGAAAACGTTCCAAGTAAGACTTTTTCGGCGGATATTTAAAAATGTATATTTTGGAAATGTATTACTGAATGCAATTAATTAAAACTATTCTCGACGACCGAAACAAATAATTAGGTCGGTGAACTGTTACTACAAATTCATAAACTCTTCAGTATTGTTATATTTACAGTAACACTGAAAATATCAAAATAATTAATAATTATTAACAACCAGTATAACAAACAATATTAAAATTTTGAACAAGAATCTAAAACTTAATGCTAAATAAACTTATCGACCAATCCTTGTGGTCCTTGTCAATTGTTTTAACAGACTGAATTAATGCGAACAAAGATAATGCATATCAAAGTATAACGAAAAGATGAAACTAACGAAGACAATTTAATTGCTGAAATTATCATGATTGATTTAGAAAATTAATGTCTTGAAAAATATATTTTTAACCCATTAGCATATTATTCATTCTGATAAATTGGTTTACTTATGCGTTCAATAATTATTGTTTTAATATTAAATTTACGTTTGAATTAGAAAAAGGTTGTAGTATGAATTTTCTTGTTGTTTCTGTTTCCCGTCATAATAATGTTATCTTTTAATCGGTTCCATAAATTTACATTTTTTTGTACAGCCTTAAATTATCATAGAATCATTCAATCAATCCGAAAAAAGTTATGGCATTTAATCTTATTGAAAATACTTTATTATATGATTTCCCTTATCATTCTGAAAATCTTAATTATGTTGTCAATATATTGTGTACCAATTACTATTCTGTTGCTTTTATTGTAAAATTCAGTAATCTCAGAATTAATTAAATTTGTATTGATACAATAATCTTGTTCATAAAACTACTTTAAATAATTACATTACTTCACCGTTTTACGACCATTTTTATGAAGAAATTCAATATTTCAGTAATCAGTAATCTTCAAATCTGTTAATTATTAATGTTAATTCGTAATTTTGATTGTCTTAATGTTGTTTATAAAATTTCATGAAATAATTGTTAGTACTCCTACATTGGTCTCTGTAAAAGCTAATCTAAATTTTCCTTCCTGCAAATATTAACCTATTACAAAACATTGTCCACAACAAAATCATTCGTTTAATTTTGATAATGCTGTTACTTTAGATAAGGAAATAAATTTGGAAAAAAAGTTAATTTCGGAAATGTTACAATCGAATAAATTTTCTGTTGATATGAAAAGTGACACTTCTCAATTAAATAAACTGCATGATTTTTATTAAATTCTGTTTGTTAGCTTCATCTTTTAATTAATTTTTGATTTACATTATCTTTGTTCTTATTACTTGTCTGTTACAAATATTGACAAGGACCACAAGGTTTGGTCGAAACGTCTATGTAGTATGTTTGTTCAAAATTTTAATAATTGTCTGCTATACGGGACTTTATTCTGATTAATCGTCCAAATATTAAAAAACCATTTATTGTTACATGATGGTATTAAAAGTGATTGATATTTATGTATGAAGGAATTATTTAAAATGAGCTGCTGTAAGACTGTAAAGGAGTATTATTTGCCCAAACGTAAATACCATTGTGAGGGTCACCAATCAGATTAGTGAAACACGAAACTTCGACACTAGTGCAGGATTTTTTCCGATTATTATACTAAACCCTTCTCTGCCTTTTTAATCACAACCCCTTTAAACGATTCTAAAAACGTTTCTCAGTCACCTGTGAGTTATGATGAATCTGTAATAAAAAGCAAAGTTGGAAGCCTGAGGGAACTTTGTTAACTAAATTCACCGGAAAAAGCTTCGTTTGATTATGAGAATCAGCTCTATGGCTTCAGAAATGTGGCTCTGAATCCGAATACCACTAGTATTTGACTCTTATATACAAGGGAGTACATAAAAGAACGTTCCAGCTTTAACGGACGGTATATTATAACAGATCAATTTAGACTATTTATAAGAACTCGTACATCGAATGGAAGGTAAACGAACCTAGTTGTTCTTACCAATACACTACATGTCCATTTTTAGATATACGGCACACATCCATCCTAAAATCCAATTCATCCACACTTTGTTTAACGTTTCCGTCGTGACGGAAAGAAGACACGATCCTTTATAAAGTTTCAAGAGATAAGACCGCGGGACGTCATGTCACCCGAATGTGGAGACCACCGAAAAAGAGCTGTGTCGTTTTGAGCATTACGACAAATAAAACGGTCAAGGACTTCCTTCGACTTTCAACGAACGAGGGCCTCCATCGTAATGCCAAATAAAGTTTTCAGGTTCACCTTATAGCTGAGGAAACTGCCATTCTTGAAACATATCCAAGTAAGCCATTCCTGTTACGGCAGCTTCAGCAAAAGAAGAGTCCTTATATTTGACATAGGCATTCAACGCAAAAAACCTTTAATTTTGGGGAGAATGACATTGAGTTTGTACAAGTTCAAGAGAATGTCCAGGCCACCAGATTCGAACATTACGGGTATTTACCATCCCACTTGCAAAGTTGACCCATCACTGAACACCACACGGTAAAAAAGTTCAATTCCCGCAGCAACATTTTATTTGCAAAGCTCTAACATTCACCATACTCGTCTGGCTTTCAAACATGAATCAACTGTAACCGGTATGTACGCATTTAGAAACGTTTTCTTAAAACCTGTCATTCTGTCGTCTTAGGACTACGATGGTAAGATGCTCTGACACTGTCAGAATCCTGTGCTTCACCTTTTATTTAGTTTAATATTCTACCGATTCGTGTACAGGACGAAAGCGAGAATGATCAAGGTCATGTCGGGGTGAAACGTCGCAGATTATGGCACATTATTGCCTTGGATGAATGTTGAGGAGATGGTGCAGAGTCTTCCTGGAATGTATTGTTGAGCAGATGGAGCAGAGTCTGCCTGGATTATTGTGGTGGAGTTGGTGCAGAGAATCTGCCTGAGAGAGACGCTAGGGAGAGACGAAGCAGTGTCAGAACAAACAACACGTATAAAATTTAGTTTCTCCACATATGGAGAAGAGAAATTCATTTGGTGGGAGTACAGAAAATAAAAAGATAAGATTTGATTCGGAGAGGCGCTAGAGGATCTTAATCTGAAGAAGTTGACGTTAGACAGCAAAGGAGCAGCAGGCGTACGAATAGGAACGTAGAACGACGTCACCAGGCGATCCGGTAACGACATTTTTACCCGTTTTTTCCTTGAAAACCATTCTCCTTTGATTCGCGATTGTTTTCATTTCATTAAAACCGTTTCTCACCGCGTTCCCGGAGCTGCATAGATTCTTTTTGCTCTACCGACATTTTATTCGTAAATTTATTTTTACTGAATTTACTAATTTGAGTTATACTATTCTTTTGTAAATAATTTTATATTGTATTACCATAATCGACTTATCATCATGATTAATTGATTATATCAAAGATAATATTCTTTCTTTTATAATTTCTTTATTATTATTATAATTAATAATATTGTAGGTGTAAACAACAGTTAACACCACATGCGTATCTAAAATTGTTTGATTTAGTCAATTTTACCTTGAAACAATGCTGTACAAAGCCTATAGTTGCTACTGTTAACCTTTATAACTGGGTCATTATTTTATGGCCTCCCTGTTTATATATGTTTGTAGATTTTACCTTGATATAGTTCTGCAGGGTGAAAACTGTATTCGGTAGAAGTCCGTGAATCCTCATCCTCTCATTTTGGCTTTCATGTTGATGTTACAACCACTTTCTATTGAAATGTAACGATTTACAATATCGGAGTTCCCAAGACATGAAAACATCCTGCTTACTCGGCTTATGAGTGTTACATTTAACGTAAGTACGAATGTGCGAGATTTGTCCGTGTTTTTGTATTCGGAGGTGTGTAATGTAGCAGGCGCGACGGCCCGAACGGGCTAAGCGGATTCTGGGTATAGCGGCCACGAAGGAGCAGGCAAATATTGGGAGACGGGATAGCGTCAAGCCGCTTAGAGTAAGCGTCCGGGAACTGCCTGGGGCACGCTGCGCTGTCCCGTCAGAACAACTGAACCCCTCATAATTCATCATCTCAGCTCTTCTTATACATGGCTTCAACTTGTTTCCCGTTGGCACAAATCTTTCGTTTCCCAGTACAAGCAAGATTGAGCCGTAAAAAACATTCTGCAGCATTAAAAGTTGGAATCAGGGCATAGAAATGGACCGAATTAACTTTTAATTCAATTTTCTCAAGGGAATCGGCTGTTTCAGCCACCTCACGCACACAACATTCTCAAAAAAAGCCAGAAAGATGAGCACAATTATACACACAACTTTCTCCAATAATGATAATCAATTACAATTTTAGAACAGAATTGGTTTTCTACTAAATTTTATATTCTTCAAATTTTTCCTCTGCTGTAATAAGTAAATTTATGCTTAAAGTTTTATCAATTTAATATTACCGCTTTATAGATGTGATATATGTTTTGTGATATATAAGATTGCCCGGTGACGTCCTGGTATTTATTTTATATTAGCCCTATATAGTATTAAATAGCCAATAATATCTTTGACACCAGTATCGTCAGTAATCACTTAGTTCAAACTTATTAATCCTACATCCTTTACCTTTTTACGACCCCTATCCTATCTTCATGGCATTTCTAGATTTAGAAAAAGCATTTAATAATGTGAACTGGAACACATTATTAAGGATTTTGAAGAGCACTGGAATAAAATATCGGACAGAAGGCAGTCAGCAGTAATTAGTATAGCTGATCAAGAAAAGAAAACCGTAATCAAGAAAGGAGTAAGGCAAGGATGCAGTCTGTCGCCCATGCTGTTTACGTTATATATAGAATAGGCGATGAAAAAGTTAATACATAATGTGGAAAAGAAACCATACTGCACGGAGAAGAAATAAAAGCCCTACGCTTTGCCGTTGTTTAGGGGATTCAGAAGAAGACTTGGAACCATAATAAATGGCATGAACATGGTCCTGGAGAAAGAGTTCACTATGAGGATTAATAGAGGGAAAATCAAGGTGACGGAGTGTAGTACGGGAAACAGTCTAATAACAGAGGGTTTTATTTGGGAGGAATATTTTGATGGAAGTTAAGGAATTCTGGTACTTGAGCAGCATATTAACTAGGGATGGTAGAGGTACAGCAGACATAAAGAGTAGGACAATACAAGCAAGAAAGGCTTTCGTGAAAAAGAGGAATTTACTGACGGGTAATACAAGTGTGAATATTATGAAATCGTTGCTAAAATTAAAAAGTTATATGGATGCGAAACGTGGACGGTAGCAGTCGAAAAAAGGAAAATAAATGTGATGCTATAGGAGAAAGCTGAAAATCAGATGGGTGGATAAGGAAGTTGTAAGCAGAATAGGGGAAGAGCGAACAATATGAAGGACATGGACCAAGAAAAAGGATAGATTTATAGGTCACGACACGAGGGTCTTGTAAAATTAGCATTGGAGGGTAGTGTGTGGGGTAAGAAGTAAAGAGGGAGGATGTGGTAGTTATACGGAAATTAAAAGGCTTGAGTAAGATAGGTTAGCATGGATAGTTGCATCATATTAATCTTAGGACTGAATACAACCACAACAACTACTCTATCAAAGCTGACGGAATAAAAATTCAACATAATCGTATTTGTGATAAGCATAGTAATCTTGCCTCTCGTCCCTCGTCTGTTTCTGATGCTCGTGCTGTAGGCCGACCTATAGATTTTCGCTTTGGTAGCATAACTGAATTCACAGCGCACATAATTCTTTTTGTGAAATGTCGCTGTTTGTATTGGGTTGGAATCAACTTTTTCAAGCGTGCCGACTTAGACACAAAAAATTAAATACACTCCCTTATTCAAGTTGTATATAATAATACAGATTTTGTACTTGTTAAAATTTGCTTGCTATCTAATTAGCGGAAGATGACTGAATCTTCGTGTGGGTCTCGCGATATCTGTTCGTGAGTTTTAGCGGATGTTTCGAGGGGACCTTTTAATAGATAAACAAAACCATGTTCTCTGAGGTAAATAATACAACTCTCCAAAATTTCATCGCAATTAGGTGAGTAGTATGGGAGCGCACGTGTATGAGAAATCATACATTAGTTTTTCTTTATATAGACATTCCAACAGGTTTTTAATCAGTCCCAATAAATACTTTAAAATTTTTTGTTTAATTTAGAAAACAAGGATCTTTGGACAAACAAATAAAATTAATCTTTTTCTCAAAACATTTATAATTTATAACATTCTAAATGAAAATTTATTGTTAATTATATTAAATGAAGTGGCTGTTTCAATAAAAAAATATTAATGATGGCTTTCAGCACTGATGTAACATAATATCGGTGAAACTTAAAACTTTTCATATCAACAAAATTCTGTTTATCTGGACGTCCACAATACTCTAGTGAGAAAGACTCTGTGACGTTCGTATAAAACGTTAAACAATTCATGCAAATAGAATAAAGATTATATTTTTTTAGTTATCTGCATATATATTAATATTTATTTCAAATTTTGGCGCTTATGAAAATCTATTGAAAAAATTTATTACAATTTTAGAACATAATTGGTTTTGTACTAACTCTTGTATTCTTCCTTTTTTCTGCTGTTATAAGTAAATTTATGCTTAAAGTTTTATAAATTTGATATTAGCGCTTTATAAATGTTTATCACAATCTGAGTCCCGATGACATCCTGGTATTTATTTTATATTAGCCCTATATAATTTAACAAATATATTAAATGAATTATTGTTACTTTTGTATAATTGTGGTTTCATGAGTCAAGATCTGAAGAATTTGACTGTTTTTGAATCAAAAAGGTCTACAATGATAAATAAAAAACCCTTCTGTCGTATGAGAGAAGATTATTTTACAATTTTTGGATATTGAAACACTAGTTTTTTCTTTGGTGGATATGGAAAAATTAACGATAATTTTTTTCTAATAACTTCTTCGAAGTATTTAGCGAAGTTTCGAAGCTAAATTGCGAGATTTAGTGAGAGGACTTAAATCTTTCTTTTTACTACAAGCCGTCTAGTTGTTAGCACTTAACGTCAAAAATTAATGTTATTTTTGGTTCACTCTGACACTCGGAAAAAATAGTTTTGGTCGGGATTTTTTTACGACATAGGACACAAAACCACTAATCTTGAATATGTATGATAAAAATTATTTATATATGCACATATATTTGTCTACGGAATAATGTAATGTTTTCTGCTGCTCGTAAAATATGTTTGCGTTTTTTATGTTACATAAATTGCATTATGTGGCAAACTTAAATGAGAGCTGCAATAGCGGAAGAAATTCCTATAAAAGCTGTTTCAACTGTTTTAGCTTATAAATTATAAATATATACTTCAGTATTCCTGAAACATTTTAAGTATGCATTTACAATTGATTTTAAATTAACCGTTAATATATAATTTATAATTAATATAATTTAAACTTAAAATTTAATAAATTAAGGTATTGTAGGGAGAAACTAAGTGTTTTCAGGTTAGAGAAAAAAATCAGAAATGTGTATCTATGTTAAGCCACTCATTCCTGAAAAATATTACTTGTAACTTACAAAGTATACAACTAGCTCGCCATTTAGTAAAAAGTGTACCTTAACAAATTTTCCGCCTGTTTTGCAATGAGGGATTGACGTAAATATAATTTTTCACCTCGTAAAGTTTTATAAGTTCTCGATTTTATGCATGGTGCAAAACGTGTAGCGAAGCGTTTTTACGCTTTAAATAAATTTTAAAAAAAGAGTCAAAGCGCTCCGAAACATAAACAGGCAATATTCTCTAGTACTTTAAATTGCATTTACTACGCGCACAATTATTTTAAAGGGGGCCATTTGGCATAAAAGCGGGTGGCGCATAAATTGTAATTACGTCGGAATTCAGCGCATCGTGTGTGGCGACGCTAAATATGGCGCCGGCGTTTTCATTTCCTCTCTCGCAACATCGGATTTTATCTCATTTAAAATTCCTATTCGCGTTTCGGGTTTAAAGCTGTTAAATTGTTTCTTGGAAACGTTAAAATAAGAACAGCTGCTAGGAAGTGTGCATTTTGTATGTTGTAACTTGTTGGGGAATAATTAAAAGCAGAACCGGACGTCAGTTGTCCTCAGCAGGATTGTGGCTTCAGCCACGCTCGCTAAATTAAAAACACAGATTAACAATCACAATTTAACGTATCTGCGACTGTAGTCGCCACCAAAATCATCAGATAAAATTTGTTTACTATTATTATAATATGTTAATTTTTACTATTACCGATCAATTAGAAAGACCGAGGACTGAAATTCTTCTCCTGGAAATTTCGCCCATTTGAGGTGTAAACTTAGTGAGGGAGCTCTTTCACAGTCAATTACTTCCCACATCACACGGGGTCGTCGACTTAACGTCCTATTCCACAAAAAGAGACCCGTGAAAATCAAAGGACAGACTAATTTGCGAATCCACGACTCCATTAGGCCCAGATGCCTTAACTTCTGTAATGTCTTAGCCATAGACTAAAATGTTTTATGGTCAATTAAAACAGAGGATATTATATGTAGTCTTCGTCACACTGGCTACAAGATCCTCCAAAGCCAGTAATAATGAGGGTTTTTATATTTAAATGAATAAAAAAAATTGAAATCCATTTATTTAAAATTTATTTATTTACTACACAATGATAATTGAATTCATTTTAATTTCCAACGCCTATCTTTCTTTGCTTAACAGTAAACTCTTTATACTATTATTTGAAATCATTGAATATTTCACAAACTAGAAACATGAAATCGATACTGGGGTCGTTTTTGCGGGCCTTCTCATTGAAGCAGAAATACATACACAACTCTACGCGTAATTAGCAGTACAAGGAAATCGCTAAAATGTTACACACAGAGTAACTACCGTTTTTCAGCTTAGCCTGGAAAACGCCACTTGAAACCACCTCTCCTCAGTAAATGTTGTACCGGTCCCAACCAAATCCTGTGACTTCCTTTTTGAATAATGAACCCTTTGCTCATTTATTTTTATTCTTTGCCGCCACGGAAAAGAGCAAGAATTCCGCCCATTATACTAATCACTTACCTACCAATTTATTATTATTTATGCCCACTGCTTTACTGTCCACCCTTAATATCCACTCCTAATCAATGTTTATTGTTCATTCCCTAATTTCTAAGTCTACTCTTAATATTCACTGCTTAATCCGAAATTTCGTAAATCCTTAGTGTTCGAAAATAAATTTTTCCTCCGTTTTTAACACCTTGCCCCACTCCATTATTTCATTTCCCACGTAGGGACCCGGTCCTCTTCAATCAAAAGTATATCTTCCGTTTTTGGAGGAGCCATTCACCACACTCCTCTGATGTTTTAAGGAAGACACCATGTTTTGCAGATTCTAGGTTTCCCGGAATCTCAATAGTCTAGGTTTTATTAGTCTGTCTGTAATCTCTTTCAACTTCTCTCACGCCACCTGGCTTTGATTCCGTACCACTAAATTCCACATTCTTCTACATATTCGTAAACGGTATCTTTCCCCCAAGTAAATAACTAGTCGCGTTAAACTGCTAATGCTATTCATTTTTCAAAACTTGTCTTGGAACATGAAAAGTGGTCGAGGAAATTATTTTAAATATATTACTTTGTCTTGATGACCTGCGATGTACCTAGGAAGGGAATAGAACATAAAAGTGCCATACGGCATCAAAGTGCTTTTCCAGTCATGAGCAAGTATGTTTTTAGGAAACTAAGCAAAGAACAGGTTCTACAAAACGAACTATTATGCTAGAACAATAACACGAGAGCCATTTATTTTGACTAGTCTCCGTTGAACTCTTAAAAGTTTCTAAATTGATAGGATCCTCGAAAGTGAGGCATCGACAAAGGTTAGCGTCGACATTGAAGGGAAAAACAGGAAAGACAGTAAATAAAATAAAAGTTTTTTTAAAAAAAATAAAGTAATAAGTACAGTTATGTGATAATTGCGAGAGTCGGAAATTGATGGAGGAACAGATAAATGTAGACTCGATTTATTTCAAGAAACTCTTAAGAAACTAACAACGGCGAGCTTTAGCGTCGTTGGCTTAACTAGGGACCCGAAAGAGAAACAGAGTATCACTATCTAGGACTTCACGCCAAATTGTGTACATATCTTTTTTCCCAATGGAAATATCCACAAACATTTTACTTTATTACTCATTGCGTGCCCATTGATACACAGAAGAACACAAGTAATCAATTTCTATAAATTTCTGTAGTTAATAAATGTAAATTGTTTTGACTGTGTTGCTTAATTAACCACCTGTATAAATTTTCGTACAGTAATTTAATTTGTACAATTAAAATAAGTGGGACCACGTGTCACTCCAAATTCGGAATGTGTCATGCAAGATGACAGTCCGCAGTCGACTCGGTAGGCCCAGGCCCTCAATGGGCTGTAGAGCCATAGAGAGAGAGAGAGAGAGAGAGAGAGAGAGAGAGAGAGAGAGAGAGAGAAATAGTAATATATACTAATTTATCACCGAACATCCAGGTACGCCAAGATACTGAAATATAATTAAATTAACGACCAATTCACTGACAAACCAAGATTTTATTTATTCCACAAAGCGTATCGTCTTCTCATTAGTGACTTCATTTCAAGTTTATTCGGGATATTAATAGTTACTATAATAATCTAACGTTTACTTATGAGCTAGAAAATAATAATAAAAATAGGTTTTGGATGTTCTGATAATTAATAATCATGGTACTTCGCAAACTAATTGGTTCCAGAACCAAGTTATTCATGATGTGCATTACATGTTTTATTAAATAATTCAATACTTCAGATGAGTACTATGACTTTTAGCCTGATTTATATGACTTTATTATCATAAAATTACCAAAAGAAATGTAAAAATTATTAAAATTATTTCAATTAATAATTTATACCCATAAATAAACATTTGAAAAACGAATAGTAACTGTTAACATAATAATAAATTTACGAAGCAGGGATGTATATTAAAAATAATAGTCAAGTTATAAAGTAATAAAATATTTATAATATTGCCATACTATTGAAAAACGAGTGAAAATTTAAAAGTGATATTAAAATTTATATTTATATCATAAAATTATAAAAAATAAGACAAAATAACAAAAATAACAAAATATTGTGCAATATTAATTATGGCCAACATAATCTTGGAAAATGATATATATACATATATATATATATATATATATATATATATAAACGAGCTCATGAAGCTATATAAAAAGAAAAAAAAATTAACCATTTCCGATAATATTGAAATTTTAGATTTTGAGCCAAATTCATTTAAAATAAAAGTTAACATTCAAATAATGATACTTTAAAATTCAGTAACATTTATAGCACATTATTTACATTTTTTAAACTTTTTATTAAATTGATTTTAATATAGGTTTTTATATCAAGTATAGAATTAATATTACCTATTCACTTTGATTAATTAATGATTGATTATTAAACTGATAATGTGTTATTAAAAATATATCATTGGTATCATTAATCACTTGTTATTAAGATTTAATGTTAAGTAACGTTCTTATTTTAATTCTCACATACTCATTTCGTCTAGTTTAACTGACTAACTACTTCATTTTATGTAGCTTTATTAATTTTAATTGTCAAGTTTGACGGTATAAAATAAACTACTGCTCTTTATTCTAAAATCACAGAGTTGTAACTGTTCTGACATGCTCTACAGACAAAAATATAATGTATTTTGACCCCTATATTTTGTCAACTGCATACATCGAAATTATAAGTAATATTATTTATTTATTTATTCTACAAAAAGTGATTAAGAACCTGGACATTTTACTGATTTATTTTTAACGAAATATTGTTACATTACATTTTCCATAATTTTGGTTGTAATATTATGAGTAAATTTATCCGAAAAGTGAGGACGAAAGTTTGTTTGAATTGAATAAATTTTTTTTCCTGTTTGTTTAATTATATATAGTTCTTATATGATTTTTATGAAATTCTTAAAATTACCAATTAAATAGTCCAGGAAGAATACTGGAATCCTTCAACCACCATTAATTTATTACAAATTTCTCATTAGTTTTCATGCACTGTTAATTTGTCTACAAATTTTTTACACTTGTGTGAGTTCTTTACAGGGGTTATTTTCTTTTTTTCACGTGCCTTCTGATTGCGTTACGCGTTTACTTCCTTAGGTAAGTGCATTTGCATGTTTCGCTGAAGTCTAACTTATCAGTGAGCTTCCTCATTGTGAGTTATTTTGACCTTTACGCAATCACTCATTGACTATATATATTCATTTCTTTACTTTTTATATGAAATTAATAATTTTATTTTCACTTATTATAAAACCAAATGATTGCCCTACTTACGAAACGTACTGAACGCAGAAAATATTTACGTATACAAGTTACTGGAGGAATTCGGGACGTTTTTATATTTTTGGTAATATCATTACAATTGCTGTATTATTTATGGTTGTCTACAAAAAAATTAACTGGATATAAGCGCCTTCGCGTGAAAGAGAGAAACGTTTAGTAAGGAAACTAAATAATTAACCATTTGTGTGTTCGTACATATTGTATACACACTACTTCTTTTCAACAGAGAAACTTTATTACCGACTTCGTCGTGGTATAGATTCTGCTAGCATCGTGACACTATTCATAAAATTTTGTGTGCTACTCGGCATAAAATTTTACGCGCCCGAAGCTGAGGAAGGAAAATGAAGGGCGTGCCTGCAATACTGACAACAGAGCTTTAATAAGGTCTCTCTTCCCTGTCAAAATCTTCTGCCGAATCTGGGTGTATGAATAATAATTCCGTACGTGCAGGACAGGCCAACAGATTGCTCAGTTATACTTCACAGTTTCGGGCCCTCGCCTACAGAAATTACAGTTGTCCACAAGTGAGAAATATTTTAAATGTTCATTCACAACGGGGAAATAAATTGAAAGCACGGTTACAACTACATCTTATCATTAATATTTTATCTCTGCAGCAACTAATACTACAGGAAAAAAATATGGGGCTATCATCAAGGAGATTCCAAATAAAATCACTATAAGTAATGTGTTTCTTTCGGGAAGCTTAGTCAGCAGGTGAGATTACACGGAAAAAAATAATTAAATTCGAAATACGTAAGTGTTTTTATTTTGGCATAGAATGAGGCAATACATGTGAACCTATCCTTCCAGAAATGCCTCTGATTGTATACGAAATTATATAACTTATTTAATTTAATTTATTACTGTAACATAAACTGATTAACTTATAGAAAGAGAAAATAAGTCATATACTGTTTCTAATTATAATATTGTGTCTTAAAACTATAACTGGTTCTACGTATTGAAAAGAAACTTAATAAGCACATTCCATGAAGCGCAAATTACTATTGATTACTATAATATATAATATTACTGTAATATAAACTGATTAATATATAGAAAAGAGTAAATCAGTCATTTCGTAATTATAATTTTGTATTCTAAAATTTTAACTGGCTCTACACATTAAAATGAAATGTAATAAACATATCTCATAATCGCCAACTACTATTGAATAATATATGTATGTATTGTTCGTGAGATTTAGCTAGTCATGTGTCAAGACGATGTGCAGTGGACTACTCCGCCCATATTATAGTAGGAGTGTACAGGAGCTCATTTTTGAATGCAATATTTGAAAACACAACTTCGTAGTGTAAAAGATATAGTGAAATCATGAGCGCTAGGAAATATATGTTGTCAGTTCAGGATACTTTGTACCTCACCCGTAAAATTTAATAGGTAATGAGTATAGGGTTTTTTGAAAAAGACGTTGTTGCAGTCTCCATTTCTCTTTTTGTGAATACAATTAATGTTTTTAACAATGATAGTAGCGTTCCGGCAGTTCGTTGAAGGGGAAGTTACTTTTCCAACGACAATACTTCCCTTCCCCTTCTCTTTTCCCTTGTAAACATGCCATGTAGAATCTCACCAACTGTACCTGTTGATGATGAATGTTTATGTTTGTTGACGAGTACCCAGTTTTGCTTGTAGCTCCATAGAAAATAATTTATGCACACGAAGTTTGCCTTCCATCGCGTTAAATTATTCACCCGCAACGTAATTTTCTGTGTGTTATAACAAGTGAGCACGGACAGCCAGTTTCACATCCACAATTTGGGTAGACGCGTGGTCTGTTTTTCGATTCCTGTGTGTAATCCTTAGTTATCTGAATTTTGGGGTGGAATTTGATAACATTTCCATGAAATGCACCTGTGATCAATTTACCCAATGTCCATTCTTCATTATTTCCTATAATTAGGGTGTGAAAAATATGATTAGTGAATTGGCAGGTGAGGCCTAGCTTAGGTTTACGGGAATGGAGAAATGGTGAATCGGTCCTTGGACGTCGACTCGGATTAGCTCAGTTGGTAGAGCCCCGACTAGAAATCGGGAGGTCTTGGGTTCGAGTCCCTGGACCGGTCGGCATTTTTCCATTATTTTCTTTCCATGAAAATGCCAGGGACCGACGATTTCATTTACATGAATTATTTGTGGAAACCAGAAAATATTTACGTCATGATAACCAAAAATGAGATTTGAACACCATTCATTACATTAAAAGTCAATCGCACCACCTCGTTAGAAGACTTATGAAAATTAAATAGCTATTATTATATCGAATAGGTACAGAAGAAACTACATTTCATGTAAATTATTTTCAATCGAAGTAGCTGAAGCACAAATATTAAGTAGCATCAGTACGCAGACGGCAGTGGCACATGAAAGATACTTGAATGCCTGTGGAAATTGGCGAATTTATGTGGTAGGCGATTAAGAAATCTGCGAGGCTATTGATTCCACCAGTGTTCGGATATTATAAACATGAAACCTCTTGTCATATACTATTTTCATAACGTTATTAAATAGCTCCTCTATTATTTGGACTTGATTACTTGAAATCTATAAAATTGTCGTAGGCTGAACAATATAGTGACTGAACATATTACACATAATATCTTCTATTTATAGGGGTCACCGTTTTTGTAATGATTCTCAATTATTATTCCAACAATCCATTATTTCAAAAACATGCTACGGTTGACATAGCGATTCGCCTTTCAAATCCAAGCTTCCATAGCTTAAAAATAGTTTCAGACACATTGGTTACTAGTTTTTAACCGGTAGATTTTATTAACCTGAGTCGGCACAAAATAACATATCTTCATGACATTCTCATCAGTCAGGCCTACTGTTTCTAAAAATTTTATTATTCGTCCGTTTATAAATAATACAAATATTTAACTAATTTAATTATTTAAATCATACGTATATTGAAGTAACAAATTATTTGTCTTTTATTATAAAATATGCAGAGATTTTATCTATAATTTGGATAAAGACCGCAATGCTTGTTACATAGGACAAACAAAGAGAACATTAGACTTACAGAACATTTTCTGATTTGAAACATTCTTGTGACAAAAATTCGGTTGTCAATATCAACTCAGATGATATCATTTTTGACAATGTCACAATTTAAGATTTTGAAACTAAATATTATGCCCGTTCAATTTCCGACATGTTAGACACTAAATCCGATTTTCAATTAATTTTAAAATAGATACTAATAGTCTCAGTACAATTTATGACTCTCTCAAATAAGATTTTTGGTCTTATTATTAGTGTACCTTTGATTATGTTTAACATTGTTTATATTGTTTCCTTAACTTGCTATTTTCACCTGATGAGATATTAATAATTTTTCGTCAGCATTGTAGTACTTACGTTTCGTTTTTAAAATTTTAATCAAGTCCCGACATTTGGAAGCCAAAAATAATATTTATATGAATTTTATATTTATTATTTAATAAGTATTATGGGGGAAATGCATAATAACGGAAACAACAAAAGAAAATAATTTAAATCAAAAGAAGCTTTTATTGAGGAAGAGGGGATTAAAAACTCAGGATTATGATGGGGGGGTAGAATCTAACATCTAAACAATTATTTATGGGCATGGAATAGACCTCGGCTATGCGAGGTATTAATTTAATAGCTTACGGATCTTGGTCAATAACTGCGGTTGTAGGTTTCTGAAGCATCTGACATGAAGGGGACCCAGCAAGTACACATCGGGTGACGTTCCACAGACGCTTATAATAAGTGGGAATATTTTCCACTTGTGCTGTTAATATCACTATGTTTGGAATGCCCCGTACTCTCTCTGGTTTTATCAAAGTTCGACGTGTATGTACTGGGGTCGAAGACCTTGGGCATACGGCAAGAGTTGTCCTCCGACCCCATTGGATCAGTCCGACAACTGCTTACTAAAACTGGTGGAGATACGGAGAAAGGAATGCTGCGACCCCACAGCAAACTCATCACCCGTCACCTAAAGAGCATGAGAATAGTACCCAATAGCCCAACCTACCTGATGCCGGTTTTATAGGGTTTCCCTGCATCTCTTTAGGTGAAATATCAGATAGGATCCTTCAACTATAACCCAGGGGCTCTTGTCAACCCTTGGCTATCTTTGTATGCGTTCCAAATCCTCCCTTTTCAATCCTATGCTATTAGAGGGGATTTGCCTGTTTCACGATCATCCTCATGAAGCCTGTTAATCAAAAAAGTTCACTTACAGTCTGTCTTCGATGACACTCAAAACATTAATATTGAACAATTGCTCGTCCGTTTCCTCCAAAAATGCCCCTTCATTCTTCTTCCGAGTATTTATATAATTCCTGGCTTCTGGTTTCTCATAGAGCTTTCTGTTCATGCGCACCCTTCCTCGGGTGATGCATTCATTCATTACAACATATTGCACGCGGAATGTTTCGTTATAAATAGTCAGTTCATAACTGCCTTCTTAGACAATATATATTGTGAATTATTTTCTTCGTTCCAAATACCGTTGTTCAGCTTGAGCTTAATTTTAGTTGACACTAACTGTTTGCATCCTTAGGAAAATTATGTACAAATAAATTAATTTAACAATAAAATTTACAAAAAAAACAGTGAATAACACAATCCCCAATACTTATAGTAAAAACTTCTAACAAAAATTACATAAAAATAGTTAAATTAAAGTACTCTAAAATTGTGATAATAGAAACAATTGAATGGTATTTATCTTTAAGCTATGCCATTGAAATATTTACTTTGCGGTTAATTTTAGAAGACAGGATCAGAAAAACCGGCGTTTGATAATGTGAACTGAAACACATTATTAAGG
The DNA here is from genome assembly GCA_034510155.1 of Eucriotettix oculatus. Taxonomy (NCBI): domain Eukaryota; kingdom Metazoa; phylum Arthropoda; class Insecta; order Orthoptera; family Tetrigidae; genus Eucriotettix; species Eucriotettix oculatus. The sequence continues at coordinate 86,267,693 of CM067379.1, forward strand.
ATTTGAAGAGCACAGGAATAAAATATCGAGAAAGGAGGCTTATACAGAACGTCTACAGAAGACAGGCAGCAGTAATTGGAATGGCAGATCAAGAAAAGAAAGCCGTAATCATGAAAGGGAAAAGACAAGGAAGCAATCTGTCGCCCATTGTGTTTAACTTATGTATAGAACAGGCGATGAAAAAAGTTAAAAATGAATATGGAAAACGAAACATACTGCAAGGAGAAGAAATAAAAACCCTACGCTTTGCCGACGATATTGTAGTATTAGGGGAGTCAGAAGAAGACTCGAAAACCATAATAAATGGCATGAACGGAGTCCTGGAGAAAGAGTTTAACATGAGGATTATTAGAGAGAAAACCAAGGTAATAGAGTGTAGTTTGCGAAACAGTGTAATAACAAAGGGTGTTAGATTGGTAAGGGATATTTTGACGGAGTTAAGTAAAGCGTAATAACTAGGGATGGTAAAAGTATAGTATACATAAATAGTAGGATAGCACAGGCAAGGAAGGCTTTCGCGAAAAAGAGAAATTTCCTTGCGGGTAATATAAGTGTGAATATTAGGAAATCGTTTCTAAAAATTTTCTTATGGAGCGTGGCGTTATATGGGTGAGAACCGTGGACGATAGGAGTTGCCGGAAAAAAAAGAATATACGCCTTTGAAATGTGGTGCTGTAGAAGAATGCTGAAAATCAGATGGGCGGATAGAATCAGTAACGAGTAAGTTATAAGTAGAATAAGGGAAGAGCGAACAATATGGAGGACGTTAATCAAGAGAAGGGATAAATTCATAGGCCACATTTTACGACATGAGGGTTTTGTAAAATTAGCTTTAGAGGGAAATGTGTGGGGTAAGAACAGAAGAGGGATGCAAAGGATGGAATATGCTAAGTAGATTAGACAGAATGTGTTATATGGAAATGAAAGGGCTTTCGAGGGATAGATTAGAGTGGAGGGTTGCATCAGATCAGTTTGGGAATTGGTCAGCAATTACCAGTCAGGAAAAAACATAATGACGCCATTTGTAGGGGTACAGTATAAGTACAACGAAATTATTCTACTATTCTTAAAATTCCAGATAATTCACCCTAATTTCTATTTTTATCCGAATAATGTGCCAGATTTGAGCACAGTGGAAGTGAAGTTGTGTTTGAAGTATTGTATGAGACGGAAGTAGAGCATGTGACCACTCCCCTGGGGCGTTCGCAGTGAAAGTGAACACGCAGCACCACGATATTTATTGTTTTATTCCGTAGAGGAGGGTCACGCGTTGTTTCGTACCGGTACAGCAACTGGGAATGTGTGCTAAGGTTAACTATCAGCTGCAAAAACCCATTACTAGCCACTTACCGCAATCACGTCGTTAACGAGGCGCGGACAGACGAATTTTATACGAAGAGAATATATCAAACACGCTTTTACGATTCGAATGTGCTTACTCTATAAAAATAAAATTTGAAGAGGCCTTGGCGAAATAAAGCTACGACATAAAAATAACAGGAATCGGTAATCTTTCCATGTAAAGAAATGATTCTTTGTGTCTCTCGTCTCTGTTTCACATTTCTCCTTTCTCTCTCCCTCTCTCTCTCTCCCTCTCCCTCTCTGCTTAATTCAAGTTCTGTGGAAGTTACAGCTACGCTTCCCATGTTCTAATCTCAACTACAGTTCTGGGTACAGCTTAAGGGCGCTCAAATCTCATGCCTAAATTCCTAAACAACTCGTTTTTGGCTATGAGTTGCATGGGACTATTAATAACAATATTTAAATATTTATTCAACAGTTTAACTTTCGGATTGATAGGCTTGAGTGACATTAAAGAAGAAAGGGATAACCAGATAATAAAAGGAAAAGAGAAGAAGAAATGAATTCAGACAATATCAGTTGACGTTTTTGTGAAGGCTTAGACGATATTAATTTGGGAGGTTTGGTGACGACAGTTGGTTGCAGTCGTGACAGTTTCATCGCCGGAGTCAGGCGTTGTGTTTTACAATTTGCTCACTAGCTTCATTACGAAAGCAAATCATCATCAGCTTTGCTCACTTCTGGCATGAATGGGACCAAAACAGGTTTTGCTCAGTTTGGGATAATTAAATTGAAATTATTGAAACCTCCAATCATTGTTGAAATGTTTTAATCTGAAAAAAGCTACTATCCTGATACACTGAGTTGAAGCAGAGTAAGGGAGTCAGCTGCAAACGAAGGAAAATTTGTAGGAGTATTGTAAGATTAAAATACAGTTAAAAGTTTAAGAAAGGGTGAAAGGTAGTTTTTAAATTGATGGAAGTTTGAAATTTTACTTCTAATCCATAAAATAGAATAATTTTTAACATATTTGAGAGGAAATATTCATAGATTCGGAGAATGGAAGAATATTTTCTGGACATGACCTACGGACATCGTCACCGGTTTACCAGGACTTTTTACCTGGAACCAATTTCTGGAAACCGACTTCTGCGAACCATCATTTTGAATGCGCCTTACACCACAAAGACCACCTTCGACAAAGTGCCTTACATGAAACGGAATCAGACTTCTTATAAAGCATAGTAATAAAAATATTTACTTAACTTAACTTGATAGATGTAATTAATTATTTAGGCGTTGGAATCATATTAAAGCCATTTAACAATCTACATTTAGGTAATAATATAGAAGATAAAATAATTACTGTAGAAAAGCATAATGTTGTTTATAATCATAGTCGTAATAATTACAGCCCTTATTATATAGGAGATAAAATTAATGAATATAATTAATATAAGTAATTAATATAAAATTAAAAATTGGTTAGTAGTGTCCTAAATATGTAAATCCATCTTGAAAAAAAATTATTAGAATAATTTAATAATGATGATTAAATTAAATATATTCCCACATTAATGAGTGAGGTGTGACACATCCGTTCCACGCCATCATCTTTAAATGAAAAATTTGATTATAATAATTTAAACAAAATTTATGGCACTAAGTTAATAAAATAAGTTAGACATTCTTGTAATGTACTATAGTAATGGAATTAAAAATTTTAGAGGGTTGTAAAAATATACAGGTCACATTTTACTGATTCCTGAGAGAATCTCATTTTGGTAAGAACTAAAAATAGTACGACCGTGTTCCAAAATTTACTTACGCAAAAATTATTAATAGATTGTATACAAAATAGTAGCTAATATTAAAGTAATTTGCATTTGTTACCAAAAATTTTATAAATGTATATATTATTAATTGTGGACAAATTTTTTTATAAACGTAGAGGTTGCAGTAACTCCTATGAATGGTTGCGAGTATGTAAGTGGAAATATTGTGAATATTTGAAAATAATTGGAGAAATGAAACAGAGATGTTGGTGTGGGTATGTCTCTGGGGGGAGGGGGGGATAGGGTCGACGACGTTTCAGCGATATCAATTAAATGCGTTTTAAGTGTTATAAATATAAAAGCTTGTATGGAATAATGTTACATTCATTTTAAACATAGAATTATATTTTTACTGCGCTTCAGTGTGTCATTTCTAGTTATTGAAGAGTTTAATATTAAATGATCAACGAAGCTGGTTTGAAATGAGCGCTGCATATTGATTGAACTATAACTTTAAAAGGGAAACAGGTTAATACAACAAGAGATATCAACTATTTGAGTTCGTACGCCACAAATTTTAGCGAGGATCGTAATTGCTTACGAACGCAACCCTCAGAAACATATAAAGAGCTGGTGACGTCGTAGTGACGTATCACATCGACTTGAGGACACTCGATAAACAGCCTCTGACGCCCTTTTACGTTTGCTCCGAGGAAGGTAAAATTGGCAGTGTAGAGTCACAATGTAGAAATATTGGGAATTCGTCAAATACGTTATATCAAGTAGACGGCGCGTAGGTTCCCGAATGCGACCTCCTCGTAGGAAGTAGGAATGGTTGCATCCATCAGTGCTGTCGTGTATCGAGGGCGACCTTCAGCTGCATCCTCCACGGCCTCCTATCCCATTTATCAAGAGCGAGAGCATGGCCGCTGGAAGAGATAAAGCAAGGTCTGTCATCCAATACCAGGCCTACCTGCCTCACTTCCATCGCTTCGAGCAATTAGCCATTTACGGCGCCAATTAACCTTCGTCAGTATTTTGCAATGAGTCCAGAGGACGTCCAAATCAACAAAAAAAAGAACATATATCTAAGTGGTCCGAAGAGAGTGAGGCAGATTTAATATGTAATTATTATTAAATTGCGCCGACAAATCCTGATGGGAACTCCGATGAAAAATCCAATCAATCCCAATACACTTACTAAACCGATAAATAAACAATCAAATTAAATGTACACAAAACATAATCTAATCATCATACAGAATTTTAATTATCTAATAATCTCTTTAACGACCTAGAACACAAATGAACCTCTTTCATTGTCAGTCTCATCAATGTATACAGGAAGGTATGTTCAGCTATAGTTCAAGAAAATAAAAAGTCTACATTAAATAATGAATTAATCACTAAATAGACAAAATTAGGCAATAAAATATATTCTGTACAGTTTATCAGATAAAGAAAAAACAACCATTTAAAACAGTCACAATTTTTTTAGATAACAAGTTAAAAGTTTTCGACGTGTCATAATCATTCTTTTTTTTAAAAAAAAACAACAGAATATTGGTGTGACGGGCAGTAGTCAAAAATAAATACCACACGATGTATCTGCAAACTTTGTTGCTTTCTTCGGTTGTAGAGTTTTTAGAAATGTATGGTATTTATTTTTTATAACTAGTTTTGTATGATTTTGACTAATTTATATTTCAGATCAAATCGAGTATGAAAATACAAACAAAAATTTGCAACTTTTTAAAAGTCCTATGTCCTGGTTATGTATTTACAAAACTAATAACCTATATTTATTATTTCTAACACTACGTTGTTGCCAGAACGAAATGTGAGTAGGAGAGAAGTGATTCGCGTTTTGGAATGACATATAATCCTACGTAATAACTAACAAAAACCAATTTAATTAAAGTTATAATAGTAATAATAAATACTTAAAAACAATGGTACTAATACAATACAGCCGAAACAGAAAATTTCGAAATTTTAATTAATTTAATTTCTGACATCATGAATCAGGGTTTAGATTCTCATGCTGTTAGTCCATTTCCGGAAAGAAACTTATTTTTAATTTTTAACTACACAGTTTTGTCGGTGAAATCAATCATTTACATATCCATTGTCTAAAATACATAATTTACAACTGTTATTTTACTTTTCACGATTAATCAACAATATTAGAATGTATTCTTACACTGCATTCACAGAATTACAAGGATAATTGAAAACAGAAGCGGTGAGGTTTATTTCTAAGAAAAAATAAATTTAATTCAATACTCGACGACTAAGTAAATATGAATTAAGTGAAGCGATTGTAAAACAGAAGTTAAGAATAGTCAAATGTATTATTTCAATGCCATCTATATTTTATACGAGTTTTAAATGCGATTTTCATCATCCATGATTCACACTCTTTCTACATCTTCCGTCGTACGTAGAGAAAAACTTTCATACTTTTATTACATATGTAAGCTCCGTTAACTTAAAGAATATAATTGACATAATTGGAGTTTATTATCTCTAAACAACACTAATGTTTTATTGTTTCTTTTGAATGTCTCATGCATATTAAACTTTTACTCATAAGTTCACATATGTGCGTCTGAATCTTTTAATAATATCAAAGAACGAAGAAGATTTTCCCGGTTTGTTTGTTGAAGGAAATGTTCTCGGGTTTCCACCCGCTGTTTGACCACGGTGGAAACCCGACAACATTTTCCTCTTAATAATAGCCTGTCTTCTGAATTCATCTCCAGAAAACACCATGGAACAGAAGGTGAATGTTGTAATTTGGAATTGTAAAGTTGAGAAATGTTGTAACATCTATAACAATAAATAAAATAGAGGAGTTTTATTTCTATCTGTCTGTCCGAATGTTTGAAATAGGCTCTGAAACGGCTTAACGGATTTTAATGAAAATTTGAGGGTTTAAAAATGAGATTAATTTTAAATATTCGTACATATTTAATTTCAATATATTGCAGAATATATTTATATAATATGAATATAAATAAAAATATTAATTGCGCGGGAAGATAACTTAGAATTTCCGCGGCGTGTAAACCAACTGCGAGTTATAAATCCTATTACGCGTTCCTATATCATTCATCCTAATTTCTACTGTTGCACAGGCTGAGAAAAAATGAACTTGTTTGGATCCTCGATACGATTTATACATGAATTGATAAATTGCTTTTATTCCTCGCGTCAGGTTAACTTTAAAATTTAGTATTGCTAATATGAAAATAAAAAGCAAACTATGGAGTTTAGTGTCGAAACCGGTGAAATGCGAGTCGCCTTTAATATGCGATTTAAGTAAAAATTTAACTATTAAGTGGGGAAAAGTTTTATTCTTTTAGAATACTGAAAAAATATATATTCCTACTATTGTACCGGTGCTATTATGGATTGTCTCGAGATACTGGGAGTATATTTGAGGTTTATATTGTGACGTTTTCGATGTCGGTTTGGCTATGTGCTGACCAAAAATTACCGGGATAATATAAATAAATACCCTGGTAACGCCGGGCCCCCAACTAGTTCTGTAACAAAGATTGACTGTTGGGTGAATCGTAAAGTCGTCCACTTTGCTGTGAAAAGGAAGAGAAACATGAATATTGATGGCATGACACACTAGGCGATATATTTGTTAGTGAGAAACGTTTTGCTTGCAAGTGTCTCATCAGCCGTCTTTGAAATGAGTCAACGGCACTTGACATGTTCCTTCGCGAAAATAAAATCTTTAACGGAAGTCTGTTGAGCACTAAGCTGCACCTCATAAAATATTAATGGATTGCTTTACCCATTCCTTCCACGAGACCTATTCAACAATGATGTTAACAGCGTGATTGAAAACTTGAACATACCTGTTAAATCTGGAACCTGAACAACTGTATACTGTGACACAAAATGTTTGATATTAACTTCTTTACATTTACCAATGAAATAAATAATATTTCCACTATACACATGACATACTCAATCACATTGTGTATTAGTGCACTCCTCTGTCAAGAAACCTCATTAGTATGCTACATATTAATTAGTGTGATGATGCAATAATCCTTATGATGAGCAATATAAAAGTTCGTGTAGGAGCTTTATGAAGACATGTACATTTTAAATAGTTTTTTTGGTTGCAAAATATCAAGTAATGTTAAAACATTAAATAGGAGGCTTTTACGAAAAGAAGAATACATAAAGCTGACTTAGTAGTAAAGTTGGAATCACGCAAGGAAAAATTAATGCCCTGGTGGGAAATTTATGTTAATTATAGTATACAGCACAGACTTCATAAATTACAAAATTTGTGTCCGAGGAAACCAAAAACATTAACATTCAGTCATGAAAGAACGTGCAGAAAGAAAACGTAAAATGTAAACTCGTTTATGAGTGATCTAATGATGGGAAACAAGCACCGTTACATGCAATTGTATTTCCCAAATATTGACGATGTAATTATGACTTGCTGATACTGTAATGTAGTTGTTATTATCTAGGACGTACCGTACTTCCTCGTGATTTTTATAAACTATAAATACTCAAACTTAAATTAAGTTATTTATTCTTATATTGCATTATACTTTCTTCTAGAAATATTCATTAAATTTCATAATAATTTAATACAGCCAAATTTTACGACAAAACATTTATCCTCAGTTTCTACAATTACTATCACGACGTTTTATCCATCATCAGGTAAATTTTTAAACAGAAAAGAAACCATTACACAATGTGGATAATTTAGTGTCCAACAACGGTGAATTAATTTGGCTGTTTTTCAATTATTATACTCGATGTAAGATAATTAATATTCATCTTCATTATTTTCATATTCATCTGTTCTAATATTTAAACAAAACAGGGATAAGAAAATATATAACGTTAATATTTATTTTTCTGTATATACATGTTATAACATTAGTTCTTAAGTGAAAAAGGAAACTTATACATTTATTAACTAGAAGAAAGGATATATTGTAAAATGTTAATGAATAATAATGATAGTGTGCAATTTCAATTTTCAACTAATTTGATTAAAGCCTTTATTGATTTATTTCTCTATATACAATACATCTTTAACAATTATATTACAAATTGCTTGTCATTACTCAAGTCGGGGATAAGCACTTTCTAAGTGAAATTCATATTGGAAGAGTAATTATTCGAAAGTAATGACAACAATTTGAAATATAGTTTTAAAAGGTATATAGGTCAATATAGGCTTTCTCTTTGATTAGGTGTTTGTCTTTATAAGAAATTTTATCGCTACAGATGAACATGATGAATTTTCATAGAAGACTCCAGAAGATAATGTAATGAAATAAAAATAAATAAATAAAACCAGTTAAATTAATTTTGGTATTTATTTAATTACTTTACTAATTTCCGTTACATTTTGGTCAGACTATAAATTTTAAGGGAATTAATGATAGTACAGTCTCCGAATAATAATGTCGTAAGATAATAATTAAATAGAATTATTTATATAATTACCAAAGCCATTATATAATAATTGAGCAATGTAGATGACTGAAATTTTGCCTCTAAACTCGCGTTGAATACTATATATATGTCTAAGGCAAAGTTCTTTGGAATATTACAAGAATTAAATAAATACATACGACAGCTGGTTAAAGAATAAGTAAAAGTTTTAAATATTTTGCTGCTGCAGCGTTGCAGTTGTGACTTAAAGCATGCGCTATCACTTTGTCTACTCATTAGGAAGCCAGGTGCACCAGTCAATATCGCCATTTTGAGTTATCCTTTGTAAGTGCGTTTAGAAATTTCCAAAACAATTGAACGACTCGAAAGTCACATCAGTGATTTATTGAATGCAAGGGATTTTACGCCAGCCAACATTAATCCGCAAATGTGTGAGGTGTATGGGGAAGGAATAACGAGTGACGGAATGACGAGGAAGTGGATTAGACAAGGTAACGATGTTCACGATGAGCCGCTGCTTGGCTTGCGACTTCGCTTTAGCCACAGGCGGCATCTTTCTATGGTTCCCCTTTACGAAAAGTACGGCGGTGATTATATTATGGAGTGGTGTGTGGCGTAAAGTATTTATTGATGATGAAATATCTGAATAATGATATTTTTAATAAAAATCGGCACTTACTTTAAAGACAGCCCTCGTATATTTATGAACGTTTCTTTATGACGTAAAATAAAGTCACATACTTCAGAGTTGTAAATTTAGAACCGTTAATGCTTTGATGATTCATAAATACAGTTTGTCTTGATCGAAAAATAAACCTAGTACTGTTTTAATTTTAGATAAGGTATACATGGCTCATTTCGAATTGCTTTCTCATTAGTAAACGAGCGAAGTTACGAGGCAGTTTTGTTGCGCCGATGGTGAGACGTTCGTCATGTAGGACATGAAGACATGAGTAATTTACAGTTTAGTCACACAACAAGCTCCAACTACGGCAGACATTGAGTAAGGCCTCACTTCCGTTCGCTATTAAGAAGATGAGACTCAACTGCATCGTAATTCCCGAATTGCATCATCCAACTGTCCTACTTTCGAATTGCACTGCAGATAATACAACACTATATAGATTTCTAAAATTATTGTACCGACTGTCGTTCACAATTTGACTCAAATTATGCTTAATATTGATGAACGAACTATGGTTGTCTTGTGATCTTGAGTCTTTTGCTCCAGTTCTACTACTACTATCGAACTATATCAATATTGATTTTCTTCGGAATGTTATTTAAACTTTAAATACAGCATTATATGGTAGTTTATTAACTTCACTGGCGCTTATCTACTAATTTATTTGTGAAGGTTTATTTATGCCATTATTTCATTTGATGATACATCACGTTGTAATTAATAAATATTTGTATCTAAATCTGATTGATTAACATCGTCATCACGTCAAAAACTTCTTAAGAATAAATGCTTTATTAGCGTCGATTATAAAAAAAATAAATCAAAGCAACTAATTCACAGACAAAATAGAAACATTAATCAATTTATACTTCGCCTTTGGACCAATTAAGGTTTTAAACTACAAAATTTAACGGAAAATTATAAAACTTACCGTTTTCGTTGAAAAATAAACTATTCAAATTTCCATATCCTAGCTTAATTTCGTTAGAATGTATAACTAATATTACCTACAATTATGAAGTATGTAACTAAACATAAAAGTTCCATAGACAGTTACGACAAAAGTGTGATTTAAGAATACAGAGGAACAAGTATTATTCGTTTAAATTTATCTGCGAAATTATGGGATTTAAAATAAATAAGAATATATAAAATTATAATATAACAAATGTTTAAAGAATCCAATAAAATTTAGTATTATAAATATTAATTTCTTATCCTAAAAATAAATATTACCATTCATAAAATAATTATAAAAATTTTTAGAATATTATTTCAAAAATTTATATTTGAAATTTAATTAAAAATATAACAGTTCAAAAAATTACGTTTATATGATTATGTCCCAAATATAAAATTACAAATTAATATTTTCTTACTTGTTTATGGTAGTGAAAAAATTATGATTCAAGGTATTATGATAATGTTTTGTGTTCATTTAATCTGGTCCCACTTTAATAACTTTAAGGTTGTTATTAATTTAAAAAATTAAAATTTATGAATTTCTTCTTTATTTTGAATAGTTTAATTACTATTTTAGTTTGATTATTTTTATTATTTTATTTTCTGCTTTGTAAATATAGTATTATATCTATGGCTACTAATTCGTTTTCTAAATGTGTTTATTTATAAAGTATAAAGGGTAATTACAAATTGAAATAATTTACACAATTTTAAATTTTGTTACTTGAAATTTTGATAGTAATAAAGCTATATCAATCTGATAAAAAGTATTGCTCGTTTCTGATATATTGGATGTTTAATAGAAATATATTACACGTCCTGAATAACTTACTTTCGAAACCAATTACTTTCAAGAATATACCATGATCATCAATTATCAAATTATACCAAACTCATTTTACTGTTTTTTTCTAATCTTATATCAATAAATAAAACTGAAGTGTCAGTCTGTCTGGAAGTTTGTCTCGAATAGGCTCTGAAACGGCTCAAAGGATTGAAACGAGAATTTGAGGTATTGGAACAAGAATTTTACCTTTAATTTTCGTGTATGTTTCATTTCGATATCTTGCAGTGATCAGCATATATTAATAAATCCATTGAACTGCGGCGCAAAGCCGGCGTGAAAACTGCGAGTTATAATAATAATAATAATCATATTCCGTAGATCCTGTAAAGAAGCTAAGCTTCAAGGATGTGGAATGAGTCAGGGTGTACATTTATTACATTATTTTATTATATAAATATTATATACTTATAACAAATTTTTGTAACCAAACATTACAAACTAATTACTCTTCTCCGATTCTTCCATAAATTCCTTTACTGAATAGAAGGAGTGGCTAAGCAAAAATGAGTATAATTCAAACTTAAATTTACCTTGGTTATCGGACAACTGTTTAATTCTATGCGGCAGTCTTTTGAAGATGGATATCCCAGAATAATGCACACCTTTCTGTGCAATTGACAATGTTTCACATTTTTTATACAGATTAATTTTGTTCCTTGTATTGAAGGGATGAATATCAAAATTATTAAAAAATAAGTGCCTATTTGTGATAGGCCTGAAATTGTGAAGGCACGATTTACTGTGTTAATAAAAACGTAATTTTGGCAGAATGAGATAGAGAAGAGACAGAAAGATAGAGAGAGAGAGCGCACGCATTCTCACTCCATCTATTGTTGTAGCAGAAGTTTTGTGAGACGGCACGGCATTGCTGTTGAGACAGCATTGTTAGTTTAGGTACACGGTTTTCAACAAGTGTTCTTTTTTAGTTTCAGCTCCACGCATATTTGTAAATAAATAGCTTTATAACAGATTGTTGAACGTAGCCTTATTATTTGACCTAATAGGGTCAAGGACGGTAAACGGGGGCAGATGGTCACTCTAATATAATTGAATTCCCGGTCATCCGAGTTCCGCGTGAACGAAGTCGCGGCATAGTTAGTTCATAATGAAATTTAGTCTTTAAAGTATTAAAATCTTTTGGGATATTATTAATTTCATTCTTATGTACATATCTATGATATATTATAAGTTTAATTTTTAGCTTACTTAAACACGGAGTTGCAAGATCTTTCATACAAAATTATAGAAAATAGGGATGAATTTAAAATAAATTATTATAATCCCCGACTAATATTTGCTATTTATGCTGTATTTATTTTACTTCCTATGTGTTCTTATGGGTGAAGAGGTTATCTAGAGGATTATATGCAATTTACGTTCATATTTTGAGAAACATTCGCAGGCATTCAAGATTGAGTAAGTAGTTGATAGGCCATAACTATTGACGACTGCATAGAAGTAGGTTATTAATTCAAGAACATAAGTAGGATATGTAGCCGGAAAGAAATTCTTGGTATAGGTTTAATCAAAGTGATCTTGAACAACTCGCGAGGAAAATGGCGCGCCTTCGATTGCGTTAATCTTGATAATATTTGAAGTCCATGTGTTTTTATAGTAGATCACGTTGCGAGTCGAGACGTCAGCTATTATGGTGAAAGTTTAATACAGATGTAAACGCTTGTCCTTGTGCGCTCCACATTGCGCGGGCATTGTGTAACATTAGAAAGAAAGCACGCTCACATTCCCGCCCACGATCGTAACGTCGTCGCTGTGCAATATCCAAATTATACTCGTTATCCTTCAACCAAGCCGTTTCTGTGTCATCGATGCCACCATGCTGACTGGAAATAGAACACAAAGCTACGAACTATTTATTGCTACGGTTGTTTTGATGACGGAACGGGATCAGAGTCAAGGGACGCCATGGCAATAACTCTGGAAGACATTTTCTTATTACAGTCATGGAAACCGAGGATTCTTAGCTGTCAGTCACTTGAAGCTATTCTGAAGGATTCTAAAATCAGATCAAGGATATCGATAACCAGGGAGAGTGTCATTAGTAATGACTATTTTGTCCAGAGGTAATATTAGGATTTACGACCATTACTCAGAAAAAAATATTTTGTCTATTTATTTATTATATTTGATTATTTAATTCTCAGACGTTTATTACTTAAATTTTGTCCAAAATATAATTTCTGAGAAATGTCTGAGTAAAATATCTTATCACAGGATCGTGACGGTGAATACTACAACTTGTCTTTAAAAACATTCGTAAATAATTGTTGAATTAATCAAAAACCGTCTTCAGAATAAAATTTTTACTTTCAACTCGCCTAAATAGTTCTTTAATTTTGCCCTAAAAACGAAACAACAGGTAAAGAATTTCGATAAAGTTGAATACATTGAATATATAGAAAGTACGGTATCATCTATTTATGATCGCTTCAGAGCAAACCTTATAACTCGCAGTTGGTTTAGAACAGGCCTCGCTGTCATGCACTTCGGAGCCAGTGACTGCAGGGGCTCACTTGATTATGTCAGGAATGCCTCGCACTCTCTCTGTTTCTTTTATCAAAGTTATCACCTATTTTAGGAGGTATATGTACTGGGGTCGAATACCTTGGGCATATGGCAAGAGTTGTCCACTGATCCCATTGGATCAGTCGGCAAACTGCCTCCTGAAACTGGTGGGGCATGGAGAAGAGAATGCTGCGACCCCATAGCAAACTCGTCTCCCGTCATTCTGAAGGGCGTGAGAATAGTACTCAATGCCCGACCTACCTGATTCAGGTTTTCTAGGGTTTTCCCTCCATCTCTTTAGGTGAAACACCGGGTAAGATCCTTACACTATAGCCCGGGGGCCCTAGTCAACACTTGGCTATTTTGCTGTACCTTCCGCATCTCCCTTTTTCAATTCCATTCTTATGCTATTAAAGGGGAGTTGCCTGTTTCAGTATCACCCTGTTTAACCAAAAAAATAAAAATGAGCATTTCTGGCAGAAATTCAGTGGATTTATAAATATTTATACAAATATCTTCTGAACTCTTCAAGATATCGAAATGAAACACACGAAAATTGAAGTTAAAACTCCTGCTTCAATCCATGCAATTTTCATTTAAATCCGTTAAGACGTTTTGAAGCATAAACAGATCACAAGTAGAGGCAACCCGCAATTAGATTGAGATTTTCACACACGTATATAAAATATGTTCATTTATATTTATATTAATACCATTATGGAAATGTCAATAATATTTATGTTGAATTGCCTTTTTGTAAACCGTCAAAATTTCATTGAAATCAGTTGAGCCATTTCGAAGTCTATGCGAGACAAATATACGGGCAGGCAGAGAGACAGACAGACACTTCAATTTTATTTACTGGTATAGATAGTAATCTGTCGACTATTTTGTCACTTTCAAAGCTTTCAAAACTATGTGTAAATATTTTTTTACTATATTGACAATATTTCATCGACGGTCACTGTTTCATATATACAGATAATTTTAAACGGGTTGAAAATGACGAAATTGTGAAACGTTTCTTATTGTAAATATATATTTTATTCTGAAGACAGATTTGGTTTATTCAACACGTATTTAAATTATATCAGTACTTTTATTAATATAATATTCTTAAATTATAAAATTTAGGATATACTGAATATTCCATGAATATATTCAATAAAACCTGAATGAAACAATGACAATAGTGTCACCAAAGATATTCCGGGATCAAGTAACAGGTGTGTATTTACTCTGGGATATCTTTGGTGCCACTATTGTAATTAATAAAAAGACGGCCAATAAGCCAGCAAATAACTTAATTACTAATTAATTAATCCAAATACGACGTTTCGTCTCCCTTTTGAGCATTCATCAGGTATAAAATTTAGCAATTGTTCATCTTCACTTCATGACTCCCTCGGTCGATGAAGTCTCAAAAGGGAGTCGAAACGTCGTATTTGGATTAATTTAACAGTAATAAAATTAATTGTTAACTTATTAGCCGTCTTTTTATTGATTTAAACTTAACGATAGAAAATTATGTTTGTTCTATTGTATTTGTTGTGTACTTTTCTTAAATAATTGTAAATTTGTTACAGATGATTTAGAAACAAAGTTTTAATAGAGAACGTAGATTTTCTCGACGTAGATGATGGACGAAGAGTTCTGGGGAATCCAGTAGGGAGATGAACCTGAAGAAGATGGCGGTTTCAGCCACTGATACCACCCGACTAGAATCCCGAGAACTCTTCGTCCAAACAAAGGTTTGCTAACATCCCTTGAGGATTGATTTATTGTTATGATACTGTAAATATACAGGTGTTATTGAATTTATTCTTAAATTTTAATACAATTTTACTGATCTATAGATAGTCACTCAATTTTTATTCAGCAGGAAGTCAGTCGAATTAATTAAATGAAATTTATTAAAAAAATTACTTGCCAACTATATTGACAAAAAATTATCAATACACTTCAATTCTTTAAGAAACTGTGGATCTCATCAAGTGTGCACTACAAATAAATTGAATTAAAACAAACCAAAGAGCTATTTGAGAAGACAGTCATAAACGTTGCTGAGATTATTTTCATACGTTTACCAAAAATTGATGAACAATTTGATTTAATTTGTAACATTTGAAACATTAATTTTGCATAATAATTGGCTTCGGAATCAAATTATTTCAATTAAAATGTTGTGTATTTCACAATTTTTCTTAGAACTGAATTTTTGTCATCAGGCTATTTCAAACTAGAAACATACAATTTTAGACAGGTTTTCAAAGCTGTTTTTTTTCTCTTATGTAACGAACAATGCAACATATACAGGAAATTTTATATTCGATATTACGTTTAACTAAATTATTGATACAGTATTGGAAAGATTTATATAATTAATGCTACAGAATTGTTTATTTTATGGATGACATCAACAATAATCTTCACAAAATCAAATCTATTAACAGCTTATTATTCTTCCATTTAAAATAAAATAGAGTGAGGTTAATTGAATTATTTAAATTGTGCAAATACATTATTAATGACTTCCCATAATTGCTAGAGAACTTTAGCGTAGGGGCAATAATTATATTATTTGTTCTCTCTACCATGTCGATAAGAGAAAAAGATTACAGTGATGAATTTTGTTTAAAATAAGTAGCTGTATTGTAAACTTAAAATCAGGCATTTGAAATGAGGCAAGGCAGTTCGAGAGTTAATAGACCAGGCCAATGAGGCTTATTCACGAACTGGTTATAATAAGAAGGAATATGTAGCACGTATTCCCAGAATTGACATAGCACATTCAGTCATATGAAGGCGTGGAAAGTTTTCAGATACGCCAAAATTTGCATGGCCAATACACATGAAATGTCATATGAGGATTTTGTAAATGATTGCGTAAAGTCTAGGCCTTCTGTCGTTTTTGTAGATACAATAATCTGTCAGAATATAAGTATTTGACCTACCTGATGTAAGTTTTCTATGGGTTTTCCCTGCGTCTCAACCCTTGGTTACCTTGCTCTACCATCCATCCCCGCTTTTCAATTCTCTCCCTATGCTTTTAAAGTGGAGTTGTCTGTTTCACGATCACCACCGAGCAGCATGTTACCCTCCCCACTCCCAAAAAAATGACATTTCACAACCGTTGAAAGGTGTTCACACACACAAATTCATTCATTGTAAAACTTAGTCATGGATATTGAAGTTACATTAATCATAAATTATTGGCTGCTTCATTTTGAAATTTAAGTGATATAGCGACGTATAAATGCCATGGGAGAATATATCCATTATGCTAAGCCTTACTCATGATCATGTGCCATTGTATTTCAGGATTTTGGATTTTACGTATAGCAAAAATGATTTTTTCGGACGTACCCTCCGGTCATTGCCAATAAAGCCAGATATCAGAAACTAAGTTTAATCACGTATGACTCTTTCGTGGAATAAACCGACGAAGGAAATAGTCTGCAGAGCTTCAAGCTGAGGTCCACTCGTACCATGTTCAACAAATAATATGGGGCGTCTGCGCCTGAGTCGACGAGTGGCCAGCAGGGAAATCCTCGCAGCCTTGTTCTCGTTATTGTCGTCCGCCAACTCTTTGATGGACTGTAATATAGAACTTCACAGGGGGCCTTAGACTTAACGAGCTGCCGAGTTCAAAGCCGCAGCATTTGGATTCGAGTTACATACGTCGACCCTTGGTTAAAGAATACGTAGCTGCCAGTAATAATACACATTCTTTCTTTGTTCATGTTTGAGCAATTTGAAAACTGGTTTTGTCTTTATCAAAACGATTAATATTAACTGAATCGATTACATACATTCGTGAAATATTAAAAATTGAAATACTGACGTAAATATGACACCAGAAATCATTTGTTCCTTAAAACTGACAAACCAGCTCAAACTACATAAATACAGCAAACCAAAAAGAACGTTATAATTATTTATTTTGAATGATAAATTTACATTGAAACTAAACTAATCCAAGTTCCCTTAAATACTCTACGTGTGATCTTCGGTGACAAGGTAAATATATATGTGGTGCTCGACTTCTCGTTAATATATCAAGCACTTCACTTATCCGTTGCTTCAGTTTGTAAGTCTTGAGGAAATGAAGGCACTAACACTCCCATAAGAAAAAAATCACAAGTAGTTAGATCTGAAAATCATGGATGACATTGATCAAGTTTGGATGTGTTCACCAAACTAGAATCATGTACGAGTGAGATAGAGATTGCCATAGATCACAATTATACAATTAATATTTTATTTACTTGACAATGAGCAGCTTTGACCAAAAAATAAAATAAGCCTTCGTTTGTGGAATTTAATACCACATAATTTCAGTCTGCCAGGATCATCTAGTGCAGCGGTTCTCAACCAGAGGTCGGAAAGAAAATTTTAGTGGCCACTTCAAATCAAATTATGAAAACTTTTGCGCGGTAACATGGCTAGTGAACACAAAACACTTATTACATACTGAAGTGAGATGCATATGGAGAGGAAAAGCACTATTATGACTTTTTGAACTTCAAAATGAGTTGTTGGTCCTCGTGAAGGCACAAAATAGTTCAGGTCAACAGTTTTGTTGAAGTTTTACCAAATCCTTCATGATTGATTAAACTCGCATATCTGGTAGATATTTTTACAAGTGCAATAAACTTCTCATTACAAGGAGAAGTATTATAACTTTTAATAAAGGGATAAAATTGGATCTTTTAATAAAAAAAGACTATATTGGATTTAATGAGTTGAATCTAACGATATTAATTGGTTTCCTACCATACATGAATGTTTGAATGAATTAAAGTTTAAAGTAGACGAAGAAGTTCCAAAATGTTATGAGAACATAACTTGAAATCAACTCTTTTGCAATATTTTCCGAAAACTAGTAAGGACAATTCCTGGCTTCAGAATCCTTTTTCTGTGACAGCTAAACCTGTAGTGTTAGGTGCAAGTGACACAGTGAAAGAAAAGTACAACGATCAGTCTTTATGGGATTTTTGGGAGAGTTTGTCAGAAGAGTAGCCCAATATTTCAAAACATGTTATTGTTTTACTTTCGTGTCTTAAAATCTATTTATGCGAAGCTAGATTGTATTATTACGCAGCAAAGAAGACAGAGTACAGAAAAAGGCACATATTAGAATTCCATTTACAAATACTGTGTCTGATATCAACAACATATACAATTCAAGGACCCAGAATCATCAAAGTCACTAAGTACTATATATATTTATACTATAATATTAAAAAATTATTTAAAAATAATTACAAAATTAAATTTTGTTTTACTTTCCACGACTCGAAATCACCCATAATAAAAAATAAGCTAAGTGTTCCGTAAGATTGTCAGATTTTACCAACTGTTCCATTGGAGAAGAAGTTTGGTAAACCCTGCAATACACCATTTTCTGTTGAACTATCCCCAGAAATGATGATGATCTATGGTTTTTTTTTGTATTTGTGGTGTGTAGTAGTAGGGTTATCAAGTCGTGGAGTTTTGAGGTTTCCTGGTGTCCACGACACTGAGTCTTGAGCCAGGTTCCGGGACCGTGTCCTTGGTGCGTAGGCGTCGTCTCCGCCTGCTTCTAGCACAGATCTACGAGTAGCAGGATCAGTCCTTTTGTTGCGCCAGTGACAGTCAGGGGATAAATCTGGAGTAGTTGCGCAAGGCGTAGCTAATGCGTGCAAAGGTCTTTTAATTAGCCAAGCAAGCAAGCGTGCGACCTTGCTTCGCCCTCAGGCCAGTGGGTCAAGTCCACAGCAGCAGTCAGCGACCCTGCCACGCCGACCTCCACATCGTGAAATATACAGGCTATAAATCCTGCCACTCCGATCGCGTATCTGTAATTACCGCCCTACGCCCTTTTCTATGCGAAATCTTCGGAGCCTTCAGCCGCCGACGCGGAACCTTGCACCAGACTAGAGCCTGCTCTACAGAGGTCAATTTTTTTCACGACTTTTGAAAGGTACCCGTGTTACTATTTTAAGAGAAGTGAGAGTTCTTAACCGACCACACACCACAACTCAACACCTTTAATAATTTTTTTGATAGAATACCTTTATTTACTTAATTGTTCCGAAGAATGCAAACACTGCTCACCGTCTTCTGATTGAGCATTCTATTAACAAAATATTCACCTATTCTTTCTACAATATACGGCTATTTAGAATCCCTCCATTTTGCACATTTTCTGATCCCCCACCAATCTCCATTACGTTATCTTGATTTTCCATCACAGTCAAATCAATCATTTGTCACTACGAGCGCCTAATATTGATATAATGTTTCAGAAGATTTTTTTATACAATTATACCGGAATTTCTGTGCTAAGAACAGTAGGAGTTGAACTGGTTGATAGTAATGTTATCACACTGTCTACGAAGAAAATGATTTATTTACAATCCGTATCAACACTCATCAAAAATTTTCTTACCCTGAAAAGTTATGTCTGTTTTATTTACGTATTCATAAACGTGACTGGAAGTCTATTTATTCAAATCAAAGCATGAGGCGTTTAGTTTATTTTTAAAAAAATTGAATCATCAGGATTATGGTTGGAATACTAAATTGTAAATAACGAACAACTTAAAAATTAATCAGAAATAAATTTTAATAGAATAAAACTTCCTTAAAACAAAGTAATTAAAACTATATCACTTAACGTCGATTTTTCGAGATATTTAAATTAACGACGGATCAAACCAAATCAAGTTTTTATTTTATTCGTACCACGTTTCGTCCACTATTATAGGACTCAGGTACAGACAACCGGAGTTTTTGAACCCTATTGTGTTTTAGAATTGAAAATATTTCATTAATTAGTAGATTGCTGAGTTTTTAATTAAAATCTTACTACAAACTTGCATTTTTAATGGATGCAAATTTAATTAAATAAATATTAGAGGTCGAAATGGAGTTAAATTTGCGTCCAGTGACGGTTATGGCCGAAATGTGATTGAACAGTTTGTTGTATGGCAGACAGTTAAAATTTAGTTGTCTAAATGGAAATTAATAAGGATGTAAAAATTTAATACATTAAACAGTTAAACACGACAACGTCAAATTGTGAACAGTAAAGTAAAGTAATCATTATAGAAAGTGTTTAAAAAAGCAAATGTTATATCAAAAATTAAATTATCAGTCCACCAATATACGTTACCAATCATAAAATAATTAAATTTAATCAATAATATTTATTCTAAAATATAATTTAAAATTTCTTTTATAATATATATTAAAATAGATAGCACGACATTTCGTTCTTGTTCTTATAACCTCTTCATGTGCTAATATAAATATATATAAGTAACTTTTTTCGTGAAATTTAAAACACAAAACATTTGCGTGAACCCTTTGCTACAGAAAAGTTGTTATAAATAATTTATTCATTTAAATTTCTCTTCTAAATGTCATTAGTCATAAAAATTTATCTTTTCTCTTGGTGTATTTAGTAATATTTTATAAAAATTATTTATCTAATTTTATTTTTGACTATTGTAGGTAATTTATTTCAGTAAAGCCATATAAGCATTATTATAAATGCTACAGTTTGTTCGATAATTGGAAACAGAGGAAAAGTTTGAATGGATTAAGGATCGTCTAAAAATTCCGGCTCATAAACGTTTAATCTAAATTGAGAGCTAGAAAATTCACTAATGTATCAAACATTGGAAATAATTCTTTTGAGGACAAAATCTATTTAAATTTATTCTGTTTTACGCTGCTGAGAAAATAAAACAAGGTTTCACTGGAATTTGTCGAGCTGTAAATATATTTATGGTTACAAAAAATCGGTTCACAGGTTCAAAAAATATACTTGCATCAGTTCCCTCTATGTGTATACTACTTATTAATTTATGTATATTTGGGATACCTCAAATTGTGTTGATTTTTAGAAAGCCATTGGTTTGTTTGTCAGGTTGATGTGGCATTCTGGAACTTGGCCAGTTTTTCAATTCCTGTTCAGCGACATTCTTCAGCCAACAGTCGTGGATAAAAGCACACGGTCATCAGTCGAAAGCTATTTACTGCTCATAAGGAACTCTTCGAACCACTGGCTACTTTCTAAACATTCTGCTGTGGGTTGGGCATCGAATCCATCCTTAATAGGAGGGCTTGGAAAAGCTTAACATAACACGAGCAGTGTCATTATGGAGGACAGTACCTGTTTGCCGAAATTTGGTGGAGTTTTGTTTCTCGGCCTTGGAGCAAAGGAGGTCAATGTTACATGTATGTTAAAGACAAAAAAGGGTCCAAATGACCCGGAGCAACACGCAAGGTGGAGTGATTCAGCAGCGGGAAATACGACGGACACACGACTGAGGAAATCAGAGTACTTAGACTATGTACGACACTTATAAATTCATATCTGTGCAATTGTGGATTAGAATTATTAAACAGTATTTCGATTTAACTCAAAAGTTAAATATTAGTCAATGACACAGTACTCATTTATTCCTCATTTCTATATCCAAAGTACATTTAAAAAAATCTCATTCTGTAAAACTCTAATCAAAAACACCTTTAAGTAAGTCATTTACTATTAAAATTATTAAATTAACCAATATTTTGGTGAAATTAATCATAGTTTTCCATACTGATAATATTAACAATTCTAAATTATGCTTTTTCTGAATATTTAAATGCGTTAAACGATAACGAAGATGGTAAAAACTAAGCGGAAGACAGCAAAGAGCCTCTAAAAAATTTTCTTAACTGTAGTTTCACTTGGGTAATATATATCATTGGTTTCAGAATGTCGCAAGAATATGTTGTTGAAATTATTTTGTTTCATCTTGATTGACTCTTAGAAGAAATTGTATGGATAGATATTTCGAGTTAAGAAATATTAAGAAAAATAAATTAAGACTATTATGAAGGTTGATTAGTGCATTTATTGTGCGATGATTACTTTATCGAAATCCTACTGAATTTAATCATACTTCTTTGTCTAAAAAACATCTATTCTCCAAATTGACATATGAACACCTCCTATACAAATATACACCAACACTTTGAGAATTATGTAATAGCCCTATAACAATCAAACATAAAATTATATTCGACTGCAATTCAACACAAGTCCACAGAGATAGAATTATAGTCCACAATAACGTAAATGTCGTACTCAACAGTACACACAAGGTACATCATGCGATGAAATTTATTAATGACCTAAAGCTCGGTAACAAATTATGACTACCAATTTTAGACTGAGATTTATTATTCTCGGCCGAGAAAACATGTTTTGTCAAATATAATATTATAGGAAATAAATAAAATTTAATGTTATCTGTGTAAATATGAGATGTAAAAATATAACTGTCACTAATGACCAAACGGTTCACGCGAGTTAAAATAAATAAATAAAAATAAATGAAAAGAAGATTTTTAGTGGTTAAGATACGTTTTTGCAAATTAATTAGCAGGGCTGCAATTTTATGCAAGATATAAATAGAGTATTACCTACACAGTTTTCTTATTGAAGGGCAAAATGAACTGGTAGACCGTCCACGAAAGTGACGTCATGTTCCCTTTCGGTGAGGTTCTCCTTCTGCAGCTGCGAAGGCCGGTCTTCTAAGACACGCCCCAGACATGGATTCGCATCCCAATCAATCCACCCACGCAAACACCTGCATTCAGTCCTCTCTGAAAACATACAACAAGCCAACATCGTATGTTTTAATCAGTTGAGAATCTACATATTAATGAACAATAAATCCATTTCAATAAAATCAAATTATGTTTAAAATATATTCTCAGCAATTATACGTAAAAAAATTACTTTTAAGTTTCATCGTGTTTAAAATCGGACTGCTGCAGCGGTTCAAATTTAAATGCACTAATAGGAGACAAGATTGAGAATTAATGAGAAGTAGCGAGGGAAAATATGTTGTGGACCAGTCTCAGACGGTGAATAAAATTAATAGCTGAAACTAAAATTTTTATTTGAAGAGGTTTGTTATTTCTGTGACATATATAACACATTTGGCTGAAAAGGAGAACCGTTATAAGCGTGTATTATTATTTTAAATATAAATAGATAATAAACCCTTTGGTTTTAAGAAGTTATTTTATTTCAAACGGTAGCTTTTGGGAGCGTATACTGCCATATTCATCCTAAATACAAACAACACTGGTATAAAAAGTAATCAATTTTCTATTGGATACAATTCAATTCTTAAATTATTTTTATAAAAATAGACAAGATTAAATTGATATAAATAAAACCTTTACATACCTATTGTACATGAAAACAATTCAACTTCAACAGTATTATCCGTATAACGTACTTTGCTACCTTTTAAAATATTAGTGTTGCTTAGCACTTCGTCAGGTCAAAACTTGCGAAAAACAAGTTAAGACGTCATGCTCTATCGATCAGTTGATCGTTAGTGTATGGTTAACATAGAATAATTATTTAAGTATATAATTAAAAATTATATATACATTCATAATCTTGCTAATAAAATTATTTATAAATAATATTTACAATAATTTCTTCAGAGCATAATATTGAAAACTATTTTACAATGATTTTAATTTATTGATAGTCTCAATGTAATGAGCTTCAATTTCACTTCCTTCATTTCTGAAATTAATTATTTAATTTCTATTAATATTAATAAAAATTGATTCCGCGAATCTAAGCTTACTTTTATAATTGTTTCTGTATAAAATGCGTACTTTATTGAATGAGAATTCGTGATGATTTAACATGGTATGATAATGCTGTACTGGTTGTGATTTGGCTTTTAATGTTTGTTTGTGATTATAAATTATGGTGTTACATTTGTCGCGGTAAATCCAACATATGATTTTTCTCATCGTATTTTATAGACAACATTAGCTATATTGTCTAATTCAACATTATCTTTCAGTTTCGTTAACAGGTTTTTAATATGATTAATAGGTTTAAAAGTGAAATTAAATCGTTCACTTCAAATTGTTTTAAAAATTGAGACTATCAATAAACTTAAATCATTGAAAAATAATTTTCAATATTATACCCCGAAGAAATGGTTGTAAATATTATTTATAAAATAATTTTATTATCAATATTTATATATAATTTTTAGTTATATACTTAAATAATTAATGTATTTTAATCATACACTATCGATCAACTAATCGATTGTGCATGACGATTTAACTTGTTTTGACCAGGAAAACAAATATTTTAAAATTTTACAAAACATGTTGTATGTATAATGTTGTTGAAATTGAATTGTTTGTAAGTGAAGTAGGTATGTAAAGATTTTATTTATATCTTTTTAAAAATTTTAAATCTTATATATTTTTATAAAAATGATTTAAAAATTGATTTGTACCCCATAGAAAATTGATTGACTTGTATACCAATTTGTATGTATTCGTAATGAATATGGCAGCCGAAAGCTACCGTTTGAAATAAAATAACTTCTTAAAATCGTGACCGTCAAAGGGTTTATTATTATTGTCCATTTATCAACATTAAATGGTCAAACAATCCAATACGTTATTTTAAATATAACTTTTAATCGGAGGAAATAGCCCATTTCCGATTAGTAAACATGTTTCGAGTTGGACTGTGTCCGAATGCATCGGATGAATCAGTTTATCGATTTTAACCAATACAACGATGGGAATTGCACTCAGATGTTACCTGAAGCGGCGGATCCTGTATCACGCTTCATAGTCTCTGTTTCACATGCTAATGGTAGGTTAGAAAATTTGAAAAGGGAAATGGAAAGGTTAAAGTTAGATGTAGTAGGAATTAGTGAAGTTAGATGGCAGAGCAAAATTTTTGGTCAGATCAATATAGGGTGATTAGCACAAAATAAAATAGAGGAAATGCAGGGGTATGTCTCGTTATGAATAGAAGGCTAAGGCAACGCTTAAGTTATTACAATCCATATAATGAAAGGTTAATTACTGGTAAAATAAAATGTAATGAATCATTTAAAAAGTCGGTAGAGACTATGGCTAAACATAACGTAGCAAATGGTAAAATAAGTGAAAGACCAACTCACAAAGGTTTCTTTTAACGTTGTACCGACAAGTTATTTTGCAAAACCAGCGGTGCTTGTTGAAAATTCATCTATTATGATTAATGAAATAACTTAAAACTTATAATACGGATTTCATCCTTGAGTAAGATGGCGCCCCTTCATCTTTCCGTTGTGTTGTTGCTGGATAGGCCGTGTTGTGGCCGCTGTCCTGGCGCTACTCCATTGATCACCATGATTGCGGCTCTTGACACCTTGCGATTTTTCCTCATTGCGTTACAACAAGGATAGCTTTTACGTTTCACCTCTTCCTGGAAGACTTGCCACACCGTATCGCAGCAGCTTACCGTCACTTATGATATTTCGTGTCAGATATCACCATAATTGGACCACCAAATAGATTTGTGCAGTTTTACGAAATATGAACACAATAGATTTATAAACTTTCTTAAAAAGACTTTGAGGGTTTGGCATCCCTGCCAATTTACGAGTCACTGATGGTGATGTATAACTGCAGCTAGGCGATTCGAATATTTTCCTAAAGCTTTCAAAAGTGGCGCGTGTTTCTTCTGGGACGTCTGTCTGTGTTGACGCGTGAATCGTTTGTCAAAGTTTGACAGTGTTCCCCGGTAGTCTTCCGCTGTTGTCAGAGGAAGAGAATAGACTTCTTCCCGGATTGTTTAGAAGAGAATAGACTTCTACCCAGATTGTTTAGAAAAAACATTCCTGATTCAGCAGGATTTTTGTTCGCTGTCACTAGTGTCCAACGAAATGGATAAGGGTAGTTTCTTTCCAACTGCCTTCCAATGAAACTTCCATAATTTTTGTATTTATGAGACTCCTCCATGTTGCCTTATTCTATGAGCCTCCAACAGGTAATTTATAAACTTCATGCGTCTTGATCGGTTCATAAAATAATACTTATTGGACACCGATGGTATCGTCTTTACCGAAGTCGGACCGAATTCCTTCTAAATCATATTAAATAGGACTAAATATATTTATTTATATTATAACTCTTATCCACTGTCTCCGATCAAGTTAGTCCTTTTCTCAACTGCGACACGCTTCAGTTTGAAGGCAGTGTTGGTAGTTATCAACTAGTAATAAGAAAATGTATAAAGTTAAATATAGAAAATAGATTTAATTCTATAAGTAGGAGAGTGACTAAAGTTTATTTCCATTTGATTACGAAAATTGAAGTAATGAAGGATGTGTGTGTGTATGTGTGTGTGTGAGAGAGAGAGAGAGAGAGAGAGAGAGAGAGAGAGAGAGAGAGAGAGAGAATTTTGCAACACTGAGCAGGATCGTTTTAATGCCCGAACTAAATGCATAAAATTTCTCTATAAGGTTTACCTCCCTGTGTGGTAAATGCTTGGCAGAGAATCACGGTGCATCCTAGCTGTTTGTGGACTTTATTAATTTCAGTTCCGAATCTCTTATTGTAATCATTATTATTATTATTCCTAATTGTAAATGAGTTACGTGTGATCGTTATATTTTTTTGTACATAATATACCCGGTTAACACTACATCCAGGATATAGTTTCTATAATAATTAGGTGTGAATGAATGCGAGAGTGCATTGTTAGCATAAATTAATTAGGCATGAAGAAAGGTGACAAATAAATGGTTAACTCATGCTGACTTAAATAATTATTTGTCAGTGTCATTATGTAATGGGTTAATTCCCCCTTAAAGTGGTTCTTGTAATTCTTCTATAGTTTCTGTATATTTCTTACAGTCTGTACGCATGGTCGGTGTAATTTGGCGTGGATGAAAGGCGATGGTTGCCAACGTCTGGGTTCTGAAAGTCCTAGAACAGGGGATGTCTGTGTGAGTTTGAAGGGCCGTTAATCTAGAACAGCGGTCCACGGCCAGAATGAGAAAGGTGGAATATTTTGGGAGACGGAAAAAAAATCTAAAAATCAGGCGCAGTGAGAAGTAAATAAATGGTCGAGGTCACAGCAGAACTTGGCGAGGAGATGGAGATGAGTGCAGACCAGAGAGACAGTTTGTTTTGGAGCTTGATATAGATACGGTGGTACAGTAGTCAGTAATGAGGAGACAAGTGTAGATACGTGGTACATGAAACAGGACACTTTGGTGAGAGTACTGTTCGATGAGACAGTATAGCTTTGAGAGCGACTGGAGGTTGGTTCGTGCGTTTAATGAGCGCAGAGAAGCGTCCGAACATAGGTTCGATAAGCCGTACCTGAGCGAGGTGATACCATACGACGTCATTCCCGACGGTGGAATATTAAAACATCCCCTTCCATTTTCTAGTGCGTAGGTTTAGCTTCAATGACCGGAAATTATATTTTGGATTTGCCTTGGAAATTTTAATATCTAAATAAGTTCCCGAATTTTTTTAGGCATGTATAGCTCATAAGAGCGCATGAATGTCAGTGTGATTATGGGAGACAATATTTAATGGTTGACCAGCCATGAGGCCTAACTTTGGCCGTAATTATAAATATTATTTTCCTATATGAATAAAATTGTTCTGATATTTTAAGTCCTCGTATCTGATTAATAAACAACCCCCTCCCCACAGTTATTAATTAAAGCCATGACCCCTGAGAGTTTTCACGCTCGGATCAAGAATTTCTATCATTTGGCTCGACACACATCAACTCCCAGGGTGGATAATGCAGATCGTAATTGTCGCTTTTGTATAAATATTTAATTAATACTTATGTAATGACACTCGGGTCGGTATTCGTCTAACCTGGTCCCAGGTAGCGGATGTATCCTATTAATTTTTAATAGGAAATGAAATAATTTGTAATGTTCTTCAGTTTTTTAGAATATTTTAACTTTTAATACACTGTTAAATAAATTTTATAACATGCAAATTCACAGGTTGAAGTTTGTTTATGTAATCTTTATTTTTTTTTACATTTATAGAACCTCACATCGTAGATCAGATCTTGGCTGTTGCATCTTCCGTCCACTTCCAAATAATCCTGTTATCTCCCAGCTCCATGCATAGAGCGTTACATAAAAGCCCGTTATTTGCTTCACACTTCTCGGAATCATTCTATAATTTACGTGGCCCAGTGTAACACTTCCCAGAAGCCTCGGCTGATCGATGCCCCACTGAGGTGAAAACTAGATTCCCGTGTCGTGTCCCAGGGGAATTTAAACCAAAGGCGTTCAGGATTGCAATAAAGTGTTTCAGCTTAGTTGCCTTGATGGAGCAAGCTTTACCCTCCATTATTTTTTATAATCACGTTTAAATATTTATTCATGTACTTGTATCGTCTAAGTTAATCACAATTAATACCTTACATTTAAAGTCCTTCAAATTTTATGCATTTCGTAGAATATAGCGAGAAACGTCTTAGAGGAATTGAGAACGACGAGATTTTAATCTCGCACCTTACTATCGGATTTAATTAATATATTTTTATGACCAGATGTAGACTGTGAGCGGTGTCAAAACTGTGGGCAGTCGGCGAGAACAGTCCATGCGACAGTTCCTATCAGGAGTTTCTATCTAGTGGCGCTTTTCATATTTCAGCTACATGGAAACAAAATATTTAGCTTGAGTTACGGCTGTAGAAATGATTGGCTGTCTGCGCGAGCAGGCGCCATTAGCAAGTTAATTACCTTCGGCAGCACAAGGGCGGGGATTTATGCCACCGGATGGCTTTGTCCACTCTCGCCGATTTTTTTCTTCCTTTTGGTCGACGTAGTGGGCGTTACGTATTCAGGCCAATGCCAATAAGGCGAAAGTGCGTCCAAGGCTTGCATAACACCTATTCTATATCCTAACAAATACTCTTATCACCTCAATAAATAGCATTGGCCACTTAAGTCACCTGTGAGCTTGAACGACTTGTTCCACTCGTGGGCATGGGCGAGGAAAACAGGACCTACATGTTAAACTCCTAACATAGTCTGCTTCATTATTATTATCACGTTTATATATCCAGAAACGTATAAAATAACTTTTGTTGTAAACTATTGTAAATTTCAAACTTGTTTTTTTATTTAAATACTATATTTTTAACGTTACATGCAGTTGAACAGAGATGGCTGACAGATTTTCTAATCTTACCAAAAATATTTGGTAAAGCTTGTCTCCCCATCCTGTAACCACGCAAATTGTCATGAGAAAACTAGTAAGAAAAAAATATATATGTCCACTGAAATTAGAACAATTACTTAACCAGTACCAATGACTAGTAAACTGATATGACATCGTCTCATACATTTTTTCAAATATGCCCAGAAAGTATTCATTAATAAGTCTACAGTTACAGTATTATACACTTTTTTTGTCCAATAATTCCACAGGTTTTTAATCAGTCTCAGTAATTTAATATATGTTTAAAAAATATTATCTTAAAATCAAGTTACTTCCAAAATTGTATTATTTTTCTTTTGAAAAATTATTTTTATCTCTTGAATAAAATTTTATTTAGAAATAATAAATTAACATATTAAAAATATTTATAAGGGAATAATTGAAGAAAATGTCTTTCTGACCCACGACGCAAGCCCAGGACCTCCAGATTAAAACCCTGTGGGTTTATAATAGAAAAATGTCAAGTTTAAAAACCAATCACATTTAATTAAACTTATAAATCTTGAATAAACTAGTATTGAGCAATATCATTTTCATACTTCACGTTTTACTTTTATTTCATTTTCGTTCGCAGGCAGATTACCATATTTAAAAATAATAAGTACAATGTTACCCTTCCGCAAATCTATGCTTGGCCCTAGTCAACCCTTGGCTACCTTGCTCTACCTTCCGCATCCCCCCTTTTTCAATTCCCTTCCTATGCTATTAAAGGGGAGTTGCCTGTTTCAGGATCACCCTCATGTAGCCTGTTACCCAAAAAAAAAAAAATTGGCTACCTTGACAGGAGAAAGGAAGGCGCTACGAGAGTTTCTCGTAGACGCTTCAGCCCAGAGTGACTGCGGGGCTTACCTGATCATGTCGGGGATGCCTCGCACTCTCTCTGGGTATTTTTTATCAAAGTTCTCATATGCCGAGACACCTTCACCTATTTTAGGAGGTATATGTACTGGGGTCGAAGACCTTGGGCATATGGCAAGAGTTGTCCGCTGATCCCATTGGATCAGTCGGCCAACTGCCTCCTGAAATTTGTGGAGACACGGAAAAGGGAATGCTGCGACCCCACAGCAGACTCGTCTCCCGTCATTCGGAAGGGCGTGAGAATAGTACCCAATGCCCGACCTACCTGATGCAGGTTTTCTAGGGTTTTCCCTGCATCTCTTTAGGTGAAACACCGGGTAGGATCCTTAAACCATAGCCCGGGGGCCCTAGTCAACCCTTGGCTACCTTGCTCTACCTTCTGCATCCCCCCTTTTCAATTCCCTTCCTATGCTATTAAAGGGGAGGTGCCTGTTTCAGGATCACCCTCATGTAGCCTGTTATCCAATAAAAATGAAATATTGAATAGTGGCTAGAATCCTCCATCACACGGTAAACTATATAATTACTAGAAAGATTAACCCCCAAGTCAACTCGTTTTTGTATACAGATAAAAAGAGAACACAATTTTTTAAAAAAAACATTACACAGACTTGTACACTCTAGGTACTAATATTTGGTAACAAATGTTAAAATTTCAACGTGGAAGCTTGAGGAATTATATTAAAAACTGTATATTTTAAACGTATGTTTTGAATAATGTATATGTTTCATGGCAATTAAAATATTTTTAAAAAATTTCGCACACAGACTGTAGTGTATATAAAATTTAAAAACTCTGACACAGCAGAACTCGTCCGGGTGTACTAAAAACTTAGATCGTAAGTTTTTAGTAGACATGACGAGTTCTGCAAGGTCAGAGGAAATGTTTATTCTGTCTGCATATGCCCAATATTTCAATTCAGTTATGTTTCAATCCCCTTCTCTAATTTTAAAGTCAATCATGTTTGCATTACTTTCATATAACACAGATTTTACATTATTTATTCATGTTTGAATACCTCTACCGACTCTTGGACATGTTCTATTGAGCTCAAATCTGGTGTATTCACACTTATCAACTCAAAGTTTGCGGTATTAAGGGATATTTGGGAATATAATTCCTGTTACAAGTGAAGGGGGGGGGGAGAACTGAAGGGTGAATTTTAAATTTTATAAATGCGAATAAATAAGACTCCATTCAAAATTTCATTAAATTCTGCTACTAATTGTTTAATAAATGATTTCTGTTATTGTGTTGTTTATGATAAAGACATCTTTTTATGGATATATTAACTAGGTGTGTGTTGAGTCTTCGTTAAAAGAATTTATACATTGTTAGGGTCTGACTTTGTCATAATAATTTGACTACAAAGTGTGCCATTGACGCAACAGGACTTCCGTTTATATTTTTTCACTGTGGCGTTGTTTGTAACTCATTGTTTTGGAAAAATAATTTGGTTATATTACTGGTTGTTATTTTCCGAATCAGTCTAATATGATTATATTATCAAATAATATTGTCATCAACGATTTCAGCTGCCAAGCAATTACATAATCGTTAAAAATAAAAAAAGAATTTACCTGTAGATATAAACCATTTGAAATGAAGGATCGCTTGATGTATGAAACTCCAATCACTGGATTGATGGTTTCAAAACTAGTGTTATATATATAGACGTATATATAATATATAAATGAATCTCAATTTCCCTTGGTCATGCCATAACTTGAGAACGTCTTTACCGATTTCATTCATACTTTTTATAAGTTTTCTAATACATCGTAGAAAGTTCGTACGGAAATAAAAATTAAGAAAATTTCGCAGAAAACTGGAAATTTTCCGAAAAGTTAACTTCGAGAAGCCTTCTTTTATCCGTGCGTTTGAATCTCAAATAGATGAGGGCTGCCTATCCTGTTAAACGGCTGTAATGTGAGCCACTGAAATTAATTATGACAAAAAATGCAATTTAAGTTATAGATCATATCCTAAGAGGGGTAAAACAGACTTCAGCATACAATCTTTAACGGATGGAACAATTTCGACCAAATTTTGAAAAGATTTTCTTGGCGAACAAACTCAACACAATTAGGTTAATACACAGCTACAACCACTTGGGGCGGAGGCAGAGGGGCGGCAATTTTTAAGTATACATAAACTGCCGTTATTTACTTAATTAATTTGATAGCGTTTTCGGTTTATTTGATTGCGTATGAAAATAACATGGAAACTATCAAGTTTGGTGTCGAAACCCGTGTAAGCGACTTTAGGAAAACTTCATCCCTTAAATGGGGGAGCATTTATATTCTATTAGAGCACTGAAAATATTTAAACCCTGTTATTGTAACGGGAGTATTTTTGAATCTCTCGAGATATTGGGAGTATATTTGAAGTTCATATCGTGACGTTTTCGATGCCGTTTGAATCATGTGTTGACCAAGAATTAAATAATGTACCGGGATAATATAAATATATACTATATTATATTTATAATAAATAATTCTGAATTGTCATTTTAATAATGACTACTATGATTTGAACAGTTGAATAATCACCCCCAAACTTAAAATTCTCCTTTTGTTAGAACCTCCCTTCTGTCTATCTCCTCTCTCTCATTCTCTTTCTCATTCTCTCTCTCTCTGTCTCTCTCTTGCTCTATCTACGTGCACACCAAAGAGAATCCTAATATTGAACATTACTTGTAGCTGATTGATTCTGAAGTCCAATAGTTAATTAATAATGACCGCTGGCTAATCGATGCATCCGGTATAATTGTAACCACAGGTTTATGGCACATGCTATTAACAACTAGTGAATCCATAATTAAAATAATTCATGAAAGATATATATATTTGTTTCCTATACTATGCGCGCTTTATTGTATCAAAAACCATTAGTGAAAAATTTGACTCCCCATAAATTTGCGTTTTATCAGAAAGTTTTGAACGTAGAATAAGGATTTAGCATAGTATTGCCTGTTTGAAATTCTTGAAGTCACGTTTGTAGCAAAAGAATATATGACCGATGTAAATATCTGAACGCTCACAGAGATCGACAGGGAATATATAACGTTTCTTTGAGAAGGTTAGAGGTCTTTGTGAGGCAAAATATTCCACATATTACTGTGTCTGGTATGTAGTGCTGAAAATATTTGACTTGAGATTTCAATTTTATACATTGTTATGAACATGCGTGAGAGTATTATTACGTCACATATGCCGAATTAACTGAATGCACTGAAGAACGTTATCGTTAGTCTTATATATATAATGTAGCGGATTCCGCGTTCCTCCGTATTCGAGGATTTCTATTCCCTTAGGACGCCAGGTATTTTTCACAAAAAATACCAAAAGATGATTTTAATAGTTTTAATCTTAATCAGAGCATGAAAAATAATTATATCTGCAGGGCGTGGTCATTCTCTCGTCGTCCCACCGACACAACCTGCTCCTACAATCACCCCATGACGACTCACTAAGTCTCGCCAGACTACATTGTTGGCCCGGGCTGCGTCCTTCCTCAACAATTGCAACTCGCAAGCTGGCCTGCATTGTTAAGTGTAACTTTTTATGTTACAATATATATATATATATATATAGAGGTCATCTTTGACCCCAACGGCGAGGTCCAGGCTAAGGTAAATAACGGTAATTACTCGTACTGCCAATTCCGCATAGGGTTTGCGCATGAATTTCTGTTTCTATGTCTCTAGTCTGTAAATATTTTTGTTTTATAATAGAGTATAAAGTTTTTAATGTTAATCATTAAATTAAAATGGATTCAATTATTATTAAATTTTATAAATTAATGAATGTTATATTAGGGAGGATGTGGGTTGTGCTAGTTGTAAGCAAGTGAAAAGACTTGCGCAAGATATGTTAGCATGGAGGGTTGCATCAGACCAGTCTTAGGACTCAATACAACAACAACAACGTGAAGTCCATCCAAATAAATAGCATAAATTCAAAGGAATACTTTTATTGTTTTTATTTCATTTTATATTTAATTTTTATATAATTGGCTTGTTATAAGAATGTAGAAATCAATAATAACTACATACTCCATGCTTAATATTAGGATTTAGGAGGTTTGTGGTCATAACTAGATTATTTGGTACAAGTATTCCAATTTTCAATCATTACAAAACTTTTGTAAGTACATACTGATAAAATTATTATTACAGCTTGCGTTTATACCCATAAATAGCAGCAATTTAGGGAACGTTGTGGTTTAACTTCGACAATCACAGAAACTTGAAACTCCTCAACTGTCTAATCAATGTAAGCCAATTCCGAGCACACTTGAATTTGTGCCCTGATAAAGCAAAACAAATCGAATTGCTAGGACAGAAACGTTGTTAACTTTAGAATGTTCATTTAAAAATTTAATTACAAGTAATTTATAAATGAAGAAATATATTATCAGGCGGAAGACAGTTCTTGGCAGTGACTCGAAGGTTTACATTTATTTAACAGACGATCTAAAAAAGTCTATTTCCCCAAATACTCCATCACAGATCAGAATTGATTTAGTGCTAATATAAATATAATATAAGTTAAAGTAAAAAATTATTCTAGTCTCCATTCTACTGTTGATTTCTTTGAGATGAGTCAATAAAATATTAGTTTTCAATTATTCTTAGAACACTTAAGAATTAGATATAATTATTTTAACTTGAAAAATTAAAACATCTAAAGAATTAGGCATCGAATGAAACAAATGTCTGTCATGAAAAGGCAATATTTTCAAACAGTAAAATTGCCTCCCCCGACACCCCTTTATGATGGGGTGGGGTAAATATTTGAAATATTAAATATAAACCTCAATGTTACAATGATTCAAATTATACCTAAATATTTAATTATTCCCAATTGTTGCTGTCGCGGTACTCAGTCCTAAGACTGGATGTGAAAACACTTGCGCAAGATAGGTTAGCATGGAGTGTTGCGTCAGACCTGTCTTAGGACTGAATACTACAACAACAATAAATGTTAAGTAAATGCTTTTTTATAATTTTTAATAATTCATTGTTTGAACAAGTAACACCCCTCATATCCATTTCATTATGCAGTCTCAACGTATTTATGCCAATATTCTTCCGGTAATTCCCTTCGATTAGAAGACATTACTTTTTTTATAATATCACTCAACTATGGTAGTCTGATTTGTCATTTTGCTCTATTAAAAATAATGTTACTTGGCAAATAATTCTCTTATATAAATATATATATATTTGCTAAGCATACTAAATATTTTTGCTAGGAAGTCATTAGAGGCAGCTGATATATTCAACTAAAAAAATATTTGAGGGAGTCGTGTATTGGATGTTGATTGAAGTAGTTCATTCTTAGAAGACCGGTTATGAACTCTTATTAAACGAGACAGTTAATTTGGACGATATCAGTCCTTTATACAGCTTCAAAAATAAACGTATTGTATAGCAAAAAGTTTCATTAGGGCGTGCGCCACTATTAGACGTAATCTATTGATTAAAAATTTCGTGCTAATTAACAGTTATACGTTTTGATTACTGAGACTCTTTTTTATATATAGTTACTGCTTCGCAGCTGAGGACCGTCATTTCTTCACACAAAAAAATCTAATACGATCTCTGTGCTTAAACACTTAACTGGCGTTGCTTAAAGGAATAAAAATACTAATGTATTTAATTATTTGTAAATATACACTTCTCTTAGTTTTTGAAATTACCTGATTAAAGCAAAGTCCAATGATATACGACTCAGAAATTATTATGGACTAGCTATGCCCGCGACTTTGTTAGCGCGGAAATAGTTCTTTTTATTTTGCCCCAAAACGAAACAACTGGTACAGAATTTAGATTGAGTTGAATTCATTGAATGTATGAAAAGTACGGTATCCTTTATTTATGATCGCTTCAGGGCAAACCTTATAACTCGCAGTTGGTTTTGAACGTACGTTTCGGAGCCAATAAAAATGAGCAGTTACCTGACGCGAGAAATAAACCAATTTACGCATACATCGTATCGAAAAGGATCCAAAGAAGTTAATTATTTCTCAGGGAGTTAGCTCGATGACAACGATCGGTTAATTACGGCGCGAATCTTACTGAAGTGATGGAGTGATCCCCCTCTCTCTTTTATGCTGCCGAATTACGCTTATAACAACACAGTAAGCAGGATGAATGGTATAAGAACGCGTAATAGGACTTATAACGCACAGTTGGTTTTCTCGCCGCCTTTCGCGCTGCAATTCAATAGATTTATAAATATTTACATTAATATCTTCTGAACTATACAAGATATCGAAATGAAACATACATGGACATTTAATTTAAAATTTCTGTTATAATTCTTGAAA
This sequence comes from Eucriotettix oculatus, assembly GCA_034510155.1. NCBI lineage: Eukaryota > Metazoa > Arthropoda > Insecta > Orthoptera > Tetrigidae > Eucriotettix > Eucriotettix oculatus. The sequence goes on from CM067379.1 coordinate 86,304,520, forward strand.
TTTCATTGAAGACAGTTAAGCTGTTTCGGTGACTATTTGAGATAAACATAGACAGACACACAAACACTTAAATTTTATTTATTGGTATAAATTTAGAATTTATTGTTAAAATTAGTTAAAAAGTAAAGGTTACTTAAATAAATTACATTTTTATAGTATTTCTTTTAAAAAAATTAAACTGATGTTGACTTTACCTGAGGGAGAGTTACTTAATGATTAACAGATATGATTTAAAACACGAAATATAATTAAATAAAAGTTACTTGTATTGCATATATATATATATATATATATATATATATAAGTAAATCAGTACACAAATTGCTCAAAGAAACGTAATATTTTTATTTCTTCCTCGTAATTTACATACGTCGCAAAAGTTTTCAATCCGTGAGTCCATATTCATATGTTTTATACACCGATAATCTAGATTAGTCACAACTATCCAATTTCACTGTCTATTGTTATTTGTCCACTATTACATTTGCGAGTACAAAATTGAAATTAAATATTTCTACTTAGTAGCTCCTTCTTAGTAAAGTAGTTTATCTGAAGTTCAAAAATGTATTCATAGGAACTTGTAAACTCTAGATAACATTACGTATGAACTATTAGTAGTTTCCAGTGTTGTTATATTTTATAAGTTGTATTGAAGTAAAATATTTGAAATAATATTATTTTACATTTTTCATTTACATGAGTAATGATCATTTAATGTTCATTGTTATAATAATTCGTTAAAATATCATAGAAATTAAATTTCAATCATTCTATGACGAATTATAATAATTTCTATAACTATAAATATTTAATTTTAAAATTTTGCAATGAGGCAATAAATTATGCTGTTAAAATCAAGTAAAACTTCACATTCCTGAAATTTTGTTTTTCTTAGGTGAATTATTTTATTCTGATCACGAAACAGTAACTAATTGCGTTTTGTAATAATAATTATCACTCCAGCTTCTGTGCAATGTTGTGAACTTGAAAACAGTGCCAGGCCTTCATAAAAATTCGGTTGGAGATTGAAGAAAATCGGTCACTGCCCACTACCCTACATCCTATCTCACTATTTCTCTGGAACTTCCCGAAGCCATTAATTTTCGCCGCTTGGCAGGCAAACACGTTCTCACTCACCCGGATCTATTGAGTCTTTCTCCTTAAATAATGAACTCAATTTTAGAAGACTAACTCATCCTTTACGAAGTACGTATAATATTTAATTTCATTCACAGTTGTTGAACCTAAACCGTAAATTATACGCTATGCTACCTGCACTTCTGTTTTTCATAGATTTTATTAATCTCTAATTTTTAAACAAACGGAGGATAACAGTGTGTAATAAACGGCGTATTAAATTATTTTATTTGTAAACTAACTACATTCTTGTTCTGTGTTGACCAGAAGAGAAAAATTATGGCTGGACGTGGGAAGCAAGAAGGTGGAGGATCTTTGGAGAGACACGATATTTGGGGGAGTAGCGGTGATCTTGGAATGCTTTTATTTGAATTATAGCCTAAATATTTATAATTTTTATTGAGTGTATAGTCACGCAAACAGGCGAAGTTATATTCGACTACAAAAAATAATTAAAATGGGAAACAGAAACAATTACATTGATATTGCTATCAACCCTAAAGATGTAATAAGAAGAGACAAACCACTTATACCAGTAAAAAAACGTTAACACGTGCACATTGATTACTTTTTACAGTTCTTCAATGAATTTCAGAAGACTTTGGAGAAGAACACAGTTCACGTCTGGAGTGGTTTGCAAGCGTGGACCTTCTGACGGTATCATAGCGGGGTCAGTCAAAGAGGATGTGCGGCACCGCCAGGGCGGTGATGCAATGAGAGCAGAGAGACTGAGGAGACCTAGAAAAAAGAAATGAATGTGGAAGGTAGGAGTGGAAGGATCTGAGTCTTGCAACAACAATCTGCTGTCGTCTCGAGATGCCATGTGGACAAGTTGTAGGACTCAATTTCTTTATAGAGGATTCCTACGTTTTTTTTCCTATTCTATGTTTATTCCAACTTTTAGTCAGGAAGTTGATGCATCCGATCATTTTATCTTTTCTTGAGCACGTAGAAAGATCCGAGCGGCTTAGTTGCAAGGAGGAATCCAGCTTAGTTGTTTTGTCGGAAAGTTCGTTTCCCAAGATGATCGCGTGAGCCGGTATTCAGCAGATGGTGATTTCTTGGTTGTTTCCTTTTATCTTCCAAAGAAGGTCCCCGATAACGTTGATGCAACCACTTCTACTTTTGTGATTTATGATCGCCATAAAAGAATCGGTCAACATCATAGTGAAATTGGATGGATGGCCTTTGCTATATCTTAATGCCATCAGCATCGCATATGATCAGCCGTTGTTACTGAAGCATTCTTGTTTATTGCCATTGTTTCACTAAATTCAATTGAATTAAGCGAGCATCCTACCCCATCGTTAGATTTTGAACCATCTGTGAAAAACAAACTGGGATGATTATATTTCTCAAGAAGATACAGAAGCACCCGCACTTGTCCTTAAAATCAGGACTGGATCTGAATCTATTAATAGAAAGAATTTCCAGGTAGAAAGTAGGAAGTGATTGGACCAATGATTGGTACGTTAATTCTTACCTTCAAGGGCAGAGATTTATGAAGCGAATGAAAAGAAAATGGGTACGATGGGGTAAAATGATGGGGAACTGATTTAAGAATTGATAAAGAATAGATAGCCCCAGCCTACCTTGGAGTGAAGAACAGGAGAAACTCATCTGGAGGAATTGACGACGCGACTAATGATTTTATTTAAAATTTGCTATTGTGATACTACTACAATTATTATTACCTTTCAGGCCTGGGAGAAAAAGTAATTATACGTGCATTTATCTGTAGAGTAACTCATTGCTGTTGAGTAATTCTTAATTGAGTTTATTTAAATAATTATTATAACGCAGGTTATTAAAAGTCTTATAGGTGAGAAAGTCGTAAAATCGATGTTCCATGATTCAGTTTCTTCAATCTAAATGCACAATAATACTAAACAACGATCATTGTTCTCTGTTTAATGAAATAAATTGCTTGTTTTGATTCGTTAGATTCGTTACAAGCTGTATCCACACGGAAAGGATCTAATAACGTTGCTGATATGCAGATTTAATTGCCTTTACATGAAGCTGCCGGTACAAAATATTGTTCTCCCGATAAGAAGGGTAAACAGTAGGGAGCAGTTCTGGGGTCGATAAGTCCGGCTTATGTAAGCGCGTAGCTGACCGCTGTATGGGTAAGCAAGAGTGAAAGCCATTGTGCAGGTATGCCACCGCACAAAACATTAATAACCGGCTAACAGCCTCACCATTAAGCCCTAGACTCACAAAACTAAATATGTCTGACGACAGGCGACAAGAGAAAAGTATGTATGGACGTAAAGCGACGCTCTATATAATCAAAATCCAATTAAGCAAAGTGTGATGTACACACACTGATAAAGAACTTTGGGTAATTTTACGGCTCCAGATTTTAATTAAAGATAGAAACTATTGAAAACGAAAGGGACGAAATGGTTAAAATTGATTAAAGAATAGGTCATTTATTTCTCACTACTCATACTTAACTGACAAACAGATTAAGTTCAAATTATTTTATATACTTCTATTGTCGCAGATCAGATTCCTTTACCCGTCTTACATTTCTTGATTTTGGACCTGATATCCATTCTTTTCTCTCCCCATTTTTACTAGTTGGAAAAAAGGATCTGATTAATAACCCAAAAATGTAATTACAGCTCAAGTTACAAACATTATCTCCACCATCGTGTCCCAGAGAAATCATCAATAAGATGCACCGGAAAATCAAAAATCGCTGGCTTTCAATTATTGGTAGACACAAAGTGTAACCTGCTTCACAATTACAACTGTATATAAAGTCGAGAAGTGTTGTACAGAAAGTCAATAATCTACAGAGTTTTAAACGGAATAAAGTAGAATAGTCTTACATCAATATTGTGTAATAATTTAATCCTCAAATCAATTTTTTACTAAAATCAGTTATTTAACATTTTCTCCTCAATATACTTTTTATAGTAAACATTCGGGGTCCAATAATTATTGAAAGCTTAAATATTAATGGTTTCAATATTTGATGACAAATTAATAAAATAGCAGCCTGTTGTTGTGGTGGTATTCAGTCCTAAGACTGGCCTGATGCAGCCCTCCAGTCTAACCTATCTCGCGCAAGCCTTTTCACTTTCGCATAACTACTACATCCTCCCTAATCTCATAAGTACATTACATCCTTGGTCTCTCTCTCTCTTCTGTTCTTTCCCCACACTTTTCCCTAAAATACTAATTTTACAAGACCCTCATGTCTTAATACGGGGTCTATTAATCTATCCTTTTCTTGATCAACGTCCGATATAACGCCACACTCCAAAGGAAAATTTTTAGCAACGATTTCCTAATATTAACACTTATATTGCCCGTTATTAATTTCCTCTTTTTCGCAAAAGCCTTCCTTGCCTGTGCTATCCTACACTTTACGCCTACTATACTTCTACCATCCCTATTTATTAAGATTCCCAAACAGCAGAATTCCTTAACTTCCATCAAAATATCCGTTCCCAATCTAACACCCTTCGTTATTCAACTGCTTCCCGTACTACACTCCATTACCTTGGTTTTCACTCTATTAATAATAGTAAGCAAGGAACAGTTTTATAAATTTTAAGTAAACAGTAGCACACAGCGTTGAATTCCTGAAATTTGGAACCGTGATTCAATATTGAATCAAGACATGAAAAAGGATGCCGTACATGTCCCACAAGCGAGGCAGCGAATGCTTGAATAAATTATTTTTAACAACGTATTGCTACGACGGTTGATCGTAATTAACGTAATTAATCGCCTGATTGTCAACAAGATCAGAGTCCCCTCAAGGAGGTATATAATTTATTATACATATTTATAAATAATCTGAAGATATTTATGGGGTTTAGAAACTACTTCGGAACTCTCATGTGGAGGAAAGGATGTGAGAACAGAAATCAAATATTTAAAGACCTGATTTCAGCATTTTTACTGAAGATTAAAACAAAACATGAGGACCGTTTTTGGCTGCAATACAAAATTTAAATCAGTCCATAGAATATCCTTTTATACTTTCTTTATATACCCGAAATTAGATTTTTACAGTCAAAAATTTTAATATTTGAGAACCACTGGTGCAACCTATACTGAAGAAAAATCGATAGTCAGCAGATTTATGACTGTCCAAGTAATCTTCATTCCACAACAGAATGAATTAAAAAACTAAGATGCCTTACATATGTGTTGCTGAGGAAGTTAAGCATCAAAAAATTTTCTTTCCGAGTGGAGCAGGGAGCCAGCAGCTGACACCTCCAGAACCCGTAATAGACTTTGCAAACGCGCCACAAACTGTCGACGCCACAAAACTAATTAATTACACCATTTCTGGGGTGCAGCCGATAAATGCGAGGAAATTTGTTTCCAGTCCCACAGAAAAGAGGGCTGTGAGAGATGCGGGAAGCATTGATTTTAATTCTGGGAACGAAGCGCTGCGGGTGAAAAAAACGGGAAACAAAGACCTTGGAGAAGATGAATCTGTTGTTGGAAGGGCTGCAGTTACCTTCAGAGCTGAGCTGTGTGCCATGGCTCAAGGCCCGAGCGAGCTTACTAAATTACGGACCCGCAATAACCGCCATGTTAACTCCCAGCTCTTGCTCTCGTTCTGTTTTCATCAGGAATCAAGCCGAGGATCCGTTTGTTGGATACGTGAATAAATATTTATTACCTACGACTGAATTTAACGCGGTTGCAACCACAGACTGAATAAATAAAAATACACAAAAAATGTAGACACATTCACTTGAAACGTCATCCTGTATGGAAGGAAAAGTAATGAAATTAAATAGAAGTTAGGAATTTTAAAACAGATACAATCTAAATATTCAGTATTTCGAAAGTGGACGTGATACAACCATTAAATGTGTACCTTACTGTTGGATTTAATATTACATTTCCCTCATTACAAATGGAAAATAAGATCAGGATTATTGAGAATTGTATACGATGATAAAAAATAATAAATTCTTATCAGTGATAGAAAATTAGACAAAGGTTCAGTCAGCATTCATAAATCAATTTTTTACGTATTTATGTAAACTAATACAGAAGAAAGACAAGAATGGAAAAATGTTGACCGACCCCAGGACTACCCGCTTTAATTAAAAAATAATAATAAATATTTTCTCAAATGAAGAATCAAGAAGAGAACATTCGTCCAGGCAGGGAATCGAACCAAGGGCACAAATCTCTGTATGCGGCCGCTTTAACAACAACAAAGATACACCAGACGTCCTCCAGCCCAGCACGAGATTCGTCCTTCCTTTTATCCAAGAAAGTGCTCACACGTGTCTTTCTAAAGCACAATTCTCGCAGTGTGTTCCAGGACTCAGTGGAGAACCGAAGTTACATGCAAGAAAGATAGATGTCCAATGAATTACTCCAGGAAACACAGCGACGCTCGAACTCGTAGTCAATGAGGAATCCGGAGGAATAATTTCAAGACTGGGAATCGAACACGAGATCCACCTCTCTGTACGTCTATATGCTTCGCTAAAACTTTCCTAAAACACATTTTTTTCTACAAGTTTATTTTTATTTTATTTTCTAAGAGCGGCACTAAAACGAAACTCCACACGGGAAAAGGCTTTACAGTTACTGAGCAAGACTCACTGGTCTTACTATTCTCTCTCCTTTTTTTCAAACGGTTGCCACTTGTGATCACAACAGATTATAAAGAGAACCAAACTCCGCATGGCAACATACTTCGCCGTTACTAAGCGAGACTCGCTGGTATACTATTCAACCGTCTCTGTCTCTTTCTACTTACGGTTGCCTCTTGTGGTCACAACTGATTTAGATACCGTATTATCCCGTTAATTCCCTAAGTTTCCAGCGATCGTGAAACCGGTGTATTATTCATCAACTCACGCGTCTCTATAAATTTCTTCATCTATGTCCTTGCATCGTCATAAGTACTTGCATGATGCATTCACCAGCTTACTCTTAATGTTTACACGTGCATAACGAAATTAATTGTATCAATGAGGCAATAGGTGTTGGATTCAAATATAATTTAAAATAGGTGAATTTTCTAGACAACTTGACGGAACGAGTTGCGATGAACAAGAATTTAAAAATGTGTTGGTTCTTGGAAGAGTTGACTGCAAAACCACGAAGATTCACAAATTTTAAGAAAGACACTGAATAACATGCTTGAATTCAAAAAGTGAGGGGTAATTTTGATAAGAGAAAGTTTTATGATCTGCAGCTGGAAGCACATTTAAATTAAAAATTGTTTGAGTATGTCTAATAAAATCGGCTAGTTGTAAATTTTTGCGGACGTGGCAAAGAAATTCGTGAAGAGCATTCTGTCTAAAACGTTCTTCTTATTCTCACACTGTTTTAAATAATTTTCAGATAATTTGTGAAAAATCCCTGTGCGCATATCTGAGCTGGGTTGTAAATTTGAGTCGTGCGCACTACATTGCTCCCAATCATCCGCTCAGCGGCCGCATTATCGCATTAGCTGCATGGCGAGGATTAGCTAATAGCCAACCTTGTCCTTGCCAAGGTCCCGAAAATCTTAACCACATAGATTCCTCTGCTTTTCTCCGAAAGGCACTAAACCTTGGCTGGAAGTTCTATTTGTCCAACCAGTACACTACTCACATCCACGAGACTAATCAATGTTGTAATGAAAGAATGAAAGGAAGCCTAACGAGCTACGTATATCGGGCCCTATAAAAAATATTTCGATTCATAGGCACTTATCGCTGTTTGCCCTTGGCCGCTTATCACCTGACCTGAGAACACTCTTCGCTCTCTGTTGCCTGGGCATTCGGAAGTTGAGAGCGGAGATAGTAATCTCTCAGGGGTAAGCTAGGAACTTAAGAGAGAGCGATGCCATGTTTCCAGAAATGTTTGGTCTCTGAAGTATTAAATACGAACAATTCCTTTTATTGAGTAAAAGTTTCTTATCTGACTCAAACTTCTTCCTTCCCATGAGCACCCTTAACTATTCACTCACCCTTTAATTGTATTGGCAGAAACTTCATTTTCTCTGGGACCTAATTCTTTTAAGTATCTATACGAAGTACATTCAACAATTAAAGACACTCGTCCATCTAATAAAAATCTGTATATTTTACAGAATGAGACTTTTAATACTTCTCAACATAATCACCACGAATGTCACAACGATACGTGATCCAAAGTATGTGTGTTTTTGATTGCGTCAGTTTCCCACAAATTATTTCCTGCTTACCCTGTTTTCCACGTAATCACTCCTTGAGTGGACCAAACTAACAAAAATCGTAGGGGAGCTAAATCCAATTTTTTTCAATGTTTTCTTTGGTCAGTTTGGCGATGTGCGGGCGATCATTATCGTGTACGTGAGGTTCAAATAATAATTAAAGGAAATAATTGGGGAAATTTTTTACACGCACTGTGATATTTATCTCCCCTCAAATGACATTCAAGCATATATACTCACTTTTATGGCAATTTGTGTAACATCCTAAAATGTGTAATCCAATTTTCTTTTTAGTGTGTTCAGAGGACTGATTACTTTCAATTAACGTTTTATCCTAAAGGAGATTAGTTCCTTGTTGATTATTCGGGTGCTATTGATCGTGGTGTTTCCACTAGCTGGACGCTGTAATCTGAGTTGTGTTGGTTTCCTTCATATTTTATTATTTTTCAGATAACTGTGGCAACATAACAATTTATGATAGCAATGTTTATCAATACTCTAAGAGCAAAATTGATGCATAATAATAGAAAATGACTAAGTAGTTTGAACGGTGGAGCCTATTTCGGAGTATTAACATTAACTGACTTGCGTGACTCTTCAGCATTTGCCTTTCAGATTGATTAGCCGTAGTATAAGACATGATTTCGGCTGTTACTTTCCTACATATTTTAATGTTATGACTAGAAAGTGATATTTACAGAATCTGAGGATAGCGTGACGTATGTTATCTGTGCGCTGAGGTTCCGCACGTAACCATCGTATTTTCTTTTCGACCGCGTTTCGAAACCGCTGTTATCTTCGCGAACACGTGCCCCCCTGTGTTGTAACTGCTTGTTTTACTGTTCACGAAAACATCATGTTTTGTTCAATTCTAGATAGCATGAGGCAGAGCGTGTTTATTAAAATTTGGGATGAGCTACACCAGCTTAAAATTGGGCCCGCAGACTCAGATAACCTCACGCTTACTATTTTGTAATTCACAAAGGAAAATGGCCTGTTAGACACTAAATTTAATTTATGGTTGAGATTACCGTCAAAATATTGAATTTCTCATGTTTAAATTTTTAGAGCATTCGGCGTAAATAGAAGCTTCCTTGTTTTAACACGATTTCCGAAAATCGATTTAATATCGTATCGATTCAAGTACACACATTTATCCGCTGTTGTTGACTTTAACTATAATAGTGTAAATAATATCTACTACAGTCATGGGACAAACGTTGAGAGGTGTTAAAACATACTAAAACATACTTTTTTTGTATAGGAAATGTATGGTGACTCTTTGAGGGCCGAACATGAAATACGAAGACTTGAAAAGAAAATCATTCTTCATTCACAAAATCATAAAAAAACGGATTCTTTAAGTAATGACTCTTCTTCTTTGGCTCTACAGACCATTCAGGGCCTGGGCCTACCGGGTCGACTGCGGACTGTCATCTTGCATAACACATTCCGAAATTGGAGTGATACGTGGTCAGCATATCGATTATTCAGCAAGTAGTCTTAATCCCGGTCTTCGCGAACTTGACGACACAAACATCAAGGCCCATGCTAGAATTAGAACCCGGAACCTTTGGGCTGCTAGACAACAGAAGGTCGGCAAAGCAACGATTAAATTAAATAATTAATATAAACAATATAAACTTCCTAAAGGGGGAATCTCACGGCCATCATTTACGAGACTCCAGTTGAAAATATTGATGACCTCGTTGATCAATATCCGTTGCTGCAAACGTACGCGAGATTGTTGTTGTTATGGTATCCAGTCCTAAGACTAGTCTGATGCAACCCTCCATGCTAACCTATCTTACGCAAGCCTTTTCATTTCCTTATAACAAGCACAACCCACATCCTCCCTAATCTGATAAGCGTATTCCTTCCTTGGTCTCCCTCTTCTGTTCTTACCTCACACACTTCCGTCTAAGCTACTTTTACAAGACCCTCGTGTCTTAAAACGTGGCCTATTAATCTATCCCTTCTATTAGTCAGTGTCCCCTATATTGTTCGCTTTTCCCCTATTCTGTTTAGAACTTCCTCGTTTGTGATTCTATCCACCCATCTGATTTTCAGCATTCAACGGCTTCTATTCTTTTCCTTTCCCCAATTCCTATCGTCCACGTTTCGCAGCCATATAACGCCACGCTCCATACGAACATTTCTAGCAACGATTTCCTAATATTCACACTTATATTACCCATAAGTAATCCCTCTTTTTCGCGAAAACCTTCCTTCTTGTGCTATCCTACTCTTTATGTCTGCTATACTTCTACCACCCTCGTTATTACGCTTCCGTCATAATATCCCTTCCCAATCTAACAGCCTTTGTTATACCACTGTTTCCCATACTACTCTCATCACCTTGGTTTTCCCTCTATTAATTCTCATATTGGACTCTTTCTCCGGGACTATGTTCATGCCATTTATTATGGTATCCAAGTCTTCTTCTGGCTCCCCTTATCCTACAATATCATCGGCAAAGCGCAGGGATTTTTATTTCTTATCTATGCAGTATGATTCCTTTTCTATATTCCGTTTTAACTTTCTTAATCACCTATTCTATATATAAGTTAAATAGCATGGGCGATAGACTGCAGCCTTACTTACTCCTTTCTTGATTACGGATCCATTTTCTGGATCTTCTATACTAATTACTGCTGCCTGTCTTCTGTAGAGGTTAAGTATAAGCCTCCTTTCTCGATATTTTATTCCAGTGCCCTTCAAAATCCTTAGTAGTGTGTTCCAGTTCACTTTATCAAACGTTTTTCCTAAATCTACAAGTTCCATGAACGGAGGGCCCTTTTTTTCGTATCCTGTCTTCTAAAATTAGTCGAAAAGCAAATATTGCTTTCCTTGTCTTCGTAAAACCAGACTGATCGTCTCCCAACTCGCATTATATTTGACGTTCCATCATCCTATATATTATTTTCGTTAATATTTTCATGCATGGTATACTAAATTAATTGTCCTGTTCTGTTAGTATCTATCAGCCCCAGGCTTCTTCCGAATGGGTATAAATATGTTTTTACTAAAATGTCCTGTTTCGTAGATTTCGCTAACTATCTTGAATAGCCGTGATATTGCTTCTTCGCCCGACTATCTTATCAGCTCTGCTGGAATGTTATCAATTCCTGGCGCTTTACTGTTGCTCAGGCCTGTCAGACCTCAAAAATTTGTCCCCCAACTCTTCATCATCCAATTTCTCTTTTAGTCAAGCCTCTTTGGCTGATTTGCACTACCTATCTATCTCATTCTTCTAGCGTCTGTACTGATCTTTACCATTTTCATCTCTGGCATTTTTATATTTACGCCTTTCACCAATCATTTCTATTATTTGTTGTATTATCCATGTTTTCCAGTTGGTCTGACCTGTTCTTCCTGCTTTTTCTTCTGGTGCTATAGTCATTTCTTCCTTCAAGAGTGCCCATTTCTCGCCATTCGCTCCTTCGACGCTAGTAAGCATGTGTATGTTCATTGCCGATATTTGGAGCACTTATTGTAAACATTGCTGTAAAAAAGCTCAACAATGCTCCATCCTTATGCTTCTGAAACCGATATATATCAATGGTGAATAAGATGGGTTACTAATGCATTTAAAAATAAAGCTCATAACGGGACCTAAAGAAAATCGAACTTTGAGTTTCTAATGAACTTCAAACGTATATATGAAGTATCTGGGCTATATTTTTATACTTCACAAATAATCCATGTAAGCATAAAAAGGACAAAGTAAGTACATATACATTGTCGGTAAGTCTGATTACCTATAGACTATTATTAGTACCACATTGATGTGTCTGCCTAATTTTTCTCACCACTTAATCATTTCAGTTAGCTTGTTTTATGTTAATCTACTCCTACTTTATATGGAAAGATGCTGATCTAGGTGATCTCTTCAAAACTGTTGATTCCTTTCGAGTGGTGTTTTGCTCAGTGCAGAAGGCCTATCCGTGGGATGTGCGCATATTTCGGCCTCGCATCCATCAGACCCTGCTAAGTGCTATCAACGCCGACGCATTCCGCAGGCTCGCGAATTTACAACCTCGCTAGCAATTTTACTGCTGGAATGATTTATCCATAAGCACGCACCCGAGCAAAATTTACTGTCTCACGCGTCCCGACTCGGAGGCTAATGAAATATTGCCCAGCCCACTTTACTACCGCCACCTTCAATTACAAAACTTAATGACGGAAAATTTGGTGCGGTGAGAGCTTTCAAGAGGATATACAGTCGTTACCTGCTTACAAAAAGAAATGTACACTCGTTTAGTTACACCTCCAAACCAGTGTAGAAACGTTTAAAGCAAAATATTAATTCTAACTTGATGAAATATCACGAGCATCACGAATTTAGATTACTGGACTAGTCGGGCTCTGTGACGATTTTGTTTTAGTTGCTAAACAAACTGATGCTTTTGATAACAATCTCGTTTTGTGTAAATCTCAATCGACCTTTCCGTTTTGTAAAGTGGTGTAATACTTTCGGTATTCACGAATCACACTCCGAAATTAATTAAAATTTGCTTTTTCCAATCCCGCCAACTAATACGAATAGAGTTAATTCAAAAATCATTTTTCTAACATTAAATAAATTAATAAATAAAATAGGTCAAATATGTTAGCAAACCAATTTAATAACCTTTAATTGAGACGAATATTATATTAGCATTAGCTGTACATTAAGTAAGTGTAAAAACAATTATGAAAATTTATTGAAATTAGTTCAGCAGTTTTTTGAGTTGACTCCGTGCAAACGATCGACAAATGGACGCTTTAAGGTATTTATTTATAAAGAAATATTCAAAAACCTTTTTGTGATTATATAAAATTCCGCCGTTCGTAATTTTTCTCTTCCTAAACGGTTTGAGAAATACTGATTTTATTTGTGCATTCATGGTGTCAGTTGGATGGTTATTAGCTATAGTTAGACCGGTAGATGCCGCTGTTAACGCACTACAGATTTTTTTAATTTTCCGACCAAATATTTTATAATTTTTGTATTTCTCACATAAGACATATAATCGCCAATATTCAGCCTGACCGTTTGAATAATCTGTGGCATTTAGCTTACGCATCAATAAATACACAAGTTCTATGCGTCGTAGCTTGGCATTGTTTTGACATTTAGATTTCGGATTGCTTAGTTATTATATATTCCGTTATTGGAATTGCGGGCATATTGTGAGTTTTATTTATCGACTTATTCAATCTGTGGCATTTCATGTACCTAAATAATATATTTTTATTTTCAGCGTTTATTTGTGCGTTTTCTGTGATAGGGTACGTGAAAGGGTAATTTATCAAAAATGTGTCGATCTATCTGATGGTTTAATCACGCGTCGACCAAGAAGTTGCAGTCAAATTAAATACTGCAGCAGGCTAAATAAATGAATTAACTGGCAACGTCGGGCCCCCAGTTAGTTCTTAATAAATCACAATCTATCTAACTGAACCACAGCAATAAAATTAATTCATTAATAAAAGCACCCATAAGCTAGCGCATGCCAATATCTTCTTATAATTACGCAGAAATTTTATACGTAAACATCTTGACATTGGTGAAATAGAGAAAAATAATCTTTCTGACACCTAAATACTAATACTATTAGCTACCAAATAATTGTTCAGAGTGTAAAGAAATAATAATTACATGTTAATGGCAACCAGCGCATGGTTGGAGCATAGGAGGTTAAACATGTTTAATATTTTTTTCCCGCAATTATTCTTCGTCAGATTCGGACAGGACTGAAGAAGTGGCGGTCTTTAAAATTGCACGCTTCACGGGGCTGCTAATCCCTTTTGGAGAGCTGAGAACTTACGTCGTCACTTTACTTTACTCAGGCCCTGGGCAGGAATTCTAGTCGGAAGATTCTCCGCACAGAAACTAGCCACACGAAAAATACCATAATATTCTCTGCTTAACGTAATTCACTACAGGCCTCAGCCTAAGTGGCTGCGACGAATTGGCGAACACGAGCTTTCATTATCGCATAGATCTCAAGCGTCCTACGGGTCAATAGCTACAAATATGTATATATTTACAGATTTGCTGGATCTAATTTCGCTTTAACAGCATGAATATTAGAAAAATGTACTGTAAAAATTAGTGGTATTATCATCGTATCCAATGCAATCTTTAACTCACCTGTAAATGAAAACAATTAATCAATTTCGATTACTAGATTTGTAGAGGTTCATAAATCAAAAAACATGGTAATATAGATTGAGAAATGGATTTTAATGGAGTTGTACGATTTTACTTTAACAACCCTCATCAAACAGTTTGCGAAGATTCATTCATTACAATCAACTATGCCCGCGACTACGTTCGAGCGGAAATAACTCTTTTTTGCCATAAAAACGAAATTATAGTATCATTTATTTATAACCGCTTCACGGCAAACCTTATAACCCACTGTTTGTTTTGAACACGTTTACAACAATAGATTTAGTGACAATACCCGTCTCTCATGCTGCCAAAATTACACTTATAACACAGTAAGTAGGATGAATGATATAGGAACGCCTAATAAGACTTTTAACTCGCAGTTGGTGTTCACGCCGCATTCGCGCGACTATTCAATGGGTTTATAAATACTCTGTACTCTGCAAGATATCGAAATGAAACTTACACGATAATTTAAGATAAAATTCCTGTTTCAATTCCTGAATTTTTCATTGAAATCCGTTAAGCCGTTTCGGAGCATAAGCAAATCTAGCCTGTAGGCAACCCTCATTCAATTTTTTGGAGATTCAAACGCATGTTTGCCAATAAAACTTTCCCTATAATTTATATTTATAATATATATATCATTATCGAAATGAAATATGCAAGAATATTAAAGTTAAATTTCCTTATTTAAAACCCTCAAATTTGAATTTATTCCGTTGAGCCGTTTCGGAGCCTATTTCAGACAAACACACGGACAGACAGTCAGATAGACACTTCAATTATATTTATTGGTATAGATGTATATGTGGTGGTTTTTTTCTAAGATGAAAGTATAACGTAACCTCTGTTTTTTAAATAGTATAATTAACGACCAATTTAAATCCAAACCAAGTATCTTATTTTATTCATACGATTTTTTTCTCATATTTGGGAGTTCTCAAAAAACGTTCGTAATATAAAAGTCTCTAAAGAAAATAATCCATAAATTAGAAGAGAAACATGAATTTAATTGGGATAATGTTAAAATTTTAGGTTTTAAACAAAATTAATTTAAACGTAATTTATCTGAAATTCTATTTTTTAAAACAACATTAAAGTCTTTAACCTCAAATAATGATACTATAAAATTGAGTAATACTGTAACCCTTTATTTTTCAACTTTTGTTATTTTTAGTAAAGAAATTTAAAAATATTTTTGAAATTAATTTTAGAAATAATATTATTGATTAAGCTTAATTAATTTATGATTATTGTCATTCTTTGTTACACTGAATAAGCATTATTTGAAATATTATAATTATTTTAGTGATCACGAATTCACATTGCCTAGTTCAACTGGCTAATATTTTAAATTAGGGTATACTTATTTAATTTAAGTAATTCAATTTTTTCTTCGAGACTGAATTCTAAAATTGCATGAGAGGTGGGAAAAAGTTGTACTCAGTGATGGGCCAGTCCTTTCATTTTGTTTTGAAATAAATGCATCTTTATAAAAAGAAATAATTGGTACTGGCACTAGTTCTATAAAGTGATCTTGTTAGATAACTATTCTGAAAGAGCATAAAGTAATGCGGTATTCTAGTCATGAGAACACTTGTCGGAAAAATTCTCGAGTACATTGGAACGGAAACATAAAATTACATGCGACGTTTGACTGATTGCCTGCAGAATTTCATAAATCAAAATTTAATCCAGAAAATGGAAACATAGCTTTGACAACACGTTTGTTGATTGTTGAAAGTGACGCCTGTAAAATATTACACACGACAAAATAAGTTTCCTAATTATAAAGTTATTCCTAATTAGTGATTTTAGTAAAAGAGATACATATGACAAACCGTGCGCGAAGATAAAATATTAATCTGCAAAGTGATACAGAGATAATTTTTTATTATTATTAAAGTTTAACGTCGGGTTGACTAATGTGTCCTTGCCGATAGTACAATTTCTAATACAATATGACAACTTAGAACATTAAACTAATAAATTGAATTAAATCATATTGAAAATATTAGTGCTCTTAAGGAAATTTAACATTAATTGTTTCTTCTTAATCTTCATTCAATGATTTAGGCTGCCATCTGAGATGAATTCTACTTTGTTTGGAATATTTATTCCAGTTCAAAAGAATATGTAATATATTCTTTTGTACGTTGCAAGTGTCACGTCTAGGTGGTTCCTCTATAGAGATAATTAAATGATATACTTTTTTACAACGAAATTAATTTTCTATGCATCAGAGATAATTACTGTCTCTTATTTTTAATACTGTTGAAGTGATATTAAATATTTGTGCTTAAAAATATAACCGTTTCATTGAAAGAGAAATATATTATCTCTATTTCAGTTTGAGATTTTGTTAAGCACTGATATACGAGCTATCGCAAAAGCTGCAAAATTTCTATCGCATTCAATATATTAACATTATAACATACAATATTCTCCACAGTATCTCTCTCGCTTTCCTTTTCCCTTTTTCGATAAATGACCTAACGCCGTAAATTTTTCAGACATTATTTGTAAGCTTCTGCCAATAATTGCGATCTGACAGATGGCAAGATATAATCCCTACCAATTCGGGTCACGTCTTATTTTTAAGACTGCTTTAGTTCCCACGCATTTGTGAGTCCCGTATTCTACTAAACAGTCTAGTACTACTGTATCAGCACTTATTAAGTTTGCTGTCGGTTAATGATTAACCACCCGGTCAATAAGGAACAAATAAGTTGCATTTTGTTCTCCAATAAAATTTTCCTCATTGTATCTCTTATGTTACTTACAGTTTCAATATTCACCTAGAGAGAAACGACTATCTATATGCCAAATAGTTTTCAGTACTGTTGAAGAAACAAAAAGAGTTTTTCAATAATAATTAATAATGCAATGGACATCATACCATTTAAAATTGAGTTACTTATTACTAGGTAAGAGGATCAAATGGCATGGTCATCAATATTAGCTAGAAGTCGAAGATCTCTACATATTTCTCTATACATATTTAAACGCGTGGATAAAGTGCAACAAGACTTGGTACACATATTCGTTAAAAATACGAGAAAAAACGGGAGGAAAAGGGGAGGAGGGGGGCGGGCGCAATCCCCGCACAACGTGGAAGACATTATAGGTAAAAATATATGCGAGTATGTCAACATTATTTTTTGACGTCACCGAGCATTGAGCACAAACTAAATAAAAAAAATCTGCCATATTTATTTGCGCATAATATGCAATTTCTTTACTTTCTGCTCTGATCACATTGAGGAGTGCGAATATTAGGAAACCATTGCTAAAATGTTCGTATGGAGCGTGGCGTTATCTGGGTACGAAACGTGGAGAAAGGTGTAGAAAGGAAAATAATAGAAGCTTTTGAAATGTGATGCAATAGAAGAATGCTGAAAATCGGATGGGTGGATAGAATTACTAACGAGGCAGTTTTAAACAGAATAAGGAAAGAGTCAACAATAAGGGTAAAGTTGACCAAGGGAAGTTATAGATTAATAGGCCACGTTTTAAGATATGAAGGTCTTGTAGAGGGAAGTGAGTGGGGTAAGAACAGATGAGGGAGACCATGGATTGAACGCGCTAAGCAGATTAGGGAGGATGTGGGATGTGGCAGTTATGTGGAAATCAAAAGGCTTTCGCAGCATAGGTTAGCATGGAGATTTGCATCAGACCAGTCTTAAGACTGTATACCACACAGCAACAATGCTCACATTTGGTCTATTATATCCTCTTGTATAAACAGGAACACACGGTGAAAAAAATAATAAGATACTTTTAATTACGCTCGTTTGTACATTTTATGTTATACTTAGAACCGTCTTTTAACAGGACATCTTTGACTGAACCCATGCATCTCGACTTTTGCCTAATTAGGTCTTGCAATACGAACTTTGCCGACCTCCTGTGGTGTAGTGGCTAGCCTCTAGTTGCTGCCTCACAACCCAGAGGTCCCGGGTTCGAATCCTGGCATGGGCTTGGATGTTTGTGTTGTCATGGTCGTGAAGACCGGGATTAAGACTGGTGGAGGAGTGATACGCAGACCACGTGACACTCCAAATTCGGAATGTGTCATGCAAGATGACAGTCCGCAGTCGACTCGGTAGGCCCAGGCCCTCAATGGGCTGTAGAGCCATGGAGAAAGAAAGAAAGAAAAGAAATACGAACTTTAAAAAGTATTAAAGAGTGATAAAAACGTAGGTAAAACCTTTTAATCATTATAACGTAATAGATTTGTTGTCAACTGCTAAGACTGACAAAATAATTTATTGAGAATTCTTGAGAATCTTAACTTTTGTGTGACTTTTAATATTGTGCATTTAATATCAGTATATGAAAACATTTTTTCACTTAAATGCTATTTGTAACGCCATTAAAGAACCAAGAGGCTTTATAACTTCAATAAGTTATAAGGTACATTTTTCACGGCGTGTACCGCGAGAATTTTTAACCCCATTACAGCGCCATGGTTATTTCCACTCTTTCAGTGTATTAGATTCATTTAAAATATCGTGCTTCTTTAATGTAGCAGGAAATTTGTTGACTCAATTTAAGCACTGTGAGTCATCATGCCGGTTATGTGATGAAGTAACCATTCCATTGAGATTGGAAAGGCATGACAAAGTAATTATTTAAAAAAATAACACTCTTGATATCGGTTAAATCATGTTGACCAAGAGATTAGCATAGAATTGAATACTGTACGGGACTAATACAAATAGTGCCAGTCTGTTTGGAAGTTGCGTTCCTTGACTGTAAATTGGACAAGAGCGATGATGGCGGCTTTCTTTAATTATTAAGCGATGAGAAAACCCGCGCTCGATATGAACAATCGGCTACATATGTCGTCTCCAAACAATCCTGTAAAAATGTTTCTGTACCTGTGTGTGAATGATTATTTAAGACGTTTTAAGAGTAGACGACAGTTAGTATAATTCCCTTCAGGAGCCATTTCAGAGTTAGTTTCTACCACTACAATATCTCAAAAGATTACGAATGATAACGAATTATGAATTATGTTTCACTTCAGAGTCCGCTATTCCGTTCCACGAGTATTTTCCTTTATGATTAATAAAATTTAATACGTTAAATAAAATGCCAAAAATATTATTAATAAATTATATACCAATTTTTAAAAGTCAGCTGCTTGTATAGAGCTATCTCATTGTAAGGGTGTGAATAGGTTTAAGGTCTTGAGAGACAATTTGGAGTGTTAATTGAAACACATGGCCTGGATGGGTAGCGCCGATAGCGGACAATGGCGCCGTCCTTGTCTGCAGACGACAGATATAGCTGATTGCTCATCTCTGGCGAGGATTCTCTCACCGCTTAACCCCTTAAGACGATTTCAATCGGGGCTTCGTACAACAGCGCTATTTGGAAAGCCGCCCCAGGCGCTCTTGTCAACTTCACAGTCAGGAGACAACATTTCTGAACCTATAATATTTCAAGGTACGACATTGCCTCCGTTCCTCATCGCCAGAACAATATTATATTTAATGGACCCTTGTTTCGATCTTTTTTAAAGTAATGTAAATAGAAATAAAACTACATTTAATACGAAAACTTTAGTTCATCACGACTGTGTATTTCCTTCATTTGAACCTCTTCAGATGAATTAATAAACGACTTTAAATATAACAATTTAAAGAAAATCAAATTTTACAATCATGGCATATACATAATAGATTATATGCAACTATTTTGGAACATCACTTTCCAATTAAAAAGATAAAATGATAAATACTGAATGTGCTAAACGAACAGACATGTCGATCAAAATGACTGCCACAGATCACCTGATAATCGTATTTTAGGAGTTTAGAAATTAACGATGTTAAACATTTCTTTTCATTGAATGATAAAAATGTTCATAACAATAAGGAATCACAAATTGTACTTTAGATATATAGGAAAATATCTCTAACAAATAAATTAGATTTATTAATTAAAAGAACCAAATTAAATAAAAATTTAAAAATTCTACATTAATTCAAAGAAATAAATCAAAAGAAAATGAGCTGAATTAAATATATATATATATATATTTCTGACTGTTCCAAAATGAGTTTTACCCCCTCCCCCCAAAAAATTATCATGTTTAGGTATGGAAACTCAAAAGGAATTTTGAAGTAAAAATTAACAAACTAAGCGTCGCAAAACATATAGGAAAGTAACAGTATTTCTGCAACTGGACTGAAAGCAAAGTCCTTATCATGCGGCCACGTGTTCTCCAAACTGTTCCTCTCTCCATCTCCCACTATCTACACTCCATCAATCCAGGCCGAAAAAAAGTTTCTGCCTTTCTGGTCGCCTCTCCCCCTTCTCGTTATTCGTACATTTCACCTAATTGGCGGAAACTGGTCTTAGTACCATCCTCCAATTCTGTTACCAATTTCCTGATTGGTTTATGGACAAGTTTTCTCCCTACGACTACGTACTGACGCTTCCGAAAAACTGTCTTCCTGTGTGCTATTATTAGGTAGTAACATATTAAGGAAATTCCTTACCTGTGCCTTGCGGCGCTTTTAACAGACCTACATTTAACGCGGTAATTTGCATTAAATGTCAATTAAAATAAAAATAAAATATTTGACTCAAACGGGTAAAGTGAAAATATATGTAAAGTATTTGTATCATTTTTCATACAAATGGCCTAATTTTTTGATCTGATGTGTAACATTTAACTCATCAGCCTAGAATAATAATTGCATTATTCATCTAAGTTTTTGACATTTTACCAATAATATTAATGATTATTTAACGAAGTTACGACAAGACTGAATAATTTAAGTTATTCTTCTGGTCATTTACACAAGTTTAGAGATAGGGTTTTGTTTGCCCGATGTAACAAGTTTTACAATGTAGAAACATAATTTTAGTATATAATTTAACGTTTATCTGAATTTTGTCTTTAATATTATTGGCTAAATCATAATTTTTAGAAAAATTGGCAATTAAAACAATACCATAATTATTAAACAAGCTTATATCTTTATACTGTATGATTTCAAGAATGGGTATAATTGTAAAAAATTATTTTTCCTATTTCCTATTCAATTTTAATCAAACTAATTTCTATATATTTGTAATTAATAAATCGGGATGACTAAGTTAGCGCCCCTTCACGTATGCAAAACGCAATACGCCGTGAATACGTAGCTTCTGAGATTACATACTCACTATTAATAAATACACTACTTTAAAGATTTTTTTAAGATGATATGCATAGTAATAGAGATTTTACGAGCCTCTTACTTGGGAATTTACGAAGAGCTATCAGTTTAACCCAAAACCAACTTTTACCAGAGTGAACACACGCTTTCAAGCAAAAAGGAAGAACTCATATGCAGGTTTAATTCTCTTTACACAAATAATATTTTACTTTCCAATTAAATTTTTTGGAACAAAACCATTGTTGTCCATCAAAGACAAATGTGTTGTAACTTAATAATACTGAAGTGAAATATTTAGGATAATATATATAAGCACATAGTGTTTTTTGAAATATATTGTAACTAAAACCAACAAAAATCAGCCTTTAAGAAATTTTAAAGACATTTGAAATATAAACCAAAATACCACCAAAAATTCATGATAGATGCAAATGCATCATTAATGAAATTTTTTCGATTAAAATAATTCTGTTCCAGTAAGAAATTAATCGTTGTAAAACACTAGAAAACTCGTTGCTCAATAATATTTTCTGATCCCTACTGAAGTATTCCTGATCCTGGTTTATTATTGTGCCCTTTCCCGGATCAAATTGTTCTGTCTGCCTGAAGACTCACATCAAATTCAGTTTCAGTTCCATAGAAAATTATTTGAATAACTCTTTCTGAGTTTCACTTTTGCTGAGGTTTATTTGTTGTAAATATAACAACAAATTTAAATTTACATTGCTGTACATTCGGTTAAGCAAATTTTATTAACTTAAATATGAAGACGGACTCTTGAGCTCTAACAATAAGTTTTCTTATATCATAATTTATTTAGCAATCCGAATACAATTCTATAAGCTAAAATGCTGACAGTTACTAATATAAAATTTATAGGGAGATATCCAATGATATCCCCTGTATAATTGACATCACACAGTTTCAAAGAGTACATCTAGAAGGGAGTTAGGATGAATTTGCAAGGCTGCGTGATGTTTGTTGAATTTTTTATGAATAACTTCTAGTACCGTTGGAACATTTAAATCTATATGCAGTGTATGATTCGTTATGCACCATGAGGCGTTCAAAATTTGTCTGAGGGTTTGGATTGGCATCTTTCAATAATTTTTATACTTGATTTTAATGCACAGCCCCATAGCTCAATCCCATAGGTTCATACTGATTTGATTACAGCTTCATATATCAAGATTCTATTGTCCATAGATAGCCGCGGTTTTTTTCCTATGAACCATAGTTCTTTTGTCTTCATCTCAAGTTGTTTTCTCTTTTCAACTATATGATTTTTCCAAATCAATTTTAAATCTAAATGTAGTCCTAAATACTTTACTGTTTTTATTTGTGGAACTGGGGGGCAATTTTCTTTCCGGAGACTGAATGTGATATGTGCAGATTTATTCTCGTTCACTTTTATTTTCCATTCTTCTAGCCATTGTTGTAAATTGGTTAAATACGTTTGAGTAATATTTGAGGCTGTCTGAGGATCTTCGTGACAGGAGAGAATGGCTGTATCATCGGCCAACGTTCCTATGTTCTATCGTGTGCCAGAGGAATATCTGACGAGTACAAAACATACAGGAGACGTCCAAGGACACTGCCTTGTTGTACTCCAGATTTTAGCAGAAAGAAGTCAGATTTATCTCCGTTTATATGGTTTGGAATTTTATGTCGTTCAAATATGACTTTTGGAGGTTGAAGTATGCTGGTGGAAAGATAATCTTGATTTTATAAAACTAATCGTGGGTGCCAGACTTTATCAAAAGCCTGGCTGATGTCGAGTAATACTCCACTACAATATTGTTCTAACAGTAACTGATTTAGAAATGCGTCCATATCAAGAGGAAAAACCTAAAATAATTATTCTTCCCACACTTTATCATTTAAAGTGGATGGTTGTGAAAACACACAGTAAGAACATCATCACTGATCACTGCATTTAATATTTTCTTATACATATAAATACATGTATAGCGAACAACGAGGAAAATTTTTTGGGGGTAATATGCATTGATAACCATAAAATATGGTTCCAATATTTATAAAAATTAGTTGATTCGTCCTTATTTAATTATAAATGAATGATCTCAATTTTTCCATTTTATTATTTAACCGTCCGGATTCCCGGCGTAATTCTGGTATTTATTTATTTTATCCCTGTACAGTATGGATTATCAGCGATTAATGTAATCCCGGAAAGGATACGAATAAAATATTATCAGTTTAATATTGTAAAATATAATACGGGTGTGTTAAAAAAATAAAACTAACTGCCGGTAATTAATTAGAATAAAAATATAGTTCCTGGTATTTTTATGTCACGCACGTCCAACCCAACGCCTACGGATGTATCCAGCCTATTCCGAATGGTGTTGTAAACACACACCAAGAGCTCGACTATCAAGTAATTGATCTCAGATTGTATTTATTCGGCGCAAATACCAACCGTTTATGCATATTTTAAAATTACCTACAATGCGCTAAAATTTTCGTTAAAATTACTCCACCCGTTTAAGAGACTTTGTTCTACCCCTTTAAACCCTCTCTTACGAGCTGAAGAGCAACTTAACCGGTCTGTTGTATGTCAGAATTAAACTCAACGATTCCTTTCACGATTATTTTGTTATTTTTATGTTAGACTCTTACAACACTACCCTTATAAGTAGTCCTATTTAATACTAAGTGGGGTTAAAACTGTACACAAATAGCATCGGAGGAAACACGATCAAAGTAATTGACCCAAAAAATATTTACTCAAATATCATCCGTTTTCAGCATATTTCATTTCTGTTGAACCCCGGCTCTGCGGGTGGTACTCGTGTTTCTTTGCGGTCACAACAATCATGCGCAGAAAATTTGTTCGAAATTGCTCCACGTGTTTAAATTTGTATGAAGAACTGCATACATCCTCTTTTATTATATAGAAGATTGTGTTGAGTAATTAATTCATGCCCATGCTCCAGTCGTTGTAGCGTAAGATGACATCAGGTATAAGTTATAGCTAATGATAAATAGTACACGCTCTGTCAACAAATAGCCCGTCAATTATTCAGGCAATAGCGCATGTCCCTGTGGTGCAGCGCTACAAGAAATTGCTTTCAGCTTTAATACGCGGCACGACACGGCACTGCACAATGCGAGACGAATTTTTGTCTACTTACCGCTGCGGTCATTTACTAACAATACTCTCCTTATTATGAATTCAGAATACAAACTTTTAACTTACGTTCGCATACTGAACAGCCTGATTTTACAAGGATGTTAGGCTATTAAGGCCGGCATCTAAAGGAATTCGATTATAATACACTATCCACTCATTAATTTGATTAATTTCTCTTGCCGGAGAGATCAATGTGAGATTCCACGGAAAATAATTATTTCTTGTTCTATTTATAGCCACGAAGCAGACGAAATTATTACGACGGATCACCGGTCAAAGAGTAAGACTCAATATTATCTATGTTGTTTTCTAATTCGTACTTCATACCTAAGTGCACTATTCATACACATTCAAAAATAACTGTGCAGTCTCTTCAGAATTAAACTTGTAATTTTATTCAGATCACTTTCCTGTCAGAATCCAAAGATGAGCGACAGCCTTTGGCTGGAAAGCATTCACTCTTTAATAATCTACAGATGTATTCATGCAAAGGATCAATTAGTACCAATTTATAGGCTTTATATTATTAGTTTATAAAATCTGCAAATTAAAACTAATGATTACTAACGGGTAATGTAATACATTAAAAGAACACGAGAAAGAATTTTGTGGCCTGCATAATTTAAGGGCCAGTATATTTTCTTTATTATAATTTAAAAATCGAGTCCTTTCGACTTTTTTTAGAAATATTCATTCTAAAATCCACATTAACGGTGCGTTGTTTTACAATTTCTTCATATACACCTATACAAACACTACGGTTGTTATCTTGTTTCAATCTTTAAAAACAATAAAAACAGACGCGAGACCGTCAACTGTCGTAGTTGTCAGTCCTTTGACTGGTCTGATACAACCTTCTATGGTAATATACTCTGCGCAAGCATTTTATTTCTAATAAGTACCACATCCCACATCATACACTATCTACTAATACTATCATTTATTACTACACACAATTCTAATGATAATTTTACAAGACCCTCGTGTCTTAAAACGTGGCCTATTAATCTATCCCATCTCTTGAACAACGTCCTCCATATTGTTCGATCTTCTACTATTCTTTTCCTTTCTGCAACTCCTATTGTCCACGGTTCTCACCCATATAAAGCTACACTTCATATGAACATTTTCAGCAACGATTTCCTAATATTCACACTAATATTACCCGTAAGTAATTTCCTATTTTTCGCAAAAGCCTTCCTTGCCTGTGCTATCCTACTCTTTATGTCTACTGTACTTCCTCCATATCTAGTTATAACATTGCCAAAGTAGCAGAATTCCTTTACTTCATTCAAAATATCCCTTCTCATTCTAATATCCTTTGTTATTTCACTGTTTTCCATACTACACAAATTTATAATATATATAATAGTTAAACCCCTTAAATTTTACGAAATCAATGGTTAATTTTAAGGCATAATATTTAAAAAATTATATATCTGAACGGCCTATTTATTATGGGATTTTCGTGTATTTTTTAAATGGAAAAGACTAATATCTTGCCTAATGCAAAATTAAAATTCACTTTTAAACTACGTTTAAAATTTTAATGTATATTCAACTTTCTCTCCTACAAATTATCCTTTTATCTCTAGTTTAATTTTTAGCTGTGTTATTTTTATTTTTGTGAGTGATATGCCGTAAATAAATTTTGGTAGGGGAATGATTTTGATTTTCTGAGCAGAACATATCTTTCCTGTCTTGTATATTATTCGCAGCCAGGATGATATGATAAACAATTAGTACAAGCGTTTCTAGGGGAACTCGTGAAGACAAAGCAGAAATAAGCGGAGCAACGTGCGTAAAACGGAATGGGCTGCTGAGCGAGCAGTACTTAGAAAATCGTGGAATCCTCGAAACGACGCCACAAGGACGGTGAAGTGGCGCACGGTTAAATCTGGCTGCATTCTTGTTACATCCACTATATTTCCGGCGCGAGAGGAAAGTGGAAAGAGGACGATAAAATTCTGGCTAATATTTTTAACGTAAACGAGGTAGGAGCGTGAGCGTGAGCGGGAGATAAGGCGGAGGGAGACGTAATGCACGGCCCCGCCCAGCGTCCGTCCACGCCGCATCTGCAACAAGGCTGCATTTCGCAACTCGTCACGGAACTACACAACTCTAAACTAACAAATTCATCCACTAAAATTCATATAGGTCTCAAAGGATCAAAATTTAACTCATAGAAGTATTTTTTTACTTTGCTCAAATCCCGTATACGAGCCTCGATACGTTCAACCATAAATATGAGTTATATTAATACCATATATTTTTCTGTGTTATACGCCATTAAAACTAGCACATCGACCAACCAATAAGTTGCATCGTAATATAAAGAGTGATTCAGTAATATTTAAATCGTCGAGTAGATCCTATAACATTTGCTTGATTGCTAATCAACAGTCGTATATTCATTACTTCTACTCCTTTTTATAAAAATTGATTCCAATAAATAAATTATGAGTACTATATTTATGCTTCAAAGATTTTCATTAATTATTTTTTCAATTTTTATTAAAACGTAAATCTAATCAAAATATATAAAATAACGTTCATAAATTTAATTAAAATACTATTTTTCAGCGTTAATTCACTTTCTAAAATCAGAAGGCAGTGGATAGATCTCTTGAACAAGGGGCGGCCACTCGAATAATTGTGGTAACAATTTTTCATAGCACCGCGAATTTTAATATTATTTATTATTCTCTCCAGATTAAGTTAAACATTTTCTTGTATTTCCGTTCATTCACTCTTCCTGACATAACTGAACTAATCTCATTGTCGAATTATAGGTGAAATTTTGTCACTCTATCTGCTACACGTACACTGCAATTGACTCTCTTCAAATATTTACTATAAGTAATTCATCGAAGTTATTTAAAACTGTTTCTGACGTTTTTAACATTAGCTTTTAATCTCTCTGTTGCCAGTTGTTTCCAAAATAACAAAATTCGATGCAATTAAGAATTGTACCCAATGCTCGACCTACCTGATGCAGGTTTTCTAGGGTTTCCCCGTATCTCTTTAGGTGAAACACCGGAATAACCACGGTCTCTAGTCAACCCTTAGCTCTCTTTCTTTACGTTCCTCATCCACCTTTTCAATTACCTTCCTATACTATTAAGGGGAGTTGCCTGTTTCACGATCAACTTCATGTAACCTGTTAACGCCTCCCCCTCCCCAAAAAAATTCACTTGGTAGGATCCTTAAAACTATAACCAGGGGGCCCTAGTCAACCCTTGGCAACCTTGCTCTACCTTCCACATACTCCCTTTTCAATTCCCTTCCTATGCTATTAAAGGGGATTTGCCTGTTTCAGGATCACCTCATGTTGCCTGTTACTCAAAAAAATTGGCAGATTCGTTCCCCTCTTTCTATATATCTAATGCGTTTAGATTTAAGTGCGTGATGTAGCATGCGTATTTCAAGAACGTTGTTTTACCATAAATTCACTTAAGCATTTTGCTCATGGAATGGCAACTAAATCATTTGCGCTCGAGGCTGGGACGGTTTATGTATGAGGACCATTGTGTTGTGACCTGACTTCAGTTTAAGGTAAACATTCTTCTAGTTCCAGAAGTGCTAAATATGGAGAAATAGTGTTCCAAACTTGGATGAACGTGTTTTCGCATAAAGTACAGAATACGTTTTTAAATACTGAAGATAGATAGATAGATTTATTAGTTCCGTTAGTCCTCAGATGAGGAAATAGGACAAGTCAAATTGATATAAAAAACATGATAGATATACATAAATGTAGTAAATACTAACAGTCATAAACATTAACGATATACAATAATTAACTTAACTACAAAATATTTCATGAAACAAGAAAACTTAGAATGTATACGAAAATAATTAAATAAGAGTTATTAATTTCACTTGTAACACTGTACTACACATCACAATACACTTCTTCTCCTGAAGAGCACATGTCGTAGTTGAGGGCAGTGACTGGACATCTCGTGAAGTATTAGTGGCATAAATGTACAATACGGTTTTATATTTCAGTCCATAGAACCAGTATTTTCTAGGGAACTAAAGAGCGTTAGGTTAAGGCCGATTTATAAATTCATTGACAGAGTAATACGCGCCTTTAATTAGAAAAATTTTGCATTTCCTCACAAATACATTGTAATTGTTAATGCTTTTAATGCTAATAGGAAGGGAATTGAATAACTTTATTCCCGAATAATGAATGCTTTTTTCAGCAAGTGAGAGATGATGTTTATCCGTACGTAGAGCTGCGCGATTTCTGGTCTCATAATTATGGAAATCTCCGTTCCTATCAAATAGATTTAAATTACGTTTTACATATTTGAGAGTCTCAAAGGTATAAGTACAAGGAAATGTTAAAATTTCAAGAGCTTTAAAGAGTGGTCTACAGATTTCTCTATAACTTTCGCCACATAGTATACGGATCGCACGTTTCTGCAAGTCCCCAACTCGTAATACCATAGCACAGATTTTCCCGTTAACGTACCTACTTGTTGCATTAATAACCTAAGGGAGTAACAGACTGAACTGAGTTTACTAGAGAGTGTCTGAATATATTAATTCCACCGTAACTTTCCGTCAACTTGAATACCTAGGAAAGGTGCGTAGTCATTAGTTTGATTTGCCAATATAGGAACGTTCTTACCGGATGAAAATTGAACGAGTATAGTTTTAGATAAGTTCAAAACCAATTTGTTTGCACTGAACCACGTATTTAAAAGTTTGAGTGCGTTATCGACGGTATCCTGAAGCATTTGGTCGTCACTACCTGTTATTACTAAGTTGGTGTCATCGGCGTAGAGAACTGATTTTATTGGTTTTATGCAATCTGGAAGATCATTAATATACAAAAGAAAAAGAAGAGGTCCTAGAATCGACCCCTGTGGGACACCACAAGTTATTGTGTTCAGTTGAGAGACATAAATATTGCCATCGTTATCGTCTATGGAGACTTTTTGCTTTCGATTGGTGAGATATGAGCTAAAAAGTGAGATAGCGGTTCCCCTGACTCCGTAGAACTCTAGTTTGTGTAGTAAGATTTTGTGATCTACCATGTCGAATGCTTTGGATAGATCAGCAAATGTTCCCGTTCCTTTTACTTTACGATAAAGTGTTAGTGGTGCAGATATATAGAAGATGTCGGGTATACATGGAAGGAAGAGAGATGGCCAGAGTTGTGAAGAGAGGCGAGCAAGAGAGGTTTTCTCTGAGGACATTCGCGGGTATTTGAGATGGAATCTTTAATCCACCTCTACATTTTCACAGAGTTTACCTATTGGAAACTAGTTACTGACTTCAACATTCTGGGAAAGCTGAACCAGCGTAGATATTGCTGCATGGCATAGCAGTCGAGGTCGAGCCCCAATAGTCCTCAATTTTACACTCGTGCAGCCCTGGAGGATCAGATGTTCATAAAGCATACCACAACGCATCGCAGAGTAAGAGCACAGCAATCTTAATCAACCCGGTCTTCTTAACGTGACGCAAGACTTTTGGGTTTCTTGAACAAAATTGAATGAATCTGACTGACACCTTTATGGGATTTTCATTTTTACGGGGCAAAATTTCTTATGTTTTTCGAATATATTTTTATTGTGTAGTTTTACAACGTCCACGGTTTGCCTAACATCAGTTTCCCACGAGTGGGCGCTAATTTTTACATGTCTATATGACGTACAATTTTTAGTAAATTGTTTTTTTCACATTATATTAAATAATAAAAACATGTATTCAATTCATTGAAATATTGTTGTGAATTTAAGCGTCTTTCCCATTTATAATGCTGGGAACCAAAGAAAAAATGTAATTTCTTAAATCAAGATTAGAGGGACACCATAAATATTATAGACATTTTAGTGGAGTAGAAATCAATTTTATTGGTCATTCTCCTTCAGTTTAACGCTCTGTAAGTATTTCCACGTCATGTTCACGTGTTTCCGCCGTTTGCCAATAGTCGTAATCAATACATTATCTAAGATATTTTAAAGTAAAGTCGCCTTTCGGCAGACTTGGCCTTACTACTACATATACGCGTACTGAAATAAGACTATTCAGACGCCGTTGACCCACTTCACCCAATTCATATTTGGTAGGTTAAATTCGTTCTCTTTTTTTGGGGGGAGGGGGGTAACAGGATGCATGAGGGTGATTTTGAAACAGTCAACTCCCCTTTAATACCTCATACATTTTACTTGCAGTTTGCATTTAACTGTTCGCCTGTGAGCTATTGTTTGGAGGATAAATAAGAGAGGCGGAAATGAAAGTGCGTGCCTGCAGGCAGCTTGCTTTCCACCTCCATTGAAGCTCTATTACTTACCTGATTTCTCAACGATCTTAACCAGACAAAATGTATTTGAACTCTACTTAAATTCAACTCTGAATAATTTGATTATTAAAAGATATGGTTTGCAAAAATATAATTCTTTATATTTTCTTGGTTTTATTAATTGGTATATTTGGAGTTGTACGTTTAATTTTTAACGACTAATGAGCATTGATAGGACAGACAATAAGCGAAGAATGAGAGTTAAGTAAAACAGTCTAAGTTGATTAGTGATGTTTCACTTCAGACGGAGTAAATGTTTCGTGAAAGATTTTAAAGAATGGCGAAATGCCCTATCAAGCGATTATTAAAATACGTACGTTTTCTCATAAAAAACAGTTATATATATACTATTGAAATTTTCACAGCTTACTTTTAACCTTATGTTATCTGAAGAATAACATATTTAAATTATTGGTTACACACAAAAGGCTAGTAATTTTTTATAAATAAATTAATTAATTATTCAAATTATCATCGTAATAAATAATTTATTAATAGATTTTAAAGGATGGCGAAAGGTCCTATCAAGCTATTGTTAAGATAGTACGTTTTCTCGTAAACAGTTATAGATACACTACTGAAATTTTCGCAGCTTACTATTAACCTTATTTTATCTGAAGAATAAATTATTTAAATTAATGGTTACAGATAAAAAAACTAGTAATTTTTTATAAATAAATAAATTAATAATTAAAATTCTAATCGTAATAAATCATTTATTCTGCTTCCACATAGTCAATAGGATTGTAATAAAAAAATGTTCAGCGCTCTATCTATAATATACATTGGTAAGATTGGACGTTACGTTTTACCTTACGAAGATCCGAAAGATACCAGAAGCTTGACCGAAGAACATTCAAAGTCGTTTCCCAGATGGTCCATTATTTCAATGAATGTTTCATATCCCTTTTTTCAGTCGAGGATGCAGTCAACGGAGCTTTACAGACCAAAAATATTTTGGAAGGATCTTTATGTATAGTTTTTATTGCCTGTTCTTATTGAACTACAGGAGCAAAATTTTATTGTTCCGTAATGAATTATAAGACTTTTCTACCTAAGTTAAACACAGGTAAGTAAACAGGAATGTGCGTTCTAGTTCCACGTTAGTAGTTTGGTAATAATCTGTTGAGTGGTTTGTCGAGGACACCATCCAATTACACGCTGCCGACACAGGATCACTCGGGTTTTCCGTTTGTCAGAACTGCAGTCCGTAGAGTACCGACGCAATCATCCTTTTTCGCCAATTAGCCATAACTGTCCCCAATTAGCCGACTACAGGTTGCGACAATTGGACAAAGAGCCGACCTACGCGAGGTTCTGCCCCGGCGACGCTCTCGCAATTATTGCAACGGGATGATCATTTCCCGAAAACAAAGAGATTGCTTGGATATCCCTTTAACGCGATGAGATCTTAGAAACAAAGGTAAGTCTTAGATGAGAATTAGATTTTCTTGGAACTCTCGCAATATTGCGTATAACAGGAGACTGGACTCCACTAATTAAGTAGACTAATAATATTGAAATGGGACATGTTAATATAATTTTAAATTACGTGTTTAATATTAAACACTCAATATAATCTTCATATGTCGAAATTGAGTTTTTCTCATAAATGCACTTTATTAAAATTTAATCGAAATATATCCCTCTTACAATTATACTTTTTGTTTATTATTATTATTATATTACATTTAATATTAGGATAAATTCAAATTACTAGAAAACGTAGAAGCTTTATTCAATAACTACTACGTTTCTTAATCGCATTGGGTCTTCGTAATGTGCAAATAAATTACTTCAGATATTTTCCTAAAGAACTACTGTACAAAAATTTAGAAAATTTAAGCTAGCCATATTTCGTTGAAAAATATATATTATTCAGATTTATTCTTTCTTAAATAATTTCGTTAATATAAATAAAATCTTTCCATGCCGTTTTGAAGTACACGATTAAACATTAATCTAGACAAAAAAAATAAAGGTCAAACTAAAATTCTTAGCCCTGGACTGCAACCACAGACAGATGAGAAATGTGGTTTAGGAATACAGAGAATTCAAACATTAATTACTGACTTTAAGTTTAACAGTAAATAATTGAAAATACGGCCAAATAAGACAGTAAATAGATTTAATTACAATTCAATTAATATAAACACAACGTTTCACTCAGCTTTGTGGACTTCTTCAGATAAATTTTTAAATCGATGAGCAATTTTCATTATTATGAGAAATTTGGTGTCACGGACACTCCCGCGATGGTTAAAAATTTACCTAAAGAGTCCCACAAAGTTGGATAAAACTTTATGTTTATATTAATTAAATTCGACTTTAATGTATTTGCTCATTTATTTGGTGGCATTTTTATTTATTTGTTATTCACGAAGAACATCAAGAATTTGTGAGCCGTTAAACATGACAAGGTGAACATGTCGGAAATTAAAATAAATCAGAATGCACACAACAAAATTTATAGACACTAGAAAATGTGAATTTTAAAATTTGTTAATTAAAAATCATTTTAAATTATTACCTTAAAACTATAAAAAGCCAATATAAATTTAAAGAAGGAAAACTACATAATGCTACACATGAAATTAATTGTAGTCAACATAATTGTGGAAAACCCCCTTTAAAATCACACAAAAGTAATTTTTAACTTCAAATTTTGAAAAATCGTGAATTTGATTGGGTTGATGTTGAAATTTTATATTTTGAACAGAATTTACTTAAATGTAATTTAACTGAAATGTTATTTATAAACACAACAACAGAAACACTAAATTAGCATTATAAAATTAAGTAACCCATTGTATTTTTAATTTATGAAATTTTCAACAAAACTTCAAAATATAAATTTTATACTTAATATTAAAGCTTAGGTTTGTAATTATTATATGAATTCTAATGTGTACTGTTAGATTTAAAATGTTTTATTAGAAATATTGAATTAGTTTTTTAAAACATGTTATAATGATTATTTTGTTGTTTCTTTAGTTATGTTAATTCCCAGAAATTCATATTGCCAAGAGTAACAATTTAGACTAAATTGTTGATCTGTATTCTTAAGTCACGTTTCAGTTTTAGCAGCCCATGGACAGGTCCATGGAAATTGTTTTATATTTTGTACTTAAGTTTCTTCTGTAAAGGTTAACTGTATAATGTATTTATTAAATAAAATTAAAAATAATAAATTAATTTTTTAACAATAACTACATTTATGCTCGGAATTGCTGGCGTACTTATTTATATCATTCTAGAAGAGACTTATTTTAGGCATTAATCTAATTTCATGAATTGCAATGAAGGCTTTTGAATACTTACGTTGCCACGACTACCTATTCCATGTTTTAATTTATCAATACTTCTTCTTACCAACGGATTTATATACAATTGAGTTACGTGCATGTGTGACGTCATGACGTACGGTTAACCCAAAATGAATTTCCTTTTTTGCCATTTACAGATACTCAGGTTGGTAGTATGCGTAAAAACTGAATTTTTCAATTCCTTCTCGTAACTATCTTCAAATAAAGCTTGTCACTGTGACGTCCATGTATTATTATGCCTTCTCAACCTTACTTTTGAATAAACATACTATGGTTTCGTACAAAACAATGGAGCTGTAATTCATTGCGTGCCTGCCAGCCTAATTTTAATTATTGCTTTCATAAAAACTTACGTTTATTTTTAAAAAACTAACCCCTACTTTCAAATTTTGTTTTAAGCAACTTGGCAATTTTTTATAATCTACTAAACTATGTTGAATACTATAGCAAAAGCTTGTGTGTATGTAATGTCGTTAATTCTTTGAAATTCTCGCTCGAAATTATTTTCAGAATTCGCAGTTATAATGTCCACAACATTAAAAATACACGCATAACCAAGTAAATTGAAAATTATTTCATATGGAGTTGCCAAAAAGTATATAGAATTATAAGCACTAAAAATTTTCTTATGGTTTTTTATCACCCTTCGATATATTCTAAAGTTAGTATTCCCAGATATCATTGGGCAAAAGTCGAGTTTGAGCATATTAAAAAGTAAACAAAGCAGCCATATTGCGGGAATACAATATTTCCCAGTGCACGCAGTTTCAATTATACGTAGCGTCATAGATTATCGTATGCTGACACAAACACATATTTTATTAATGTAACTCGTTCCGCGTTTATGCTAGGAGTTTCTCACCCCACCGGAGTTTTTCCTTGGGCTCTTTAGGATGTGTATTTCACGTTTTGTTGCATTCTGTCTACGTGTTTAGATGTGTATAAATATTATATATATATCTTTTTCATTATATGGATTAATATAACGTTAGAATTTGACACCCCTTTTATAGAATACACCTACCTTAATCTCCTTCCCATCAGTAGAAGAGCGGCTTTAATTTTATGGACCTATACTCATTTATTACGAACAGCAGTCATTTCAGCCTCATATATTTTATGTTTTTCTTCTAAGAGTGACAGGCTAGGTGAAGTCATTCACAGCGCCGGGTCTCCCCAATATTAATTTGATGTGTGGAATGAGAGAAATGTATCTACTAAACGAGTGAAACGTCCAAACCTTGCACCTTGGGTAGGTCAAAATATAAGGATTGTAATTTAAATAACGGTCGGTGTCCAGTTTCGTGCTTGTCTGTAATTTAAAAAACATATGGATAATGTGACACAAAACAAAAGTAATTTAGTGTGAAATGGACCTTTCATCAGACAATGCGGGAAATACTTGTTGCGGACACCCATTGCTAATCATAGAAAGATTTGCTCCCGTCAGGTCAGAAGGTAGGCATGGATAGTTATAAACAGCTACCGCGCGTAACTAACGCAAAACATATGTTAGGACACTTGTTTACAAGTGGCAGTTAAACTTTTCCTACAATTGTGCAAATACGAACCAACGGGTGCAATTTGAAGTTGCAACAGACTAGTTATTGGAAGAGGAAGGAGGATAATTCGAAACCTGCCGAGGTAGGGAGAGCTGTGTGGAGTTCTTGAGACCTCAACAGATGTAGATTTGTTGGTAGAAGTTTCCACTATTTTGGCACAAGGCGTCATCCATAAAGCCAGATCATTCGATGTAGAATCGACTTCAGGCGCCTCCAAGTTGTTAACCCTTAGAAGAAAGCAACCAGAGAATGCAGCTTCAGTATTCTACGGTATCGTTGATATTGAATTTAATAATTTCTCATTGCCAGAACTATTCACCATAGAAAACGTTTCTTCTTTTGGTTCACCTGACAGGTGACCTGTTATTAAAAAGTCTCAATATAAAATCATTAATGTTACCGTCTTCATTTGTAAATTATTTTATTCAATTTTCTTTTTTGAATATTGAATCTTAATTCTTTGTTATTAAATTCAAAATCGTTAATTAAATATTTTATTTTGTCTTTCGTGCCCTCCATAAATTATGATTAATAAATTAAATATTTTTTATTACAATTGTCACCCAACTGCAAGGCATAATAATAATAATTAATAATAAAAGCGCCATCTAATATCTTACCACAATTTTTATCCACCAACGTGGGCTATATTAAATAAATTAATTAATCTCATTTTCATTTCATTACAATTGTCACCTAACTGTGGAGCTATATAATGAATAATTAATTACAAAATCCCCACTCAATTCTACTATCCTTTCACAAACGAAGGAGAATACAATTAATAAATTATGAACTGGGTACTCAAGTTGAAGGATATGGACGTATTTAATGTTGTTCGTTTAAGTGCGTAGTGCTAGTTACAAGTGTATGGTAAAGCGATCTAGAAGTAGACTTTGCTGCCGGTCAGCACCACAGCGATTTCGCCGTCTCGACGGTAAATTCAGCGTTTGCGTAGCTCTTTGGTGGCGGTCCCGGGCGAATTTTAGAGGCAATTAACGAGTAAACGGAAGCAGATTAAGGGAGCGCGTAGTCCTGCGGCCAAGAGTTAACGAACGTGTCATACGTCACGCGCCCATTGACGTCACCAATACAGTAATTACTCCCAAACGTGTCGTGCTCAATTCAATATTGCCCTAATGAAGCGTTAACTGCAGAATATTGCCACAGTGCAAATTCCAAAACTATCCACAACTATTCGTGTGAATAAATGGACCGTAAAAAAGTCTCCAAGAAATATAGAGGTGAATATCGCCGATCATGTTCTGGAATATTATACACAGAACTGTTCACATTCCAGGAACAAAACTGTTGTTTTTTTGTAGGTGAAAGTTACCAATACGTCCCATTGCTTGATATATGTATAAATAATTTCATTGAACTTAAGATTTAATAAAACTGAAAATATAAGACATTTCCAGCAGTATCGTCTTACCGTCCTTAAAGTATTGCTTGGAGGTCCTAGTTAACCCTTGGCTGCCTTTAAAATTTCTTTCCTCTGTTATTAAAGGGAAGTTATCATTTATTGGATCACCTTCATGTAGAATGTGTCCTAAATAAATCTTTAAATTATTTCTTCTCTTCTTCTTTTTCTTCTTCAGAACTTGGTTTTCCATGTGTCCCGTTTATTCATAGTTTTTACCAAATTATCGTTCGGGCAATGTATAAATATCAACTCGTTAACATAACAAACATTTCATGTTTTAGATTCCGTATATTCATGCTTATCACGCAATAAATATTAATTAAGTAGTTATGAACGCTTAAACAATGCGACTGACGCCCTCTTTTGGAAGTATTTTTCTAGTTATCATTTAAAGTATAATTATGACTTTGTGACACGCTTTCATACCAACTTAAAGAGCATAAAAAATTATCATAGTTATACGTTTCAGGAAAAATAATTTTAATTCATTAGGTGATAAACGAATGCAGCCAGGAAATCAATTAGAAAACGATTACATTTAATAAAACTTCATTACAAAAATATTAAATTTCACGTTACATAATTATAACGATTCATGGTTACATAAGGTGAATAATCAGCTTCTTGCAGCGATACAAAGTTATATTTAATTATATGTGATAGTCACGAAACAGTAACAGAATATTTAATTGAGTGAAGTCGATGTTAATTTCTCCAAGGTGCAAGTAATTTATTTTCCATTACTCGTTCATTTATTTGTGTCAGAGATCCTATAGTCATTAAGACGTGGTCTTTCTTCCATTAGACTTGTAGATTACAATTATTAAGAGAATGAAACCTGAAACCAACATTCAGTTATATGTACATATGCCATTTTATGCAGAAGCAGAATGATACAGAACATGAACCTTCATTTTGAGGCATAAGACATTCACGAAAGAAAATAATAATACAGTTTTTACCACTTACATATGAAAGTTTTATAATAAAATCTCCGAATGACTTCCACTATGACAGTTCAAGATTATCAAGCTGAAACATACTCGTCGTATTTCCAGGTCAGACAGTATTTTCCAACTGCATTACAAGAGCTCATTAAATCATATCTCTGGAATATATTTCAAATGCCTGAACGTCGAAGTTAGAGGAAAGTATAAATAAAGAATAAAAAGTTTGAGGCAGTATTGGAGAGAGGACTTTTTAGAGAGTTCTCGGAACGTTTGGTCCTTCAATAATGTCACATTGTGTGTTGTTACTATGAGGTAAAATATAATTGGCTGACAGTCAGTAAAGGAAAACAGCAAGAAGGAAGGTTATGGATATTACGGGAACGAATTCCTGAACTGATGTAAAGTTGCGTTCTCTGCATCGTACACAATTTCCTTTGTATTTTATTATTATTAGATCACGGCTTCCTTCAGAATTACATACAGAATTTTCAAATAAAATAGAATAAATATCCGGGATACATGACTTCCTTGTGGTTGTCTGTATTTTTTTCATCTGGAAAATTGAATCGTAAAGCCGATGGTCTTACAGAAAAATAACGTTATATTATCCAAAGAGAAAGTAATGTCAACAATTATATATGATTGAAGAAACATTAAAAAAGTTTCTATAAATTGTTTCAACTTTCTTATACGCTAAATTATAATTGTAATTTCATCTATGTTCTATGCGTGTAAAATTTTAAGGAACGAGTCGGCGAGCTGAAGAGAAAAACTCAAAGTTGGATAATTTTAATTAGTCCTCACATGAGGAAACAGGATACGTCAATAAAATAAATAATGATTGTAAATATAGAACTCTATATCCTAATGAATTTATATAACTGAGAAGTTAGTGTAAATGACACTTCAATATAGTTATACTTAACTATTAACAATTTAACGTTACAAAATTATTTGAACGCCAAGCACAATGTTGGTTGACTTTGATCTTGTCTCCCGTGAAGCAGCGTCATTTTCAGCCGTAATTTTTACATCTATGCACGCTTAATTCATGACAAGTAACTTTTGATATATATTCTGCAATGGTAAAACACAACAGAATGCGGAATTTGGCGGTACAAAGTCAAAAGCAATCGGTGTGAAAGAAGTTGAAGAAGGTTACAGTCAGGTAACAAAACCTAGCCAATTCGGCGCCGGCCTGGATATTCTGTAATTATTGAGATTCCGAGAAACCTGGAATATGGCGAGACATGACGGTTTCAGCGAAACATCGGGAGTGGGGTGAATGTCTCCTCCCAATGCCGGAAAATTTACTTTTGATTGGAGTGTATGGGGTCCCAGCTGCTGAAGTAAACGAAAGAATGGAGGGGGGGGAATGAGTCAAAACCGATGAAAAGTTATTTTTAAAACATTAAGGATGGAGTGAACGTACTCAAATGATTACGAGTGGAAATTGAGAGAGGACATTAAGGGTGGATATTAACCAGTGGGCATTAAAGGATAATAAGGTTGAAAGTAAGAGATTGGATTTCGCAATTGGCTGTGAACATTTGGATAATGGGCGGAATGCTTGCTCATGTCCGTGGTGGCAAAGAAGAAAAGTAAATGAGCAAGGTGCGCATTGTTCATCGAGGAAGGTAAAGGCTTTTGTTGGAACCGGTGTACAACATGTATGGACGAGCGGTGATTTCCAGTGGCGTTTGTCAGGCTAAGCTAAAAAAAGGTAAGTACTTTGTGTGTAATCTTTTGCCAATTTTCCTCGTATTTCCAATTCCGCGTAGGATTGTGTATACATTTCTGTAGTCGAACCCAGTAGAGATCTCATGGCTCTATTTTGTAAGATATTTAATGATTGCAAATAATTGTATATAGTGTTAATAAAAAAAGAAGTAAAAATGTATGAAATTATTATTATAATGTAAATTAATAAACGTTAAGAAATGGATTTTTCATTTTTATATAATAGTTTTTTATTTTAAAGAGAGACAGGTTTATACATATTTACTCAACTATTACGGACTACAGCAAACTAATAGTACCTTGAGTCTCTACTTAGGTCTTGCGAGGAACTCCTTAACTGTGTAAAGGAACTCCATTAACAAGTTTTTAAATGTCTTATAACTAAAATCTGAGATTTTATGTTTTATGGGAGACGTTTACGACGAAATAACGAACGCCAGTTTCAAAAAGGTTAAGGCGATGTTTTCTTTTCCTAGTTGAGATTGACGTCTTGGGTCGTGCACATGATTTGTTCCGTTCATGGCAAATGTATCCATTGCACCAAACGAAATTTAACATTTCGAGTATATAAGAACTGGACAAGATTAAAATACCTATGTTTCGGAAAGAAGCTTTAGAACTTGCATTTGAATTCAAAGAAGCTTTTATTCTCACGTCTCGCTTCTGTAATTTGAAAATTAAAACGCTTGACCGGAGCGACCCCTGTTTGTTGATCCGTAACATGTTGCGGAATGAAAATGTCTCATAGATTATTTTTGTGGTATGAGTATCGACCTCCTAAAGTAATACTCTTAGCGTACAGCACTTTGAGCCATTTTAATCCATGAGCTACCTAAGCCCATAAAGGACGCGTGTTGTGATGAATTTACAACCATAGCAACTGAGTTAGTTGAGACAATAGAAAAATTTTATTTTCTTGTTTTCTAGATTACGAAACAGTCTATTTAGAGAATACTATAAATTTAGGTACTTCAAGGTGATTCCTACTTTCCAGAAAAGACGCCTATGAGACTGTTCCCCAGATTGACTACGAGGATCACCTTTGGGAATGCCTCGTACTCTCTTTGTGACTTTCAAGGCACTTTCATCTATTTTATGAAATATATGTTCTGGGGCCGAAGACCTTGGGCATGCGGTAGGAGTTTTCCGCTTATCCCTTTGGATCAGTCGCCAACGGTTTCCTAAAACCCGTGGAGTTCTGAGGCCCCTCAGATAATTCCTCGCCCGTCATTTCGAAGGATGTGAGAATAGTACACAAAACACTGACCTACCTGATGCAGGTTTTCTAAGGTTATTCCTGCATCTCGTTTAGGTGAAACACCGGGTAGGATCCTTAATCAATCCTTGGCTACCTTGCTCTACTTTCCACATTACACTTTTCAATTACCTTCCTGTGAAATTACAGGGGAAATGCGTGTTTCAGGATCACCCTCATGTAGTCAGTTATCCCCCCCCCCACCTCCCCAAAAATAATAACTTTATTGATTGTTAATATCTAGGCAGAACATTAATATATAAGATAAAAAGCAATTTTCCCTTAATTTAGACTCCTGAAGAGCCACAGTTTATAGTTTCCATTTTGACAAATGCATTTTGCTGTACCTAATGGGATCAGCGAAGCCCCTTAGAGTTTCCGGACGAGGAAATTAATTGTTTCAATTAATCAGACATTTAAAAAAACATTTAAACAGCCAATAAGTTCAAATTATTTTATATTATTAACATAAATTATTATATATATTATATTATAATATTATTAATTAGATACAGTGTTTGGACCAACGTTTTGTACTTCTTCGGGCAAAAAAGTACATGACTACTTTTATTCTTGTGTTAATTTCTTAAATGGATGAAAAAAACATCCATTTAAAATATTATTTGGGTTAAAACCATCATTGGACGCTATTCAGGATTCTATATTTTAACTTTTGGACCTTTATTTTGTAATGTTTTTATCAATAACTAAATTTAACACCACAAGGAACTTGATAGTATATCTTTATCATTAAAGAAGTGCAATAATGTGGACGGAAGTTGTATCTATTGAGTAGACTTATTGACTGTTTTAATGTTTATGTGTTAAATTGGTTCATCCCTAGATATGTTAAGCAGCCTCCAAAAGAAATCTATTTGCCGACAAGTAGCTCATTGATTTCTACAAAATACACAAAACAAGACAAATTTCCACGTTTATCCAGAACTATTTGTCCTTAAGTCAAAGACAGTTCGAAAATGTATTCATGGTAACAAAGGAATTCGGTGGTCGGACCATTAGGCTGACAAGATGAAATGCTTAATAAGAAAATAAGAAAACATTCCGTTCTAAGAGACGGATATGTTCTAAACGGACAGACAGATTAATCAAGCATTTAACATTTAGCTGTCAAAGAGAAATGACAGCACAAGAATAAGCGGATAGATTGACATTGGGAGGTAGACAGAGAGTTAGCAAGTTCCATAGAACGATCACAGAACAGCAGAGTTGACAACGTATAACATCAAAATGGAGCTCATGTTGCACGCTTAATTCACTACATGTAACTTATGATGTATATACGTCCACATATCAAGGTGGACTGTTTGGACATTTTAATGGTGTAGTCCTGTTACATATTAATTTATCTGTATACCGTTTGATTGATGTCAGTTCCGTTTCAAATCGGTTTATTACACAACATTGATTCAGCAGCACCTAAATGCATGACAAACCGAATACATTTAATTAATATAATTGTGTAGAAGTTTTAATTAGTAAATTCATTCAAAAAAAGTAACTTAGATTGTTTTTCAAAAACTATAAACTTGCGAATTGTTTTATTATTAAAATAACTTTTCTCACTATATAAGGTAAATTGTTAAAATTATCTACTTAACGAAAAAATTGAAATATGCTGTTAATACATGTAACGACATATAAGGAATTGTGCTACTTGGAAAGCGTAATAACTAGGGATGGTAGAAGTATAGTAGACATAAAAATTAGGATAGCAGAGGCAAGGAAGGCTTTTGCTAATAAAAGAATCACCCTCATGTAACCTGTTAACCCCCAGAAAAAGTGAATGATGCAGGTTTTCTAGGGTTTTCTCTTCATCTCTTTAGGTGAAACACGGGTACGATACTTAAACTATAGCCCGGGGGCCCTGGTCAACCGCATCACCCCCCTTTTCAATTCCCTTCCTTTGATATTTAAGGGGAGTTGCGTGTTTCAGGATCACCCTCATGTAGCCTGTTACCAAAAAAAAAGAGAATGAAGTAGGAGGAGAAGAAGTCCAAGAAGCCTTTAAAAACGTTTTATGCAATTTAATGGACATTGAGAAGGATGCGAAGTATATATCAATTGTTAAGAACATTCTGCAGAAGCACAAAAAATTGGGCTTTAAGCTTCACTTCCTAAATTTGGACTATTTTTCTGATTTTTAAAGAGAACATATGGGTGAACTATTACATCAGGATATCGAAGGAATGGAAAGTAATTCCCAATGACAGTAGAGCACTACGACGATGACTGACTATTGCTGGTTGGTACACGGAGATTAAGTCCGTAAGGAACAAAAATGAAAATCTGAGTATGAGTACTGCAAATATTCTACGATGCACTGAATAAATTATATTTTACAAATTTGGTTATCAGGGGTGGCTGAAGAGAAGGTGCGGTTTCACGGCGTACCTCATCAAAAGTAATAAAATAAAATAAAAGTGCACTAAATGAGAAATTTAGCTTAATTTTCTAGCTACTGTCTTGAAAAACTAAGGGGTCAATGGCACTTTATTTAATGTAATGATGATTTAAATAAATTAAAATATGCGTCATAGATTATTTTTGGGGTATCGATCTCCTAAACTAATACTTTGAGCTTTGAGCCATTTTAATCTATGAACTACCTGAGTCCAGAAAGGATGCGTGTTGCTATAAATTTACAACCGTAGCTACTGAGTTTGTTGAGACATTAAAATAATTAATATTCAAGTTTAATAAATAATGTTAATTAAATGATCATTTAACGTAATGACCTCCCCACCCCTCCCAGCAATCCCTCTTTTCTCCGGCAACTGTTTACCTATAAATATGCATGATATAAGCCAAAAATTAAAAAATTATAACAATAAAACGTAGTAAATCCATTTTAAAATCACATATTTTCCCCACTTCTCAACTTTTTAAAAATTTTGAAATGTCCCAAAAAAACCTTATTATGTCGCTTCTTAAACAACTGGTACAGCCGAAAATTTTTATTCTTGCAGTTATTATTCAATCGCACTTCTCCGACCTGTAACGTATTTTCTTAGCTGCAGAAGTGATTTCCGACGTTATAACTTAATATGTACGATTACTTGATTGCGGAAACTTCGACATACATGAAAATTCAGCATATAAAATTGTGCAGTCCTATTCTGTGAATGTGCAAACCTGCGTGTCATTGGTTTCTATATGTACTTAAAGTAATAAAATATATACT
This sequence comes from Eucriotettix oculatus, assembly GCA_034510155.1. Lineage (NCBI taxonomy): Eukaryota > Metazoa > Arthropoda > Insecta > Orthoptera > Tetrigidae > Eucriotettix > Eucriotettix oculatus. The sequence continues at coordinate 86,349,121 of CM067379.1, forward strand.
TTTTAGATAAATAAGCAGAAAATTTTATGTGTTAAATTAAATACCATACAAAGATTCTTTAATTCTTATTATTCTAGTCAGGTTATTCAGAATCTCAAGAGTCGCAAGGATGGCAAACTGTACAAACCAGGTTATGCAATATTCAGTGATCAATGCAGTTATGATCCGACGTACTTTAAGAACAATGTAAGTAATTGTGAAAAAAATTGATGTCTGCGACTTTCAATTATGTCCACAATTTGTTTTCAAAATGCTTCTTTGAATTCCATTATATTGGAATGCAATGTATTTAAAAAGTCATTCAATTAATATTCGAGCTGTTTGCTGAGTTTCAATTAAATGTTTGTCTTTCGTTTTAAATATCCTTGCGACATAAGCACAATGTTGTACAAGCTGAACTGTGGTGCCCTTTTGCAGAGTATAATTCTCTGTCAGTAGCTAATGGCGGCTCGCTATGGAATTCATTTTTATGCACCGTAGGATGGCGTAGTAAAGTGCCGTAGATGGTGGCTTGTCAGGGCTGCTTTGGTGTAAACGCCTGTCACGGAGCGGGGCGCTAATGGAAATTGCTCCTCGTATTAAACCAGATTAATTACAACAGGACGGTTCCATAACGCTGCTCATTCTAGCTGCCGAAGAAATACCACGCCGTGATTTCTGTGAAGCGTCCAGCGTGACGCTATTATGGTCAGGTGGATTAATAAGGGCTATTAGGAAATAGATCAGCTGTTTTTACGACCAGAGTTGACCCTAGGAATACGTGATGCTTTCGCGTTTAGTGACCGTTGAATTTTGAATTAATTTAAAACCTCTGTTTTGCCTCTGATTGTTCGTGGTACGTTAACCTAATCTCCTTGAAATATTTTGGAGAGCTTAATGACACTTATTGAGTCGCTTGTTGCTTCTCAGATGTTATACGAGGTATGTTCAATAAGTATCGCGAATTTGGTGTTTTTTCAAAAAAGTATTTATTTTTCATCAATATCTATTTTGTCCCCTTCAAGGTAATCCTTCCTAGATATAATACATTTATCCCATCGTTTCTTACAATCCTCGAAGCACTTATAAAAATCATTTGTTGTGATCCTGTTCGGCTCCTCCTTCGATACAGTCTTTATCGCCTCAATCGTGTCATAGCGTCGTCCTTTCATGGGAAACAGGAAAAAGCCACAGGGGGTCAAGTCGGGAATAAGGTGGCTGCGGCATTACTAGAGTGTTGTTTTTGGTTAAAAATTCACGCACAATCAACGATGTGTGAGCAGAAACGTTATCATGGCGCAGAAGCCAATTTTTGTTGTTCTCGTAGGTCTCGAAGCGTACCAATACGGATTGAAGAATTCTATGGACCAATCCTCATAGCTAGGAACATTGCAAAACTATGCATTATGATTAAAAATTACAACCAATGATAGCAGTCTACAGGTCTAATATTTTTCGTCGGCGTTCATCAGATTTATTATTAACATTCCTGTTGGTGAATATAAAACGGTGGTTATTTCAATTCACCTAAGTGACGAATATGTAGAAATGTGAATTAATCAATGCCGAATTTGTTTCTAGAAATAAAGGTGTTCTGTGTAGGTCGGAGTGTGGGATTACATTATAAGGGTAACTAAACTATAATGAGAAATTTATTTACAACAAAAAACACCTATGAAGGAAACAAAACTTGAGGTTCTGCGCAGCAGTCAGATCTCATACCGCGGGCAACACCGTCCTTAGACGTCAAGGATTGGCAACCTGACTGCGTACCTCGTTTGTAGTGTGGCGTCGCCTCTCCTCCACCTACTCTTGTAGGGCGTCTTTTTCAGAGTCGACTTTTGACCTCCTTCATGTACGTCCGGGACCAGGCGTCGGTTCCCGTCCTTCTCCTTCAAGTTCCACGAGCCGAATGATAATTCACACAACCTCACTACCGTGTGAAAAAGCCTCGAAATCGATTTTAAATAATTGATTTTTCTTTAAACTACGAAACCCCTTTGGTTGAGGTAACCACGTGGTATTTCAAATTTCGTTGTCTTCGTGGATCCCCGATTCCCACGCAAGCTGTTTGCGTGAATTCCGCAGGTCGTATTCGTACGTGGCCAAAAGCCATTCCAGGGGATTACTGGCGGCTCCAGGGCCACCATGCTGACGCCAATTACAAGTTCTCAATCCTTGCTAACTTTTTATTAAGAAATAAACAAATATCAACTATCGCGTTACATGTTAATTTCATCCTGGCTCTCTGGTGTGCTAATATTTTTTCTATTCCTTGTCTCTTTCTACCTAGTTCAATTTGTTAGTTGCCTTATTTGTCGTTATTTCACAATGAAAACGAAAGAGTATGAACAGAAATTCCGGGCGAAACTAAATTAAAGTGAGGTGACATCTCGACAATGTCACGTTGCGTCCTGATATGAAAATAATTATTGGCACAAAGATTAGTATGTGGATAATGTTAAAATCTAAATTAGTAGTGCTTGCACTGATACATTTCCGAAAAAAATCGAACATTGTCAAACCAAATCCTCTATAGAAAGTAGATGTTGTTACGTAAAATATGTACAATATTATTGTATTTACCTATTGCTGATTTGCTGGAGTTTAATTCTTTTCAGTACAGCTTCTTATTTCTACTAATTCCGTAGCGTTCATAAAATATTTCAAATGATTACAATTCAACCGGCTTAATTTGTCAGAAATATATCATAATAAAATAATGCTTGGCCGCACGTATCGTTACTCGCTGGAATCTTTTCAGGTGCAAATAAAGAACTTTAATAGCTTGAATAAAAATTTAATTTTTGCAGTGTGTGCTATACCCTAACAATGCACTTGAAGGGGTTCCATAAAGTAACAATAAGTCGGGCCAATTTTTATTTTGTTTTTATTTCTTTTATAGTATAGTTCCCTTAAATTATGCTGATTTATATCTTTATTGTAGCCATTATAATAAATATTAAATTGTCAGTTTTTTAAATTTAAATATTAAATGTTACAACGTTTCGTCTCTGCTTGAGATTTCTTCACGTACTAAAAAGAAATTTAGAATCGATTACGACGGGTAAAATGTTACGAAAAAAATGGAGTGAGGTTCAATGTACAGCTAAATTATGTAAGTGCAAAACCATGATTTGTATTTAAAAAATTCCATAACATTTTACATGCCGTAATATATTCTTAATTTCTGTTTAGTACCTGAAGAAGTTTCAAATCAGAAACGAAACGTTGTAGCATTTAATATTTAAAATTAATAAACTGACAAAAGGCTGATATAACTAATTTATTATTTATCATAATCATTTAATATTATTAATATGAGAAATGATAATTGCGAGTAGAGAAATTACTCTCACACTTCCATATAAGATAACTACGTCCACATTCTATGATTTATGAGGTGAATAATGAACTTCATAACACTATTACTGATGAAAATAAGTTATTATAATATATGTAAAATGTAAACGTAATTTTTATAATTATTTTTTCTTATAATTCTATTAATTTTTTATATTATAACTAAATGAAATCGGCCGATCTTGTTGTAGTTCGAGCTAAATCGCGTGATATATATACGATTATTGTATTACGAAATATGAAAGGAACGAGACATAAGGTTAAGGATTGAATTCTCAATCGAGGATTGCCAAGCTGGAGGAATAATTTCATGAAGTGAAAATTGCCGATCGTCCTAAAGGATAATGTGGCTGGAAAAAATTCGAATCAAGTAGCGTAAATGAAAAGACAATTATGAAAGTGAACCATTTTTAGCTGATTTACTGTCATATTTTTCTTTCAATTTTCAGTAACGATTCAGTATATAAAAGGAATATTTTATTGCTGACGAAAACTATTATGGTTTCTAGACCAATAAAGTCAATCGATACGCTGGCCACGTATGACTGCAAATAAGGAATATGTCATGCAATATGACAGTCCGCAGTTGACCCTGAAGGCCCAGGCCCTTAATGGGCTGTAATGCCTAAGAAGAAGACCAATAAAATTGTTTGGTTCTATCTGACTCAATTTTTCCGAATGAAGTTACTTATCACATTATAATTTCGTGTACAGATGACATTAAACCTTAGATTTGAAGAGAATTGTGAGAAAAGCAAAGTATATTTTATTAATGATAAACTATAACATTTTTAAAAAAACTCTACGTAACATTGACCTATTTTAAATACAAACGTCCCATAATTTATTAAAGTATAATAAACATTTTAAATCATTTAAAATCCTAAAACAAAAACTAGTGTGTCATTTAATAATACAAAAATCAGATTTAAGAATGAATCACACAATCCGATAATTTTTACTAAATTGTTCGTTCGTTCCTTACATTTCTGAAATGCCGCAATGAAAACGTTACAAACGCCATTTATATTGCGAGATTGCTCTTACAGAATGTACGAGTTGGAATCGGCTTAAACTAAAGGCCGAAACTGCTTTATAAAGAGCAAAGCCTCGCGGCGCTAGGAGCGTCAAAGAAAATTTCCAGGTAATTCAACCACGGCTAACAATATTAAATATTCAATTAACTAAATTACTGAATTTACATGAAGGTTTGAGGAAAAGCGGGACAGTACACACAAACAAATGAAAATAAAGTAAGTTAAATAAATGTCGACGGGTTATACAGTTTTATTCGTATATATGAAGAGGTGAAAATCCAGTTAAATACTCTTATATTTATGTGGTTAAAAATACATTATAATTTCATTTTCCATAATAGAGGACAAATTGTAAAATAGATGCAATAAGCTAATCTCACCTATTACTGCTTGAAGATTGTGGGTTTTTCTTCTCAAAGAATCTCTTTCCAATGTATGTAACGCATATTACTAATTCTTCTTTCGAGTAGAACTAGATGAGTGCACATCATTCATATGAGATTAAAAACACCTTAATATTAGTATTGTCTCCAAAGTATTGTAATATATTAAAATAACGATATAAAACTGTTGGTCTGCGAAATATTTTTGTGAGTGTGCGGGGTATCTTTTGTGACGGCCAGCAGTACACCCTTCTTCAGACATTAGTCAAGGGACTTTTCACTGACAATTGGTGTCAGTCTTTTAAATAAATGGCTGATCTGTTCATAATTCAAGAAAAATTTGCTACTGTCAAGTCGAAAGCTGCGTGTAGATAATTGGAAACGGCAACTTCGTAAATAACGCAAAATATATGTGAAGACACTAGTTTACATTCGGTGGCTAAACTTCCAACCAATTAATGCCACTTGAAATTGCATCTGATTGACGTATTTGACTCCCTTTTAATCTGTATGACCCTTTATATGCTAAACATAGCTTACCAGGGGAAAATTGCTCTGAAGGAAGAACACCCTTACTGCTGGCTACCCAGAGAGGTTACGAGGGTTTCCACTCCTCGTCCCTTAACGCATGTGTCCAGTGTAGGCATCCTGTTCATTATATTGGTTCATATTAATGAATCTATGCAGGATAGTGGGGGATTTCCATCGCCCTAAAAAACCTTCAGTTAATTTTAATAGTTGTTGTCTGGTTTATATTTTCAATTATTTCTTTTTGAAATTCAAATTACTTCAAGGCTAATATAAATGATTGGTAAATTTCCTCACATCCTAAATTTTTGAAGGTTCCAGTTTTCGGTAGTCCTGAAAGGTGTCATGCCAATAATCACATTACCATACAATGTGATCAGGTGTTTCATCTTCCTGTTTCCAGAAAGAACATGTAGAAGATTCTATTAATTTTAACTGTTTTAATTTATAATTGTATAGTCCGTGTCCAGAGGAAAATCTAACTACTTCTTGGAGTTATGAAGCTGCGTTGTAATCGTGATTCAACCGTGGTTATTAATTTCTTTGACCAAAAGTATTTTTCAATTTTGTCCCATCTGGTTTTCTGTTCTTTCAACGGCCAATCCCTGCATGTATCTTTGGATTGTACAGATTTGTTAGTAATTTGGTGGACGATGTTTGGATTATTACGCTTTTAAGTGGTAGAGTGCTGCTACAGTCGAGTCTATTGGAGGAATGGCAGTAATGATCTGTAAAGAGTCAACCGGAGTCGTTTTGTATGCACGAAAACAGCGAATTAATAGTTTTCATTGCGCAACTAATAAAGTTCTTTTTATATGAGTATGAAGAAGTTGATGTACTAGAGCAGGGATTCCATATAAGCACATTCCTTCGAATATTGACTTGTAATATAGGATGAATTTTGATGGGTGTATTTTGTATACATTTTTTGCCTGATTCATGACGAAGACAAGCTTTATGTGTTATTTCACCAATATGCGGGAGGAAGGATAATTTTGAATCCAACACAACAACCTAAATAACGATTTTGATTCACAGTTATAATTGTTTCATTGTTAAATTTTATTATTGGATGTTAGCTTCTTTTGGATCATCCCACAGGTGACCTGAAATTAAGGATTTTCAATGAAAGTGATTAATGCTCTGCCGTTTTCATGTTAATTCATTTAGTTTTCTTCTGTCTTCATTGATTAAATTTTATCCTTTTAAAATAAATGTCTACTTTGATTATAATTTACATTTTCCGTCAAATTATAATTTGGCCAATAGTTAAAAATAACTTAAATAATAATTAAAAATAAAGTCACGTTTTATTTGTTACAGTATATTACCTACGTAATAATACTTTAGTGATTTCGTTAACACGTTACTTAAAATTCATAGAAAGCGTTTTTAAACATCCACTTGATGCTTTTTGGATCTAACTTTACATTTATATTTAGGAGGAATTTTTTTATCAAGAATAAGTCACAAGATAATTTCAATCTGGGTAGACTGAATTTTACTTTTTAACTTTTTCGACGTTATCTTTTTACGAAAAATAGTTTAACCGTCCTTCTGTAAAGTGAGGAGAATCCCTTCCCTTGTTGTTACATTCACTTCCCACTTAGTCGCAATGTGGGTGGCAACTTGGTATTTAAATATATATTCGTCTCTATATAACAACTACATATAATTCCGTTGAAATTGGTTGGAACAATTTCTTTAGAAAAAGGAACAAAGTCAGTGTGACAGAAATTCATATTCTACAAGATTTGGTACCCTAATAGATTAAACATGTTGTTGTTTAGCCCTTAGACTGGCTTGAGGCAACCTTGCGCAAGCCTTTTCAGTTCCACATAACTACAATATCGCACATCCTCCCTAATTGCTTAGCGTATTCTATGCTTGACCTCCCTCTTCTCTTCTTACCCCACACAATTCCGTCAAATGCTCATTTTGCAATACCCTAGTGTCTCAAAACGTGGCCTGTTAGATATAAAATTGGCCAATTACTACAATTGTAAGTATAGACAAATACATATGTATTTCCCTTGAAATAATACAAAATTAAGAAGTCATTACTTATTTGTTCCAATATATGAGAAGTTTTCTGTCGTTGAATGTAATTACGTTAGCCTGCGTTTTGGAACATTGCGTATCTTTGTTGATATCCAATATTAGCGAACCAGGCAATTACTTTATCGCAGTAGTAATCAGCTAATTAATTTGAAAGACCGCCGTACAACCAACACGTCGACCCAGATCCGTCCATCTTCCAGAAGCTTCCACTCCAAGCCGAGATGTTTACCAGTGACTTCTGGAGCCAGCCATTCGTCTGCCAGAAACTTTTTTGCAGGCCAGTTTTCGTCCCGGCGTAAACAACTTGTAAGGCCATTATTGAGAGCACAGTTTCCACGGCCTGTTTTCGTCGTAGCCAGCAACTTTCAGGACGCATAAATCGAAAGCGCCAGGAAGACGCGCCTGTGGAACTAATAAAGCACCAGGTAGTCCGTCCCTCAGACTCGCGCCACGTAATTCATTCGTTGAGGTCTCACGACCAACGCGTTGTTTTCGTATTTTGATTTAACTGATCGCACTTCTTTAGTTTTATAGTAAGGCAATGCTTATAATTTCAATCCCCCAGCATGCCATATATTTACTAAATCAGCATCAGAAAATACATTTAAAGATACATTTCCAGATAGCAAACTTCACTGCGAAAAACACTTAGAACTTTCCTCCAGTAAAATGAACAGAACTTATTCTAGTTTGGAAAGGTTAATAAGGACCTAGTTAGATTTTACTGGGATAATTTTATCTTCTATCACTTTAGCAGAACATTTCATACGAGGAAATTTGCATTTTTTTCTTTCGAGTGATGAATCTATGATGATCGTCCATGTAAATAGCATAGGAAAGCATTTAAAGGATGGGGTTTTTTAAGTGACACCAAGTTGTCTAAAAATTATGGAAAACTTCAGACAAACCGTCACCAGGGATTACGGGCTCTTGGTACTTGTCTCACGCCCTTATGTTGGTCGCTAATGACTTTATAGTTGGCGCGACCCAAAATAAATGAAATATATATATTAAGTACCCACACTTTGCCCCATACAATATCAACGCGTTGGGCCCTCACAGTCAATTTTAATATAAGATTTTGAAAAATAAATTTTACATGTTTTATTTTCACTGATAACTTAACGTTTTTGTTCATTGACAATATATCAGCGCTAATATGAAATGGTGTGAACTTCTGTAATCTGTTGTGACTGGGACGAATTCAGAGTTGTTTCGAGCACGTACGTTACAAAGCACGGGCAATGCCCCTACATCCTACTCACGGTCTGGCTCACACTACAAATTCCTCCGCAAAATACTACGCCTCCGTACTCAACCTACTCTCTTGGGTTACTCTGATTTATCTGGGCCATTCCCCGTTTTCTACTCCAAACGTTACGTTTCTTTTCTCTAGACGAAACGACTATTTCACCTTAGAACTTTATCCATGCCCTATACTATTTATCCTCTAAACATTACATATATTTGTTACTTTTCTTATAAGTATAGGAAGCTCAAGCAAATATGTATAATATAAACTATAATTTTAAAAAATTGTTTATATTCACACCAACAGGAAGAATATTAGCACGTATATGGGAACTTATATCCATGTAGGAGTATCATAGTATAGTTTCCAAGTCCATGCCAGGATTCGAACCTGGGACCTCTGTGGTACGACGCAGCGACGCTAGCCACTAGACCTTAAGGGGCCGGTCTTTATAAATTGTGAATCAGGAAATATAGCTCATTTATTTAATCATAAATAAGGATTCATGAGGTGTTTGAGACGTTCACTGCTTGAGTAAAATAGTTTTTACCTTCCATATTTTAAATTTTTTAATAATCGAAAGATGTAGAAAAATACGTAGATCTATATTACGAAAATAATTATTTCATATTACAAGTTATTAGTCTGGATATAGACCTCAACTGAACTCAAAAATTGCGTCATTAATTGGGAATACGAGAATGCGTGAATGTTGGTTTTAGGAACAATGTAGACAAAAGAGAAGAAACATTGACTTTGCATCTAGTTTTAGGCGATAGGTTAAGAAAAAAAACAGGCATTTGTAGATTTAAAAAACTTGTTTCATAATTTGAACTGAATACACGATTAAGGATTTTGAAGAAGACAGGAATACAATATCGAGAAAGAAGGATTTCATAACCACTGCAGAAAGCAGTCAGCAGTAATTAAAATTGAAAATCATGAGAATAAAGCACAAATCAAGACGGGAGTAAAACAAAGATGCAGTCTGTCACCCATACTCTTTAAATTATAAATTATATATAGAACAGGCGAAGAAGAATGTTAAAAGGGGATAGGCGCTGCGGGAGCTTCCTCGCAGATACTTCACTCCAGGGTGACTGTGGGGCTCACCTAATTACGTCGGGAATGCCTCGCACTCTCTCTGTTTTTTTAATCAAAGTTCTCACATGCCGAGACACCTTCACGAATTCTAGGAGGTATATGTACAGGGGTCGAAGACCTTGGGCATATGGCAAGAGTTGTCTGCTAATCCCATTGGATCTGTCGGCCAACTGCCTCCTGAAAATGGTGGTGACATGGAGAAGGGAATGCTGCGACCCCACAGCAAACTCATCTCCCGTCATTCGGAAGGGCGTGAGAATAGTACCCAAAGCACGACCTACCAGATGCACGTTTTCTAGCGCTTTCCCTGCATCTCTTTAGGTAGGATTTTAAACCACAGCCTTGGCTACCTTGGTCTACCTTTCGCATCCCTCCTTTTAAATTCCCTTCCTATGATATTAAAGGGGAGTTACCTGTGTTCAGCATCACCCTTATGTATAGCCTGTTAACCCCGCCCCCCAAAAAAAAAGAATATTAAAACGGAATATGGAAAAGGAATCATACTGCAAGAACAATAAATACAACCCCATCGCTTTACCGATGAAATTGTAGTATTAGGGGAGTCAAAAGACGGCCTGGAAACTATAGAAAATTTGAATCTAAGTGATCCAGGAAAAAGAGTCAATACGAGGATTAATATAAGGAAAAGCCAGGTGATGGAGTGTAGTATGGGAAACAGTGGAATAACAAAGGGTGTGTTTATGAATGAAGGATGTGACTGATAAACGGAAATGAAAGTGGCTTGCGGAAGATAGGTTAGAATGGTGGGTTGCATCGGACCAGTCTTAGGACTGAATACCTCAACAACAACAATTTGGAATTGAAGCATTGAGGTTGACATTTAAGATTTCCAATATTTACCCCACCCCATCATAAACGGGTGTAACCCTTTGAGTCACTGCCAAGAACTGTCTTCCGCCTGATAATATATTTCTTCATTTATAAATTAATTGTAATTAAATTTTTAAAATGCACATTCGAAAGTTGACAACGTTTCTGCCCTAGAAATGCGATTTGTTTGCTTTATCAGGGCACAAATTCAAGAGTGCTGGGAATTGGCTTACATTGATTAGACAGTTGAGGAGTTTCAAGTTTCTGTGATTGTCAAAGTTTAACCACAACGTTCCCTAAATTGATGTAATTTATGGTTATAAGCGCGAGCTGTAATAATAATTTTATCAGTATGTACTTACAAAAGTTTTGTAATGATCGCAAATTAGAATACTTATACCAAATTATCTAGTTATGACCACAAACCTCCTAAATCCTAATATTAAGAATGGAGTATGTAATCATTATTGATTTCTAAATTCTTATAACACGCCAATTACATGAAAATCAAATAGAAAATGGAATAAAACCAATAAAAGTATTCCTTTGAATTTATGCTATTAATTTGGATGTACTTTACGTTATATCGTTATTTTTAATTATAATCTACTATTTTATATAAAGGTATGAAAGCTGAATTCACTCTTGGTATAGGAGCCGAGTTTCAAGAATCGTTGACATTTCTTTCTGCAGAGTTGTCATTAACAGTAAAACTACTGCATTTATCTGAAACGAACCGATTAGGTTGCGCTTTAAGCCTGAACGAAATACCGGGATTCTCATGGATGCCACCATTTTTGACAATAAATTTATATAAAGAGAAATGATAAATAGAAACTAAATAAATTTATACAGCATGAATTATTTTGGGATTATCTTTGAAGTAAGTGAGTTTTATCTGCTTTATTTCTTCACAAATATTCATTAGAATTTGAAAGGTGATACCGTTTATTTTATTATATTCTATTTTTCCCAGGAAATATTGAAATTTTATACATTGTCGTACTGTTTTTATTCATTGAAATAAATTTTATTCCAATTTCATTTTAATAACGCATACATAAGAAAAACAGTATCAGATACACATAACAGTTATTAACGTCTGTAAGTATAAATTAATGTTTTGATAAGGCCAAAAGTAGACAAAAATTAGTGAAATACCGTTTATTTTCCGATATTCTTGACATTAAACGCAACAATAATACACTGAATGTAAAAACATACACGGATTTGCTCAGTTGTATAACTTTTATATGTCTTAAACCACGAGATATAATGTTTCAAATGTATACTGATTATCTATTAAAGCGTAAACGTTTTATGAAATTAAAATATACGACACTTTGCTTGTTATGTACTTATTGAACGAAATTAATTTTGAGTAATTTAAGTAACCATTCACAAATTTAATTTTTTAATAATAAATAAAACTACAAAATGTATTCCTTGAAGGAAAGGTAGTGTGGTAATCTCTGGTTTTAATATATTTGAATTATGTTGAATTTAATTATGGAGGTGGGTGTGATTATTGTGAGCTATTCGAGGGTCATATAAAAAAACTATAACTTGTAATAATGATTTCACCCTTCAGGTGTGTTGTGAATTTCCGTCATTTTAATATGGGGGCGGGCGGTCATTGTGCCAAATCGGCGAGTAAGGGCTTATTGTGTCGGCGGATCCCTAAAAGCAAGTCAAATATATTGGTTTTGTAGGATCATTGACTTCTAGCAATGGTCAGAAAAAATGGTAAATTTTGCGATGTGAAGGATTGGGGCGGCGGGAGGAGAAGACGGTTGTGGGCCTCGAGGGAGGACAGTGTGTTTTTGGAAAGAGAATAAACGCTGAAATAAGATTTTTTCTGTGAGCGGCAAGAGAGGAAAGTGTCCTTTTTGTGGAGAAGTGTTGGAGTGGAGTGGTGGCCAATGAGATCGCGTAGCTGTTGCGATTTGGAGCGGGAGTCCGCGCGCGGATTACCAGCGAAGAAATTGTACCAGCCGAACAAATGGACATCGTCGCCGCTGCAACGAGATCTTCATACAGTAAGCCCTCCCCTTCCATTTTATTTTACTTCGTGTGGTTGTAGCTACAATGACCAGCAATTGCATTTCAGTAATTTCGGACATTTTAATATTTAAAATATTTTTAAACATTTGTCAATAATTTGTAGTTAGCAGAGGCGTAACAAATTGGCCCTAACTCTTCCTTTGAAGGCACTTGTCTGTATTGTATCTGTTTCCGGACTCTCGGAGTAAAACGCTTCCTTCGTTTAACCGTTAACAATATAGATAGGCTGAAGATCCAGGCGTCAGGTCAACTCATGCTTATTCCAGTTGACTTCAACAGTCTGGGCGTCAAGCATCCTCGTCCAAACGTATCATACCAACCTTAATGTTATCGTTTTCTGGCCGATAAGATTACTAATTCGTCATTTAAATAACCAATAACGTTCTTTCATGGTCCCAACTTTGTGTAGGTCTAACTTCTGTTACATGTATACATAAAATATTTGTAATAATAACAAAATTTATATTAATTTTAATGTGATACACAATAGCGTACCACAGTTGATTTAAAAAATACCAGTTTCATAGTTATCTTACAGAATCTGTAGAATACTTAAATAACATCCATATTAACCTGTATTTTTATTGATAAACCAGTAAACTATCGAGCAGGTTAAATTTAGACGGCAAAGTTATAATTGATATGAGACTACAGTGTTGATGGTGAAAGTAATCACGAAGGTATTGAGGAAAATCTTCAGGTCAAGGTTTTGGTTTTTTTAGAATTATGACGTCAAACGTAATATGATCCCCACGTCAAAAAGAGAAAAATGATATTACATTTATTGCGACAAAAACGGGAGCTGGTAAAGAGAACGCGCTGTTCGTTAAGTTCGTAATGTATTTATAATAACACGACACGCCAGCCACTGATCTAAGTCAAAATCATGGCGCACTTTCGGGAAGAGATCATTGAACCTTTTGGTGAAGGACATAATGGACAGTACGAATAACAGATCAATTTTTTTTCTGAATACTTAATCTCAAGCCAACTCACGTCTTTTAATATGACGTTACATAGAAAGTTATTTAACTCTGACATGTATTTGTGTTGTGTTGTTTTGTGAATGAATATTAAAATTCATTTAAATTATTTTTAAGGAAAGAAAATATATTGGGATATTTTTTCATAAGAAAGTTAAGAAAATTCCAGTCAACAATTTTAACCATTACCGTCTGAAATCACTATATTTCACAAGCTTTCAACAGTTTACTACGCCATAGCCGTCGGTATACTGTTATGTAGGAAGGCATATGTTTTATAATACTTCTTATAGAATTATTAATATATATGAATATGTTATATTAATTTCGCAATTATAAATATTTTTTAATTACAGGTGTTTAAGCAATAAAATAAATAAATTATTGGAAGAACCCAACAGGCATCTTATTTTCACAATGCCTTCTATATTGGGGTTAACGTGCAATAAATTGCATCGCAACTGTCAAAAAGTATATATATATATATACATATAATTTTTGTTATCATATTGTACAAGTAATTTTACTCTGACAACAATTTATTCATAACTGACTTCTCGGCAATTACGTATTACGAATTTTCAATTCCAGTTACAGCAATGTAAATTATATTTCCTACCATTTACAGTATGGAACGGAATACCCTACTTTTTACTGGATATTGCTGGAGTCCAGTTAATAGGGTGTAACATGGTCATTGGTCAAGGAAGAAGACTCTGCAGCAGTCGTGGTCAAGTTATGACTGTACCTAGGGGAATTAACTATATTTTGTCGTCTTACATCTGTCAGTTTAAAATTGTTGTAGTATTTTCGGCAGAAAGTAATCTGCAAAACTCCTCACTTTTATCTCTTTAATAGTATATATTCGTAAACTAGGCGTCTTTACTGCACGTTGCGTATAAGGTTTAAATCAGCTTGTATTAGGGCTCGTTGATGAACCTGAGACTAGAGAGTGGGAAGGAACAGGATACTACCGTATGGGGCAAATTATTATCTGTTTTTGAAGAAAGAAATGAGAAACTGTCAGACTCGCCTTATAAGAATGAGTTACAGGTTGATGTACCCAAAAAGAGTAGATTAAGAAATAAAAGGAAGGGAAAAGTGCTAAATGCGGAAGGACAATGTTATAAAGCGATCAAACGTATACAAAATAAATATCAGAAATAAAACGCAAAAGTTGTTAAAATGTTTCTTAAATTAAATCAAATTTGATTGTATTAATTGTTATTACAAAACAACCCCACCCAAAGGGGAAATTTCTAAGTTTCTTTTCAAAAATTCATCTTGAAGTTGATTTCGTTGTTTTAAGTGATATTGGTATTAGATTAAGGAAATAATAGAATAAACTAATGTTTTATACTTTTATGAAGTGATTTTTCATTTTACATAATTTTACAAAAATTGTTGAACACTAACTGTCCCGTTCCACCCCGACTTCCCCTAGTCGTTTTATATTTAAAATGACGACAACAGTAATTCTGTCTAATTTACTATAACTAAACAGAGATTATATCTTACTTCAAATTTTCTTTTCTTAATTTTACATACACAAAATTATTCAGTTTGTGTGCAGAAAGCCAGAAAATGTTGGACTTGTATCTCGCGTTATTATTTGGAGCAGTAAACTTTCATTTAGCTACAGGAGTATAATTTTACCCAAAATCACCAGTAAAACAGATGAAACGGCCACTATTTTCCTCTTTGTGTGTACAACGTTCATTGAAATGGTTATTATAGCGTTCATAATACCGTCGCTATGGTAATAAGCTGAAAGGTTGTATCAAGCGGCGAGTTAAAATTATTTCACAGTAAAATTTTTATCAGCGATCAAAAAATTTAAGATTCCCTTTAAACGATGAACGGGTTATTAATAAGAACATTATTTCACGTTCATTTTATTAACCATAATTTGTACTTTAGTGCTTAATATTTCCATTCTGTAGCAATTAGGAAAAGCTTACGGAATATCGTTTATTCCCTCTGTCATTATATTCGCGTGAACGTTAAATATTTACTATGCTACCTGCTTCATATATGAATGTTCATATTATTACAAATTCAATGAACTATTAGCTTTTTGTATCATTAAATTATTATATACATTATTTATCAACGATAAAAATTTTAAATAACATATTTAGTACTTTATGGATAGTAATTAAGTCGTTATAAGACTCAAAACTAATATTTCAAGTTACATAAAGGCAAACGGTGGTACTTTACAAACAGTTTCTGTTGCGCGGATCTATGTTACTTAACTTTGTCCAACGACAGACACTTTATAACTTCGGTATTGTTTTCTTTACACAATCCTGCCTTTCCTTCCCGCGGTCGCCGCAGCAGTCCAATCAATATCCAATTATTCTTTCCGTTTTGCAAATATTAAATGTTAATTATATGAAATATTTAAAATAGAAACAACTGTTACCTTGAATCTCTTGACGTCATAATGCAGAGTATTATAATGAAAAGAAGGATTCACTCTTCCACTTCCATAAAATGAATAGACGTTTTTTGTTAATTATAAATCTTTAAATTATTTTATTATGTCATAAAATATACAGCTCACATAAATCAACCATACACCAACTTCAACAAACAAAGACCAAAATAAATCCACATACAACAACATCCCATTTTCTTGTGTTATTACCGCGTCATATATTTCCTCATATCTAAAATATTTTTGATTGTATACCTGGCATATATTGTCACGTTTCTTAGGGATCGTGAGATTCAATAACACACACACGTAGAGGTTATAAGCGTTTAATCAACGGCGAAGTGCTGTACAAAGCTCGTACTGCTTAAGACTGACTCCGATTTGGAATCCAGTCCTATTTATACATACATGGAATATTCTAGAAGAAGAACATTCTAGAAACAGAAAATACTAGAAACTAAAGGCAAACAATGTAAATAATTTAAACAAATAAAAACGGTTGCGTCGGCTGGGACTCGAACCCGAGTCTACGTGTCTGCAGTCCGGCTCGCTATCGCTCTGCCATCACTGCAGGTCTTGAGATGTGGCAATATATATGTGTGTGTGGGTGGGTGTATATATAATTCGGTGTCTTATGGAGCCTGCATAGCGTTGGAGATGTCGCGCGACATACCGTGACGCACCTCTAGGTCGGGATGGGACCATTCAGCGCGGAACTCCCTCAACTTTACTAGACATATAACTTAATATTTATCTAAATTATTAAATGTATTCATTTAACATTACAAGACATATAATTTAATAATTATATATTTTTTAATACATTCTTAAACACTTATATAATCTGTTACAATACCCGAGAGTTTGTAAATCATTAATAGTAAAACAAGATTAAGTAAGAAAAAATTTAAGATAATATTTAATAACAGTAGTTCCTACAAGACGTTTCGTTCCTAAATTTGGAACATTATCTAAAGTGAATAAATCTAAAAATTCAAAATAATTATTTACAATATGTTATTTATAATACACTTTTCTTATAAAATGAAAATTTACTCGCGGAATCAAGGAATTAAAACGGATGAAAATGCATGTCGCACAAGCGAAGAAGCAGAAATAACAGAAACATAGATATAAGTCCAGCCAAGTCGTCAGCACAAAGTTAATATGTATTAAATACATTTACGACCATCAGGCTGTAAGCCACGACACAAAATCATCTGCGTTTAAATATATGTGTTCCAATTATAATTTACATGATGAATTCCACAAATATGGACGAAGCGTCGTAAGTGTATTTAAATAAATATTAGGCTACGTTTTTATGACAAATTAGCCGGACTTTTCATTAATATTTGAAGATGCCAAATTATTTATTCATTGTACAATTAGTAACAATAACTCACGAGAGTTTTGTTGTGTTCAGAATAACAATCGAAATATTTATCCATGTGTGAAACAGAAATTTTATAAAAATAGCGATTTCAATTTTGTTTAAATCACAAGTATTTTTTTGATAATAACAATAGCCGAATTGTTCTGATGTGATGCACCTCATTCATCAGTCTAAATGAAATATTATATTTTACATCTTAAATTATAATATTATTCTAATAAATTTTATGGTTGTTTCAATATATATGCTTCCACAAAACTGAATAATTTTCTACATTGAATTTTAATTTTTCTAGTCCCATTAATGCGGATATTTAATGTGCGTATCGTTTGACCAATATAACTATAATTACAATCTAAACAGTTAATTTGGAGGTTATGTTTTCGGAGGCTAGGATTGGGCAGCTTAAGATTGGAAATTGTCCAGACCACGGACAATAACAACGGCAGGAATGCGTGATCCATACCGGAGCAATGATATATATATATAGTGTTTATCATAAAAATGACACATTTAATTTTAAAATTGTAATATTTATGTAAAGTTGTTAAATATAGAGTAAATTTGTTTTTAATTTAAATGGAATTTCATTGTTATAATAATATTTCATTATAGAATAATAATGTCCTCCCCTATTCATTTCACTACTAAACAATCTTTTTATTGGGATAACGTCAAAATCTTGAATATTGAAAATATGCATAATATTAGATTAATATCTGAAACTGATAACATCCGCCGAAGCTCAGACTAAACGTCTTACGTAGAGATAAATTCTTACAAATTTATTTTCTCATATTATAGACTATTTGTTACACTCATTACTTATATTATGATATATTACCCTGAATCAAATTTTATATCATTGTAAATGAATATTAATACTTATAAATTATTTCACTATACAAAAGTTTGTATTATTATGCACCTATAGCATATTTTAATGTTTTATTTAAACATTGTAACAAATGCATGTAACCTAAATAAATGGACTAACGTCAATTTTGCGCCAGTATTTAGGCATTGCCATAAAATTTATTAAAAGGTAAAATATGTTTCTGTCGGAATATAGACGCACAAAAATTCAACGAAAATCGTTTTCAAAATCATAAGTAAATTTATATTTGAACAGTCGTTATTAAGTACAACCTTATATCCATTCAAATTTTTTAAAGTAATAATATTAAATATGTAGTCTACTTGCCCATAATGTGTAATAGGTTTAAAAGTAAGTTTTCAAGAGTTTTCTAAGTCCATGATTATAATTTATGCAATGAATGGAGACCAGAAATTTTATGACAATAGGTATTATTAAACTACAGAAAATAGAATTGAGGATTAATACCAATTTCCAATTCAAACCGGTGAATTGTAATGAACTCTTTAAGAAACGAACATCTAGATGTTGAACTATTGACGACGAGATCATTGAGAATACTAGTACATAAGGAGCCACATCGAGCGATAAAAGAATGTGGTTAGATGGAGTACATAAATGAGATAATTATTTGGATAAATTCAATAGAGGTATTTAAGGAAAAATGAGGTTTTTCATTGTAGCACAAAGAAAACGTTTTTGGAATAGAAAATTGTAGTATGACTCAAAGAAAGAATAGGACGTGAGAAAAGATCATGTTTATGAGGAAAGAGGGAGGTATCATCTCTGGTCATGCCCTGTTAACTGGAGATGAGAATTATTTGCATGAAGGATGGAAAAATTATGAAGGAAGGAAATGCCGAGAGAATTATTTTAATTGGAGACGAATATTAGTAAGTTTGTA
The DNA here is from genome assembly GCA_034510155.1 of Eucriotettix oculatus. Lineage (NCBI taxonomy): Eukaryota > Metazoa > Arthropoda > Insecta > Orthoptera > Tetrigidae > Eucriotettix > Eucriotettix oculatus. The sequence goes on from CM067379.1 coordinate 86,368,326, forward strand.
TTATTATTGTTTTATGAACAGGCAAAAATGGTTGATTCGTAATCTTGTGTATTATGACATGAAAAAATGTAATTTTGTTCTATATATTATGTCAAAGTATGTAAATTTTATTCATTTGTAAATTATTTGATTGCAAGCAAAACCACGATTTTGAACCCTGAGAGAAAGAATAGAAATTTTATTTACGTGAATCTTCATGAAGCTCTATGACGTCATCAACGTTTCGTTTCTCATAACAACTGACGTATTTAAAGCTAAAGTAATCTTGACTTAGGATAGGTTAATCTCTGAAATGCTCAAAACTAATTCCAAAAAAATTTCTTTGAACTTTAAACAAGATCCCTTCACACTTAAAGGCTGTTATTACATAATCTTTGTTAGTTTGTATCCCAGTGTTTAAATCGTTTGGGAACTGGTGGAGTTAAACCCACACGTATACGCCTCTAACTCCTGATTGGTGCACAACTGTTAACGTGTATACATTGCCCATGCTGTTTAACTTATATATAGAACAGGCGATGAAGAAAGTTGAAAAGGAATCATACTGCAAGAATAATAAATACAACCCCTACCCTTTGCCGATGATATTGTAGTATGTGGTTTTGTCCGTGGAAGCCCATCACGAGATATGACTTTGAGGGAATTTCGGGTCGGTGACGTCCCACTTGTTGCCGGCGCGTCGGAGAAAGTGGTGTGGTGTGTGGTGTGGTGCGGTGTGGCGCGGCGCGGTGCGGTGCTGCGTGAGTGGTGTGTCTGCGCTCTAGGATCCTTGGCCGGAGTATCTGCGGGCCGCGGCGGCTAAGGCCAGTGACTGGTTGAGTACGTCAGGCTGAGGCTCAGGCGCAGTCTCGTTTGTGCTCGCTTGCAGTGCGCTTACCGAGCTAGTTCGCGGCGCGTCCGTGGAATGTAAACAACTTGTCTCGTGTGTGCTTTCTGACGACTTCGGCGAAGTGTTGGCGACCGCTGGCGCTGCCAGTGAATTGGGTTAGTATCACGTGCATTTGCTACAGCTGTGATGTACCGTTACCTTACACAGGAATGTCTCAGTCGCTGGCAACCTGCTTTCCACTACCTCGTGATCTTTGCTCGTTAATTCTGATAATACTACCCGCAGATCTGGAAATAAAACAGAGTTTGTGCGTTCAAAGTGCGACTACTTCAGTAATCGCTGAGATAACCTGTAGAGATCACCACGAATGTCAGTTTTGAAGAGCTCAATTTCCACTTCACTCTCCGTCGTGTCAATTTTGTGGGACCACGGTTAATGCCTCGTATGCACCCTTCCTTATTCCCATTCATTTTCTCCAACTACTATTCAAATAATCTTGTGTTTTCCATGGATCGTCTACCATTCAATATTCTTAATATTCGCACAACCTTTTCAACTCCTATCACATATACCATCCATGTTTGCGATTTACGACTTAAATGGGGCGGACTCTTATTTTCTTTGCGTAGTGAAACTTGAAACACCAAAGTCGACCTACGTCTCAGAGTTACAAGCGAGATGACTCATTCATCCGATCATTCATTAATGATTCCCTTTACAGTTGAACATTTGTTTTGAATAACGCACAATAACAAAACGTATTTCACTAAGCTTTTTTTAGGATGTATGAATGAGTTTTTCATAACTTCGTCGAATTATTTTTCCCACAGTTCCATTCCGAAACTTAAGATTAATAATCACTTTCAGCCGAGTTACAGCGGTGATATTAAATAATTAAGTCTTATTTCATAATTTTCATTGAGTATTGCTGTCAGAAACCTGGTTGACTTCGTAAACAATCCAGTCGTGAAAAGTTTCCATCGAAGCTGAATCCCTTGACAGGAGGAACCCATAACATGTATAAATGGTACCGAATCTCCTATTTTGTCGCATTGTTATTTTTCGTTGTATGAAAAAACTCGTAAATATTTTTATCAACAACTGTTGACAGTTGATATGCAAGTCGGATTGTGGTGATATTGGAGAACCTCGGAACGGCCCTTGAAGGGCTTTCTTCAAAGATCGCAGCGTAAAACAAAATTTATAGCGTCTTATTATGTGCTTACATTTAAACAGTGTCATGGTGTGTATTTCTAGTCCCGATTTCCGAGATTTATTTACGTGCCGCGTTAGTTTGGCTTGAATTGACACTCGTGTGATCTGGTCGAGGGTGTGACGGCGCTCGGAGAATGAACGTTGCGACACCCTACTTCTAGTTGCTTTTTTGAAGTGACGAAAGGGCTCTGAGCCGACAGCTTTCATCCCAACCAGCCATGTCCGCTATGACCACTGTTGCAGAAACTGATCAAACGCTTCAGAAGGAGCTCTCGCGCCACACGACTTCACCGACAATCCAATTCAACGAGAAATTCTACATTTTGATATTTTAACTGCGTTATAATTACGAATCATACTTTTTTTGCTCAAAGGGAAGAGTTCAGAGTACGTTTTCCTCGCCCTTTCGCTTGTTTCATAGAGAAATAAATTGAAATTCGTATGCATGGCTTTATTTACACGTTTATTTTGGCTATCAGATACAATTGGCTATCAATACTCTTTAATTTTCATTTAGCTTGATTTATGCGTTTACATTGGGAGGTAATGCGTATATAATTCACGGGATTAACGAAAAGTTTTAGTAACTGCCTTCAGTAAAAGCATTGCAGGCAATTTATATTTATTTGTAGACAGTAAATAATCATTCGGCATGATAATGGCCTAAAAATATTACAAATGATAATATAAACTACAAGTCATTATTTCTATTATTTAATTTGGGGTGAGTCCCTTTCGTCGTTTCTTCAGCTAAAAGTAATGTATAACTCGACTTTCCAACGTAAGACGTGGTTGGACTTAAGATATTCATATTTGTTGTCATAGCGAATAATTACATAGCGGCACTTTTTTAATGACATGATGCACCGACCATTTTACGAGTAACACTGAAAGTAAAGTTCTGAATCGTGAACAAACGGCCGCAGTTCACTTAACTCACTTTTGGCAATTTTTCAATTCAGCGACTTATTCCCTGTGACCACAGATGTCACAGGTCAAGGTCGAAGATAAAGGCAATTGAAATATTTTATTGATGTGTATATTAATTCAAACAGTTGTCGCAGAAAGTAGAATACCGTTCGTAATGGAGTTGTTAAAGTAACTTGTATGCAAAATAGTGTTGCTGTTCTGCGGATGTGTTACACATTTTATCTGCGCGTCATCCAGCATAGCGGAGATAAGCCCAGATAGCCGTTATTCCACGGACAATACGCGAGCATCCAATAAAACGCTAAAGGGATCCATTTCAAATCCGTTATTGTCACGTAATGTAACAAACATGTGATTCTGCGAGGCATAAACTCGCTAATGCAACGTATGTTGCCATGAGTATCAGGTTAAGAGATCTTGTGCTCATCCACACTCGAGTAGTTTATAATATTTTTTTTCTGAAACAGTTGAAACGTTTTGCAAGATGTTGAGTACTTTGACAACTTTTATTAAATCATAGCCTGAATTTTCATTGGGATGATTTCATATACCGCCACGTCACTCCATTGATTCAGATAGGGAACCGAGCTATTTGCAGACGACCAGTTTAACGTGTTTTGACAATTTCGATGAAAATCTAAACGTTCAAACACATCATTCTTGGATGTAAATGCTTTGTAGTCAATAAGTTATTTTTCTAAAGCCTTGAATTGCCTGCTGGATGAGTTTAGTTTTACTCCCAAACGCCTTACTTTAACTGCATTTTATTCGTAATAATCTTTGTCTCCTTGCTTGAGTTATTTATTCCGAAAAATCGCAGAATTAAAAAATAGAAAAGGCTTAAACGTCTAATATGAATGTGAGTTACTAGGTTTCTGTTTCGCTGAAAACTGGTGAAGGAATGCCGGCCCTGGGTAGAATTTTTAGCAAAAATAAACGTAAAGTCATTAGTTTTGTATGAAACTGGAAGAAATTGAGCTGAACTACGTCATAAGTGGAGTCGCGAAATCGCTGGATAACTGATATAAATGTCTACGAATATATCTGAACAGTAATATTAGCTGGGAATCATATGCAAATCATGTCGTTAAGAGTTTTTTATTATAGCCCTAATAGAGGTTACAAGCAGACCTCGGGCAATAAATCACTCATTCGCCATCAGTTTGTTGGGATCAAAATAAGAACCCTAGAAAAAATTTAAAAGAAAAACGGGAAAACGCACAAAACGGAATCCTCGATATGGGAACAAGAAAGTTAGCAAATAAGAATGGAAATCAGGAAAAACGAGACGTAGGAATGGTAAATTATGATCATAGCATATTCGGAACAAAGGTCTTTGATAGATACCCATGCACGTATACAAAACCCAATCTGTCTGGGAAGGGAAGATCGTAAATTAAAAATAAAATCGCGAATCCAAAAACCAGACTTGAGCAAGTTTTCTCGAGTGAACAAAAGTAAATTTGACCGCCTCTGTGGTGTAGTGGCTAGCGTCACGGATCACAGAGGTTCCGGGTTCGCTTCCCGATATAGGTCTGGGTGTGTTTTCACGTTCTCTAACTTAGCAAACAGGCCTAAACAGCAAATCAGTAACTCAATTAGAAGGTCGCTTAGGTCTTTGATGTTGGTGCGACTATAAGACCATTATAATAATTTTTTTTAAAACATGTCATTGTAATAAATTACCTGCAGCTTTTGACACATTTCCACTTAGTGGAGCAAGGTTCAGTAAACTATAAAAAAAAGTGTAGTGACCGTGGAACTGTGCAAGAAAAGGATCGAGGACTATATAGCAACGTAAAGTCGCTTTAAATATTTGTTTTAAGTAGGCCTTAGAGTTATGAGAAATTTTACTGACTACCACTAAGCAAATTCGTACTTCTAATAAATACATTCGCTCAAGTCGTGCTTTAAACTTCAGGGATCGTGATTATACCTGGAGACAGGGCAAAGACCCATAAACATATTTCATTAGGAAGGTCTGCGACAACGGAAATTCAGGTTAGTGTACTATGGTCACGACGTATACTACTTTACCCACCAGTTCAGCATCCCCAGTTTAGACACTACTTCATTCTTATTTACTTCTTGAGTATGATTCACGAGGAAGAAATAAAATCCTTTTTAACAACTATGTACTAAAATTCGTGTTTAAAGATATTGTCATTTAAAATTTTATTTATAGGATCAATGTGAACAGCAGGATTGCTTAAAAAGTTGATCGCAATGACTTTTAAGAAGTAAGAAACAACCACCTTATGCCAGTCACTCGTACGACGACTCTGGATTTATTAAAATTTGTGTGTATCTTTTAAGTTAGCAATCAATTTTAATGTTATAGTATGTAATTCATTCATGAGATAGATTGAAGATAATTGTAATTGTGTATGCATAAAGTGACTACTATAAAATTGAAATTAATTTAATTACAGCTTTGATCAGTTTATACGTAATGTTTCACTGATATCCTAAAATTAGACTGTGAAGAATGTGATTAAGTAAGCTCAGATTAGAACAAGGGTAAGAGGAAGCTCGCAGTGATTCGGAATGACTTAAACGGCAGAGCATCCACCCGGTAAGCACTCCGATCGAGATTTTTCCAACGTGATCTTTCAAACATAATTTTTGTTACATAGAATTCAGAGTTTGATTGGCAAGTAACTAAAATAACGCGACTTGATGCGAAAATGACTCGCTCATTTCAGAATTTGGTTAGTTCTATTTCATCGATTGCTTGCAGCTTATTTATTTTGCGGTCACCACTGTTAGTAAAACTTTCAGCCTTCCTATTATAGATAATGAGTTTATAGTGACACGCATAAGTCATTTTCAAAACAGGGTTGTTTATTTGTAGCACGTTCCTTGTCTGCTATAATTCACACGCACCCAGTTCATTTTCGTTTCTCCCCTGACAGTATTTGACAATGGTTTTAAAATAACAGTGTTCGCAATCCCTGGCACTTTTAAATCGTTGCCATATACAGAGAGAAACGAAATTGTTCATAATCCCTAATATTCAGGCTCGCCGTGACAATTTGAGCGCGAATTCGATTACACATCCCCAGAGCAAATAACTGAACCTGGATATCTGTGAGAATTATGACTGAATCTTCCCTACGCGCGATGAAAATAACTTTTTTAATATAAAGATTGTAATAATTTTATCAATTCGGGACTGCTTCGCATTATACTTGCAGAATGGTCATATAAACGTAGAAAACTAAGGTTAAACCTCTATTTTCATATGTTGTTAAATATTTAAATGTATATAAAAATAAGGTCAAAGTTCTTATACACTCGATCTATCTCCAACACGCTATATATAAGGTTTTTCCTTAGGCGTTCCTGTATCATTTATCCGATTGCCGATAGTATTTTTTTGTATGTGTGTTTTGCGCTGTTTATGTCAGAAAAGGTTTCTGTCGGTCCTTTTAAGCTTTAGGTTCCTCCCCATACCACACAAACACCCTTTCAGGCCTAAATAATAAGGTCCCCTGCCCATCATTTTCTCTACTATTTCTTGTTTGTCCCTTATGATTTACTACTATATCATTCATACGATAGGCGTGAAAATTTTTGGTTTAGCGCTGATCACCCTAGAAGAAGGTTTTTATCTAGATTTTGAACATTTAGTTTCCATCGTTCCCTATCTTTCAGGCCAAAAATAGGACCCGCGTGAATTTCTCCTCTCTAAGCCTTTATTGGTCCCTTAAGATTTCCTATAACTTTCAAAGGTACATTATTCCGTCATGATAACTGACAAGCGAGATGTTTTACCGCTCCGCGCGTGCGGCGATGACGACGACGTTCGCAATAAAAATATATAAAGTATTATAATCTGAATAAAAAGTGATATAATACTAAAACAATCGACACTTTATTTAAGTAATGATACTTTTAATTAGTTAATAAAAATGCGAAACGTTTAACAAGTCACAGGCCAGATGGTTATGTTATATAGAGAACAGGGCCGCACACAACGAATTTTATTTTTTGATATATATATCCACACACAACATTATTTCGCGCTAATCAGGCCGAAGAGATGGGTTAGTATCCCCTTGTAATTATAATTGACGGTTTCTATATATTTTTCTGTGTGTGCTTATTTTAAGGCATCAGTAGATTTCCTGACTCGAAGATACCGAATCATCGCGTTTGGTATGACGTGTATAGCTAATTTTTTTTAAGTGACACTTTGGTTGATGGTTTAATCACCTGTTGAGAAAGAGACCACTGTAGAATTAAATACTGTAGCGGGCTGATTAAAATTAATACCCATGCATCACCGGGCACCCATCTGGTACTGAAATAAAAGTTCTGATACTGTTGTGCTCAATAATCGTAAGATTTAGGTTGTTTATTGACAAGAAAGATTGACAAATTATAATTTGATTCATGGGAGAAATCGGGAAGTAATTTAACAACACGTGGAGCAAAATTAACTGATGAAAGATACGTAATTATTTTAAAAAATAATAATTTAGTTCAGAATCAGATTATGAGTTTTAAAGGTGGTTATTTATACTGTTAATACAGTACGAAGTGTTTGTTGTGTGAACAGCTGTAGATATGTATCACCATCCGCTCGCTTTTCGTAATGTCCGCTTCCTATCCGTTGTCCGAGCAAGAAGCCGTCGTTTCGCAAGCGAGTTTCCTTCCGCGGGGATTTCTTAAAAGGTGGGTATGTGGGCTAATTGAAGGCCCTTCCATGCCGTGGCTGCGGGACAGGATGCTGATGGTAGGCGCACTGCCTCCGCGAGTCGGCTAAAAATAGCAAACGCGATTCACTGCAACAGGCACGCACGCACGCACTCCGCCTCAATGGCCGTCGCTCTCTCGCTTCTTGCGGTCTGGACCACCGATCTCTCTATTTTTTATCCTACGTCAGTCACTCTACCATACAAGTACATGTGTAGTTAATATGCGTAGCACAATCTCGGTGGCACGTACGAGAATTTAAGGTATATACTGTCACGGATTTATCGCAGCGGGATGATAAGTGAAAGCTTTATTAATTCTCCGAGCACGCACACTATCGTCGATAGCACACGTGTAATTGGCAGCCTCCAGACGTGATCAGGACAACTATTTAAACATGAATAAACAATCTCATATATTCCATTAACAACCAAGAATACATACAATTTATGATCTGAATTACTGACATAATTTTTGGCCGGGTTGAGCTCGTAGCTTCAAGACGAGCTACTTTACCACATAGGATTTTTTTCGTATTTGGATTTACCCGATTGCATAAGTGACTTAGTGCACCCCCCCTATTTCTTAATCAATTCAATAGTGTAATAATCGTATTACATTTGGTTCAACGCGGACGGGAGGAAGAAGAGAAACAAGGGTACACGTATCGCTGGCGAGGATCAGAGGATTATTTTCTCGTTGGTCTTTTCGAGATTTATTCTATCTTTTTTTATTGATAAATAAACGCTTATTTATGGTTGCACATCTCCTGAATATTCTGTTGAATTCGCAGATAAAAGTAAAGGTTTTAAGTTGAGTTTAATAACACTGGTGAAGTCATAAATTGACAGCAATAATATTCCTTAATTTATTCGTATTTATTAAGTGAAATGTTTGTAGTTTAGGCAAATAGACGAGCCTAAGGTCAACACCGTCTGCGTCATACCCCTATCAAGCCCCACACCTCATACGTGAAGAAGGGAAACATTTAATAAAGAAAATTGCTACATAACTTCATTTTTCTTCTTTATATTTCAAAAATGTAACTTAAATGAAGGAGCATAATTTCCTAAATGTAATATTAAATTACCAATACATTTTGATCCTTAAATGAACAATTTTATACAATTTAATTTTTTATTTATGTTTTCAATGTAAAAATTTAAATATACGTATTGATATATAATAATAGTTAACAATTTATGGTACAATTCAGTTTTTTTAAGAACTTTATTAAATTTTCTTGTACTTTTTCCCCTTTCACAAACTCGTTTAAATCATTTTCTTTCAAAGTTTCTTTTCTCTCATCGTCAAATTTCGGACAGTTCTTTAACAGGAGTTCAACTAAAATCTGTATATTGCACTGATCTAAAATCTGTGGGGGTCTTTTGTTATAACGTAAATATGAGTAATTTTTGTATGTCTAGTTCTTATTCTCGATAAGTTTATTTGGTCTCTTCTCTTGACTTCTTGGCTGTTTTTTAAAAGCGTAGAAGTCGTTTGTTTCAAAATGGATCTTGCTGAATTTAAATGACTTCCATATTGTATTCCATGACTGTGTTAGCTTTTCGTGAGATATTATCCATAATTCCTTAAATGCATTTGTAATTTCTGTGGGCTGGTTCTTGGGGAAAAATTTCCACAAATATCCTTGTCTACGCGTTTATTTTGAATTTAATATTAACATTTATATTAACCTTTTTCCAATAATAAAAACTATCTAATAAGTCTTAATATGTAAATTAGACAATTTTTCTATTAATAATGAATATTAAGGAATTTTTTTAATATTTTTATTTAAAGTCGCATCAACTACTCTGCTTATTAACAACTACGGTATGGGGGTATCTCGTTTTCTGTAGTTTCACAATGTGAAAACAGACACAACATCCATGCCCAAGCCAGAATTCGAACCCAGTATCTTTGTAATGCGAAGCAGCAACGGTGACGCTACACCTCAGAGGGTCGGCAATTTAAAGAATTTTAATCGTTTTAAGAACTTACGAACTGTTTACGTCATATAACGCCATTTTGGCCTTATACTCGTCTTTAGTCTAATTTAGCAATTGATTTCGAGCACATCAAATGTATACATATTACAGCTCCATATAAGAAGACCGATCATTTTTTTCTCCCCCAAAATGGAGGCTACTGTTCTTGGAAGCACAGGTAAAGTTCTTATTTATTGCTTAACGGAACCATAAGACAGCTGAGTTTGAGATAAATCTGGATTCATGTAAAGAAAAACACACTAGTACTTGGAAAAATTTCTCTGGCATTTTAAATTTTTCATATGTGAAAATATTTTAATAAAATTTTTGATTTGTTAAATAAAAAGCAAGGCACCTGGAACTTCAACTTTTTCTATTAAGCTGATTTAATAATGCGCCCAATCCAGTAGCTTCTTCCACAGTCGTTTATTCGTACTGCAGTTAGTTTTTCTTATTTTGGGGAAAAATTTAATAACAGCTGGGGTGTTTCATTAAATACATTTTTAATTAGTCCTGAAAATATATTTACGAAATATTGTGTATTATTCATAATTTGGTTTTGTGTCGGATGTCGTTGCATTGTGTGTAGTATCCGTGACAGAGTCATGATCTTCTATAGCTCGGAAACTAAAATTATAGTTTTTATAAAATAATTACTGTATCACATTCGTAATATAATTCAATCTTTAAGTTACGTTATATATATATATATAATCAACAAAAGAATTTTAGCCTTTAAATAATTTTACTTTCACTTTGTACGAAACATAGCTAATATGTTGGACTCCAATTCAGTAAATTATAGATGGCATCATTTGACTTGTGTCTATAATTTACATATATATTTAAAAAATATTATAAAATGAGTAATGAAGCGTGAATCGGGTCTTTCCTGTCCCTTTGTGCCAGACTGTCGCCCTGCTACCTGCGAATATAACAGAACATTATTCCTGATATTTAATCAATCATTACTTTCCGCCTCACACTACTTCATTACTTTTATTCGAGTCAACTTTGCGCAGTGCAGCTGTTACGGATATTACTTATCGATATAACTGAATCATTATTTATGTAACAGAATAACATCGTACAAAGGAAAACTAAATTTTAATAATTAGAGTATTCGAACAACATTCTCAAATGAGATTGTAAACTAAGTATTGCTAGTTAAAGACATAAATAAGAGCCGAAATTTCATTATATACGTTTGTTTACAAATTTTTAATGTATTTGTCAGAAATTAGATCGTTAATATGTCGTTAAATTTCAGACGTTTATTTTCTTAATACTCAATCGTTAGTAGTAGAGAACGTGAAACATTTGGGAAATAATACCTTTTTGAAAACATTAATAAATAAATACTGTAGTTCTTACATTATTCGTTTCGTGGCATAAATAATTCCAATTTTGCGTTCTGCAGGTGTTCAGCTTAATCACCAGATTAAACTGCTGATAGCAGGCAAGGTAATTAAATGCGTACTAATGAAAGTAGCAGATGTGTTTTTCCTGTGAGAGAAACCATGTCCCAGGTCACTGTGAAAGACGATACCAAGACGCCAGATCAGCGAGTTGTAGGTAGCTGGTAGCTGCGTGTCTGCCGTCTATTTTCATGTGTCCGCCTTTTCTGCATATTATCGTCTAGTCGCCTGCATGATCATTAACAACATCTTTTAAGTAACTAGGCCGTGGAATATCTTTAATGTTCAGTCATTCGTCCTAACATTTGATTACCAGGCACGAACCTGTTTCTGCTGTATAATTTGGTAATATCCTGGGCGATTTGAGTGGGAAAAAATTGTAGCCAGAAGCGTGGATTCAGCACACTGCTAACCTGGTTTGCCTGATACGTTTGTTAAACGTCGTTGCAATGACATAGAATTTCAGTAAATAAATTTGATCATAAACGTCAGAATGAAATTAACCAAGATGCCACCTGTATTGAAAACCAAGTCTGCACTTCCCGTTTGACATCATCATGGTCGTTGGAATGTTCATCAAAGATTTATTTCTGTTGAAGAAACGGATGAAATCTGGTCAGTGGGGATGCTGATTGCTCCCAACTAAATGGTGCTACCAGATCTTTTGTATGTCTGGCGGTGCGTGGCCGTGTATTGTCATGAATCAAATTGTTGTCACGAAAAGTATTTATCTTTTATAATGCATTGATGACGTCTCACAATAAACGTCTTTATTGTTGATTGTCGCATTCCTGGGCAAGAATTCGCCCAACAATCCAGTTTGTCTCATAAAACAATGCACATGTGAGTGTATAGCGTGTTTGAATTTTTTCTTCAATGACCATTTAATTTGCCTATGCTCCACGGATTCAGTCTTGACATGTGTAATGCAGTGCCATCGCAGTCGGTGCAGCATCAGATCACGGTCAGCGGGGACATTTTGAAACGTTCTAACGTAAGGAACGCACAATGTGACGATGCTTCCCAGCTGCATCTCGCTTCCCAATTAATGAAGGATGTAATCACGCGTGCTCAAAACCGCGACTTTAGCGCTGCAGCGGAAATTTATAATAACAGCCCTCGTATATCGAGAAACTAAACTGAGACGCGTGAAAGTGTTGTATATATCTATTGAAATATTTAAAATGATCTCCACGTATAATTTGCCTTAGACACATATGAATGTTATTTTCATGTTAAAATACACTGTATCAAATTTATTTATATCTTATGTTTCATGGAATATTACGCTGGAACGTTTTAATAAAGTGTTTAGGTTAGGTTATGTTTGAGTTATAAAGAAGATACTGCTGCAAACATGCGCTGAACGTCATCTATTATGGAATTGAAGTATTATTTTTCTTATAATACTGACCTAAAGACCGGTCCTGTTTAAGGGAACTGGTCAAATTGCTTGTGACAGATCTACGTGAGAGTCAAACTTGTAGGAAAGTTCAACAGTATTTGGAAAATGTTAATCTGGAGCATGAGCTCTGAAACCTTTTTTTTCTTCTACCAAGCGAATGCCTCTTGACACATGTTGCATACTTGATTCGTGGCCGTCAGGTCAGCAATTTTATTAATTAATTGGAAGGCGAGGGCGCGTGCGAAAATGCAAAATACGGTCAAGGCGGTGCGATATTAATGTCAGCCGAATCCAGGTTACTCTATCAGGCAAAACGTCAATCCCAAACATCAGCGCGCCAACGGAGATACGTCTTATTCCGTTACTTTCATCAGCTACTACAAAAACCTCTCTTTCACCTCTACAACTTTCATTAAATAAGATGTCGCTTCTTGTGATTTTAACAGCCATGGTTTCTTTCGAAACTAGTTTAGTCGCAGATTGATGCTCAGTGAAGCAACTGGTCGCGTGGTGTGGTCGGCAAACGTGACCACTTGCAAAAGTTAGAGGGCATACACGACTAATTTTACAAGACAGGATAAGAAAAAAACCGGCCTACGATCATGACATTTGTAGCGTTTGATAATTTGGAATACACGATTAAGGATTTTGACTATACAATATCGGGAAAGAAGGATTTCATAACCTCTACAAAAGGCAGTCAGCAGTAATTACAATAGAAGATCAAGAAAAGAACGCCGTAATGTAGAAAGGAGTTAGACAAGGATGCAGTCTGTCGTACATCCTGTTTAACTTATATATAGAACATAGAAGAAAGTTAAAATGGAATATGGAAATGAAATAATACATCAACGAGAAGAAAAAAAATCCTGCGCTTTGCCGATGAAATTGAAGTATTAGGGGAGTCACATGAATACTTAGAAACCATAAAAAATGGCCTGAACACGGTCCTGGAGAAAGAGTTCAACATAAAGATTAATGGAGGTAAAACCAAGGTAATGGAGTTTAGTATGTGAAACTGTAAAATAACAAATGGTGTTAGTTTGGGAAGGGAAATTTTGACGGAAGTTAAGGAATTCTGCTACTTGGGAAGCGTAAAACTAGGGATGGTAAGGGTGCAGTAGACATAAAGAGGAGTATAGCACAGGCAAGGAAGACTTTCTAAAAAAAAGAAGAATTTACTTACGGTTAATATAAGTGTGAATATTAATAAATCGTTACTAAAAATGTTCGTTATATGGATGCGAAACGTGGACGATAGGAGTTGCGAAAAGGAAAAGAATAGAAGCCTTTGATTTTCAGCATTAGCCTATAGCACCACATTTCAGATGGGTGTATAGAATCTCTAACGAAAAAGTTCTAAATAGAATAGGGGAGGATGTGGACCAAGATAAGGGATAGATTAATAGGCCACGTCTTAAGACACGAGTAACACGAGTTATTAAAAAGGATTTAATTGATGTACGTATGTGTCACAAAACAAAAATATAGTAATCGATATGACTTTTTTATCCCTCTGGATGCTTAAAGTAGAATTATTTGAGTTAATTTAATCATTTCAGACATTAGTGTAATATGATACCCATTTTCACTATCGAGAACTTTCCTGTTATTCAAACGAAGCAATTGTTAGGAGGTAAAATTGTTTTGAGATTACATTTTTATATTCTAGTAGTTGCGATGCTCATTAATCCTAGTCATTAAGGTTCGTTTTGATTGAATCAATATCGATGGAGTGTCTTCTGGTGTTAACTATAGGCAGAAATTTATTTGTAATAAATAAGAAATTTAAATTGGTTACAGTTAATTTAGTATATTCAACTTTTCATAAATGTAAGTTATATTTTTTATATTCATCTATAAATTATATTGTTATCGGGCCCTTTATTCAGCCTCCTCCTCTAATTTTCCAAAATCTCATAACCCTTATTATCACAGTTTTTCTTGTTTTACTTTCCTTGAACAACTAGATTAGTTTCTAAATATCATATTTTACGCCAATTTTAAATTGATATATTTAATAAGAAACATTCTTTTATAATTCAATACAACAATAATCATCAAGTTCCATTTATTTGTTATAATTGGTGAAACTGGCCTTTTAAAGAATATTCCTTTACCGTAGAAAACTAGACAAAAATATTTATAGGCATACTGAAGGAACTTTTTTAATTCTGTGTCAAACCTTTCGGTTATATTTAGCATGGAGAGTGTAGAAATATGTACGGAAACTTTTTTGTTGTTAAGTAAAAAAAAATCTTTAAATATTTCTTAATAAATTAAATTTTATTTCAGACTAAGTAGACTGTTTATGTATTTCGTTTCAATGAAGTCAGGTCCATAAAACTATTGGTATTGTGATGTACGGTCTCTAAAACTTTCATCTTTCCTAATGTAAATATGATATTTAAGTAATTTTATATTTTTGTGCATTATTCAGGAAATGAAAAGACAATAATATAAGTTTCATAATAAATTGTTATTTTAATTTGGCACTTTATTAAAAATTTAATTGAAAAGTCTGTTAAAGGTCGTTGAAGTTATGATTGATCATTTTCTCTGGTCCAAGAGCCCACTCAAGGATTTTTACTTTAATATTGAACAACGTTTCGAAGTCACTCCTATTCGGTAAGAACAATTTTGAAATTGAACTTCAATCTCTTTACGCATGACCTAGTTTCAAAACTTTCACAGTTAAAATTTTGTTTATGAAGTATATTTTATAAATACAGTAGAAATTTATAGACTTGGTTGAAATAAAATGATTTTACTTTTCTTTCAAACCGGACAATTGTCATGTAAATTTAGGAGGAGAAGTGAAACGTATCTCGAAAGGTCTATTACCTTCTATGTCAGAGTAAAGAAATGGTAGGTCATGTATCATTACAAGGTCAGGAATGACGAAGCCTTTTCGACGTTGATATATTTAGGTCGACGCTTGACTACACCTGAAATTCAATAGAAGTACGATCGTTTTATTTTCTGTTTCTGACATTGCGTTTAAATTAGTGGTAATGCTGAAGTAGGATAATTTCTTCCTGTCTTAAATAATAATATACAATTACCATGGTTGCTGAATGCAGAATAATTCGTCAATGACTGCGTGGGATAAAGAAAATAAATTTAAACCTGAATATTCGCCAATGCACAATGTTAAACATTTTACGAGCCTTTTAGAATAGTGCTACGTGAAATATCATATAAAATTTATAGAAAGATAACATTAATTTATTCTGGCCTTGAACACATAATTTATTTTAACATTATCAAATCAATATTTTCGGGAATCTGTGACTTGCTTTATAACGAAGCTCCTATACAATATAACAGTTAACGAGAAAAATTTCTTCTCAAATGTAATATGGCCGTTCAGATGAGGTCTCGTCTGTGTAATTATAGTTGGCGCTCAGTCTGTCTTTTATATTGTAATTAGAAACAATCATAAATTAACCTTATATTTAATAGTCCTGAAGGTATTCGAATTAGTATTAGTATAGTTTTCTTTCAAGAATTGTAGTTTATCATTCAAATATAGTAGATCATTTGTAATACCTGAATTTAATCTGACCTTTAAAGTTGGTGCATCTGGTGGCAATTTTTTTCACTGTCTTACTTAAGTGACACTTTTGATCTTTATAGTTTCACGATGATTATGCGATTGTTTTCTCGGCAACGTTGTTTCTCAACCTCCAAGATATGATTTCGGTATAATTATTTTTAAAAGCCGGCCCCTGTGGTCTACTGATAGTGTCACTGCCTCGTACTGCAGAGGTCCCGGGTTCGATTCCTGGCAAGGGCTTGGATGTTCGTGTGCATCTTTCTGTTCCCAAATGGAGGAACTCTTACAATGAAGATAAGACCTTCAAAATGGTAAAGAAGTCGCTAGTGACCTTAGATGTTGATGCGACTTAAAATAAACAAAAAAAAAGTTTAATTAGTGGCGAGGGCTGTTGTTTGCGTGATTTCAACTTTATTTCCCAATCAGATTTCCGGTGATGCCTACGCCATTATTTCCAAATATTATCGCAGCAAAGTTGATCCCTACGGATTATGGAATTCCTGACGTTTTTGCAACAGCAGCGAGGCACTTCGTTGAACAATAGACAACAACAGACGGCATAAGTTGCCGGGTCCGTTGTACCACAAAGGCTCATTTTCCATTCCTTCGTAATTTTTTCCGGGTCCGATGTTTTGGTTGGCAGCTATCTAATCGCCGAATGCGTAAGACGCCGTTATGTGACGCGAACCGCCATATAATTAACAGTTTGTACTTAGCGGGCCTCTGCAGCGCTGTGACGCTGAATACAAATTGCGAATTACCGGGCTGCGTTTTAGGGCTGTGGTCGGATTTAATTTCTGCCGTTGGCAAGTCGTCGTTTTTTTTTGGAGGCAGGGGGCGGGGGAGCAATTTCCTTGCAAATATGTCCTCGCACAATATCGCGCACAGTGACGCACCCTCACTCCATTTCATTTTATAAACAAAACTTGATACGTGATATTGACTTTCCGATTCCTATTATTTTCCCAAAACTTGAATGGTCTAACCTAGTTTTGAAATTAGGGAACAATTGCCAAGTAATTGTATTATACGTATTGGTCGGGTATTAAGTTATCTGCAAAAACAGGAAGAAGTTCAAAAATGAAGATTAACAAGATCTCCGGTAATTACAGCAGAGAGGAAACCAACAGGCAAACAGGAAAGCTAAAACAGCAGAGTAGGTAAAAAAGAAAGGAAGACAAACGTGATGAGTAGGGCTACTGAGGAAAAGGGTCGAAATAAGAACCGTGTAAAAAGAGATTAAGTAGACTGAAACCAGAAAACGAATTCGTCACCAAAGAAAGAGGAATGCTCGGAGCTATAATACGAGAGTCCGAATTCTCACACAGGCCTGCCAAGTAAAACAACCATCTCAAAATTTTTAATCTGTTCATTCCTTCGTTACTCTTAATTTTCTCAGAGATGTATCCTGACGATTCTGATCTGTAAAAGAACCAGTTCCCCGCATTATTTTTCTTGGATTAGTCAGTTGGAACTGTTGAATCTGCCACTCAGACGTTTGAAAGAAAGATTACTAAAATATATCCATCACAGAGAATTTGTAAATGATAAATCAATGAAGGATTTTCTTATATTTCAGTTAACCATATATTAATAAAGAATAAATAAATAGAAAAACTCAGTTTTGGGGGTAGTTTCGTATTTATTTCCCAAAATAATCTCCTTTTACCTGATACAGCGTTCCTGATCTTTTAAAGCTTTTAAAATTATAAATTTTTGGAATGTCTTAAAAAGAGTTTGATTTGGCAACGATCAACTCCTTTTCCAGAAAGTACTTTTATAGCGTCGTAACGGTCCAATAAAAACGCATAACAGTTTACGTTTATTGTTTGTATTTTTTCTAAATATGCCTTATACTTTTGTGAGCATATAAAAATTCTATTAAATTCGTCGGCAGGAAGTCGCAGTTCCTCCGCTTCCTTTCACTGTACTGTAGTGGGTAGATCAATGTAAATTATCTATTAATTTTCAAAATCGTCTGTATAAAGGAGCAAAAAAAGCCCCTGGATCAATCACTTGACTGCGTTTATTTTCCTCTGTGGGCAAGCTTGCCGATATTCTACCGAATCAGAATTTTCCGTACGATTTTCATCTCTTTTTCAAGTAGGACTTCGTTTAAACTCGTTAACCGGTTTATGCTGGGTCGAATGTGAAATGAAATTTATTAAATTGGACTTTTTATTTCTTTTGGCGTTTTAACGTTTTAGATGTAAATTTTTGGTCACTGTCCGAAACAATTTCATTACATTTTGAAAATAACAAAAACAATTTGCTTTAACCGATAGTAAAATTAAATGATGTAGTGTGTATGGCTACAAATCTGACAGCACATTGGAAGTCGACACTTCCCTAACATGTATGTAATATTTTTTTAATATGCATATACATAACCTTTGTATCAATGCAAAACATTTAGGAAGAGTATAATGGAAAAATAAAGACCTAACCCCTGACATCCCGCTTACCGGGTGGTTGCTGAGCCAGTCCTGTTCGACACCAGGATCCTGTATATCTGAAGCTCGGATCACCTACAATTTGCTAATCACATATATATCACATCCAAACTCTAGAAATTTGTGAAGAATGGGCATTGTGTAAAATGATCAATTTTAATTTCAAACGGATAAAAATACTTCATTTGAAGCTCAGCCAAAAGGCAATGAAACTGAATTTAGAAGAACAGAATGGAAAAATCTCGAGTTACAGATCTGTTAAAACTGAAGATATTTCTGCAAGTGCCTTTGGATCTGAATCTTCAACATAGCATATATTTAATAAATATGTACAAGAAAAAAGGTATCTTCAACAACCGCGGTAATTGCACTAAGTTTTTATTCTTGAAGTTTTCAATTATGTATATGTTTGTAAGCCTTCCTTAATATATCATAGTCGTCTTATCATAAGATTAATATCCTCTTCAAGGGCTGGCGCCCCAATCAATCACTACGGCGCAGGTGTAATATAAAAGGCAAGCTTTTAGAAATGCCGCAGCTTCCATCGTAGAGTTTTGTTATCTTTAATACGTGAGATGTTTACTAAAATTTTTAGGGTTATAAATTTTATGAAAATTTGATAAAATCCCTACGAATGTTCGTAAAAACTAGTTACGAGTTCATGACATTCATTTTACATTGTTCATTAATATTAACTGTTGAAAACGAGAAGTATTTGCAGCAAATTCTATTTTTTAGCGTTTCATGATTTCCAGAGAAGTTGTTGACCTGAGGACTATTTTAAGAACCGTTTGTGAATATCAGCGAGCCACGGTCACTTGAGACAGTTACCAGATCCGGTCTATAAATAACTACCACAGGAGGGGATAACGAACAGCCAGTCCAGAGGTAGAGTTTTCACTTTTCCCAGCGTCATGCAATGAATCAGCAACGAAAGACACTCATTGAGGTCAAGCTGCCTTTAAATTTAAACAGAGGCGGATTCCGTTTTAACACATACTAGGACTAACCTGGTACAGTAAAGTTGTATCCCTGTTATACCTCGCCGAATTTCTGGATTCCCAATTCGGACAGTTTCAAGTGGGTTTAATAGAAGGTAGCAGCACCTGACTTATAGCATACGTCTATTTATTGTACTTGTTATTTCATTTAAAATCTGTACGCACCGTTACAAGAAAAAGATTCAAAAATATATATAATTTACTGAATTAGAGTAATATTTAAACTGTTTTATTGTGTATATTATTAGCTTATAACTTTATTAAATATTCATTCTAAAATTTATTACGTCTGCATTCTCTAGCTGATAATACAGCACTTGTATGCAGAATAGCAAGGTAATGATGCTTAAGCGACCTTAAATCACTATTAAATGTTAATTTGTGACTAAGCGTATTTATATCCTTCTATATTTAGTTCAATTACAGTACATAAAAAGTTTATTAAAATTGAAAACGTCGTATTTCCTTAAAAACAGTCAAACGTCAGTCATTTTCATACCTGGCAATAATTCTATATATTATATTATCTTCGCCAATGAACTTATTCCGAATTCACACTTCTATTCAACTGAGTTCCATACTAAATATTTTCAATCGATTTCTCACCTTCCAATTTTAAGACGTTAATTAATTGAAGTATAATTGGACGTTATCTTTCAACTTGGTAAATGGCACCATCCTTCGAAATTACAAAGTAATAAAAAATGGAAGAGTTTTTCTATTCATGAATGTATACCCAGCCTTTCTCTTCTTCAGGTTCATTACTAGAAAAATGATAATTAATTAATTGCAAACTATCGAAGTAAAAGTTAAACAATTCATGTACAGCATTCATAAAGTTATTTAATTGAATATTCATTCTGGAATTTACATTAATACAATAATAAACGAAAATCGATGTTTTGTCAAATTTAATATTTGCATATGCAAGTAATATATAACTCTGCATCAAACATAGTTGGCATGTGGCGCTCAAATTCTGTACATGTATTGTTTGTTTGGTTTTCTTTAATTAATTTAATTGATGTTAATTAAATGTTTTAAAATAAAACACCCAATGCATTACAACGAAGTTTGATAGAAGCAAATTCACTAGTCAAGTCGGTTACTCGCTAATTCCTCAAAGGTAAGGATCTGCTACTTGCTATTTTCCAGAAATTGACACATTCCCCAACTGGGACACAACCCTGAGAAAGTTCACACAGCACGCGAAAAATCGTACTAGTGTATTCCTTTTTATCTGACCCAGGAATCATTTTGTATCCACTAAATACGTAAACAAATGACTCAGTTATTGGAAGGCATGCTTAAGAAGGATTTATTGAAAGTAAAGCAAATAATTAAACAGGTTTACGTACAGAAATGAACGCACCGGGACGTGCAGTCTGTTGCTTATATGTATTGGGTACACTCGTCAGTTTTCCACTTGAAGCCTGGAATGCTACGTGACACTTTTCATGAACCAGATTGTTAGCCTAGTTGTTCCGAATGCCTCTGATCACCAGTAGAGATTCCACGAAGAGCCGAAGGCGTTTCATCAACGACCTTCCATCTGTGATCTAGGTATGGTGTTTCATGGGCGTCAAAGTGTGATCTGGAGGCAGGGAAGTGAGGCCATTTCCCAGCACAGCCTTGACCTGCAGCGGACACAATGGTGCTTACGAAGACCCGAAAAAAAGCCCGCGTGGGAAATGGCATTGCAGGCACACGATTAAATACTGCTGCGGATAATCTGCGTGCAAGGACGATCCTCGTGATTGTCAGATCGTCAACTCCACGACCTAGATTCCACACTCACCTATACGGATAAAGGGGACGCCTCAATACTCACGCAATCAGGGCAGGAAATTGCTACCAGAGGAATCTTTGCATAAGGTAGTCATAGAAACAGCGGGAGGTAATTACATCAGCCACTACAAATAAATTAAATTATAAAAATAATTTTATGAGCTTACTAAGCACGTTTGATTATCTTAATTATCCATCCAATAATCCACGAACTGGTTATGTGATTCATCGAGTGGTCCTGTGGATCGCTTACTCGTTTTACGTCTCACTCAACTTATTGATGAATGTATACAGTGGGCTTTTGAATCCATAGTAAAGTTTTATGGAGTTCATTTTGGACTTGGTTGAGAGTCTACTGGAAGTTTTTTGAAATTCAGAGGGCCGAATTTTAAATTTAAAAGTCTCATGTATAATGCTATCTCCCAACTTTTCTAGAACTTATTGGATTATTCCGGAAAATAGTAACATTAATAAATAGAAACCTTAAGCTGAAATTATTCATTCTTCTAACTGAAATTAAAAACACACAACACACTATAATAGCTGATTTACAATTAGTAATACCCTGCACATGTCCACAGATTGTGGAATAACTGTAGTGTTTTAGTAACTTTTTATCAATATATTGTGCAAGTAATTCTTTCTTTAATTTATTAATTCCTAATATATATATATATAGAATCATTCTGTTAGTCTACTGAAGTAAATATTTCGTCATATATTGTACGCTTTTTGTATTATTTTTAAATCATTAATATATCTGTAGCCTGGCGTTAATTGAAATTACGTTACCTTTGTCAGAAAATGCCGTTATTCATTCCACATCATCTGTTGGTACGCTTTCGCAGACGACGAGTTTTAGAAGATGTGAATAATGTAAAATGTCTGAAAATGTATTGATGATTCGAAATTGACAAATATATAAATTTTCTCTAATCACTGGCAGCTTATATGTAATAGCTTGTCTTATTATAAATTTAACTGGTATTATTCCATATCTCACCAGATGCAAAATCAAAGAAACCGTTTCAAGTCTTATGAGTTCTCTATTACATTTGTGAACAAATTGCAGTTTTCAATAAATCAGTTTTATGCAAAATTGTCATTTAAATAAAAAAGAACCAGAACTAGGGATTAGATAGCATAAAAATTTGAAACTGTAACTTTCAGTCAGTAATGTAACATTGTAGTAAGATTTCTGGAATCATCCAAATGCCTTATAATAATTTAAAAACTTTATAATTGAACGGCTTACGTAGATAATCTGTAGTTTTTGTATACTTTGAAGTGAAAAATGACATTTTGTGCAAAAAAATCGTAAATATAATACAGTCCATTCAGTGGACTAAATGGTGGAGCTTCAGTTATCACGACATTATAAACGTTTGTTTAATGTAATTAACAATAAATGAACCCGTATAAATGGACTTCACAGTTAAGCCGGTTGTAAAGACTTCTGCATTAATGAAATGGGCTTGAAGGCAACTGAATATTTATTACCTGTAATCGAGTAGAATAAGACGATAAGGACTGCACAAATTAACCGAAATACGAATAATTTCAACTGATTTATTTGGAATTATAGTTTTAAAACCAGGAGCAATGAACTATTATTCGGCTCACAAGAAAAAATTTAGCTACAAGGTTTACATTAATCTGGAGCACTTTCTTTATTTATACCTTTTATAAGTGCCCGATGAACTGTATTACCCAGGAGATTCAAAAACAATTTTCTCTAGACGCTCGTTTCTTTATTATCGAAGATTGTTGCATAATTTGTCAATTGGAAGAGAATGAAAATATTATGTAAATACGAATCGTCCAAGACGTACCACCGTATTTCCTCTCAAATCCAAAATCCCGGTGAAGGTATACATTTTTCCCAAACGAAATCCCTATTACAGCTGGAAAAGTGCGGAGTAAATAATGGTTTATACTAGCTGAAGTACCTGGCTTTCCCTGAGTCAAGTAAATAATAAAGCTGGGATGTAAATAAGTTTAGTACAGTACTTCAGGATATACTACATTCATAGTTTTACCATTATCTGCATATAAAAAAGGCTTTTGCTTGAGCGAACCTAAGAGCAACCAAAAAACGGTGGTTTTTACTTTTTTCACGTATATAACATTAGCATATATGAAAAAAAAATATTGAGCATCTTCGGACCCTAAGGAACATGTGTGCCAAATTTTGTTAAATGCAGAGTAGTGGTTTTAAATATTAGGAAATCGATGCTTAAAATGTTGGTATGGAACGTTGCGTTATGGGCGCGAAACGTGGACGATAAGAGTTGCGGAAAGGAAAAGAATAGAAGCCTTCGAAATGTGCTGCTATAGGCGGAAGCTGAAAATCAGATGGGTGAAGAGAATCACTAACGAGGAAGATCGAAACAGAATAGGGGAAGAGCGAACAATATGAAGGACGTTGACCGAGAGTATGGGAGAGATTAATAGGCCACGTTTTAAGACACGAGGGACTTGTAAAATTATCATTAGAGGGAAGTGTGTGAGGCAAGAAGAGAAGAGGGATGCCAAGAATGGAATACGCAAAGCAGATTAGGGAGGATGTGGGATGTGCTTGTTATGCGGAAATGAAAAGGTTTGCGCGAGATAGGTTAGCATGGAGAGTTGCATCAGACCAGTCTTAGGACTAAAAACCACAACAATAGTTTGGACGCCAAGAGCTGTGACACTGACGGACGCATTGACAAAGGTGTTTCTTTTTTAACTATTATAGATATACACTTGAATATACACACTTATAATAAAATCAGATGTATAGTTTGCCACGTTTCGAATAGTACCTCCTTTCATATGAAGGACCATGATATACAATTATTTTCTGCGAGGAAGACTTGCCAATCAATTTTTAGTTTTCAGTTGTAAGGTCGTCGTCCTCGATCCGCCAGGTAAAAACACATTAGTCAACAGACGTGCATTACAAGAAGCAGAATACAGAATATGCGTTACTGCTGCGTTACTACGTGTTCCTCAACTTTCCAAGCAAGGCAAATTAATGAACAAAGAACTTTGTTTTAAGAAATAAACACCATTCTGAAGTGCTCTTTATCTTGTTTGATAAATACTCCGTTAGATGTTAATATTCTTCAGTTAGATTCCGATAATTATTGACACGAGTAGAGAAAAATTCTGGGCCAATCACTCTATTAATTTTCATACCATTAAACATAGCAACAGGCGTAAATTTGTTGATGCACTCCCGAGCTTATTGCTCTTGGAGAACGGACAAAAATGCGGCGAAAGCGACGAAAGCATCGCGGTGCGGAACAGAGCTTTCTACTCGTACTGCGGTAAAAACGCAGCAGACCGCCATAGTGAACATTGCGTCATTCCATATCAGGTACGAGTCGGGCTCAAACTTTAAGTACACCGCGTAAATCATCTTTTTCGTGACAAGGATAAATTTCTTCGTTTCATTTATTTCAGAAACTTATGACTGTTTCTATTCATAGGAAGCAATCTGATATAATTGTGCAATCGTGAGACTGGAAAAATTTTGAATGGTGTTTGACAAAATAATATACTGAATTACGGTTGGCCAAAATATTTTTGGAAGCGTCAAATCAACAAATATATCGTAATATGTGATTAAAAATCAGAAATATTTAGTAATATTTTGACTTCTATCAGTAGCTTATCATTTTGAAGTTATTTAATTTTTTGTTCCAAGAAGTTTAAAGCTAAAGACAATACTTGATTTATTGTGTGATGTAGGAATTATTGTTCTGTTGAAACATTCAAACTATCTATAGTGATAATTTATACCAGAGATTCAAATTAAATTTGATGAAGAGAGAATAAGATGATAATATGTTTATTTCAATCACTATAATATTAAGTTGGATTTTGTCATCCATATACAGTATTACAATATTTTATAATTCATTCTAAAAATAAATTATAAGTTTTTTGGGTGGCGACAGACTACGTGAGGGTCAACCACGTGTTGGCCACTCTCTTTTAATAGCGTTGTATGAAGTTGAAAAGAGAAGCGAGGGTGCGTAAGTGACCCCCTGGCTACAGTCTAAAGATTCCACTCGTTATTCACCTCAATGTGGTGCAGGGAAACTCCATACGATAAAAGTCACATTTTTTAGGCTGACAGGCTATATGAGGATGATCCACTAACTGACCACTCCCCTTCAATAGAGTAGGCAGGAAATTAAAGGAGGGATGTGGGAGAGGAAGGAAGACGGGTTGACTAAGAGCCCCGGGCTATAATTTAAGTATCCCACCCTATAAAACTTGTATCTGGTAGGTTGAGCTATTGGGTACTATTAGCACTATTATGACCGGAGAGGAGTTTGCTGTGGGGTCACAGCATTCTCTTTTTCGAGTCTTCACCAATTTTAGCAGACAGTTGGCCGACTAATCCAATGGGATCAGCGGACAACTCTTACCGTATGCCCAAGATCTCAGACCCCAGTACATACACCTAAAATAGATTAAGGTGCCTCGACATATGAGAACCAGACAGAGTAAAAGATGATTTACAAAGGTGAGCCCGTAATTAATCTGAGGAGAAATACCACACAGGTATCCCTTGTTAGCTTTGTCACCCTCAAGATAGGGTTATTTTAACTGAAATCTAAGTTTTATGATATGGTTTTCATGGAGCTCATTCAATTCACTCTTTCGCGACAATGCACGTCTGGAAATCGGCTATAATTCAAATAAAAACGAGACCCGGGATACTTTCAATCAATAAATGAGGGTAGAAAATTATATTTATGGTGACTAATGTCTGAAGAATATCGTAATATTAAGCATTCTCCTTGGAGCACGAACAGACGTAAAATAAAATCTTTACTTCTCATAAACGAGGTCATTACTCAGATTATACTTATGAATCATTGAAAAGTTAATTATTACCAACTTCGGAAAATTTGTCTAGTATTAAAATATTTAACAATCGCTGTACACAGCATACAAGATTATTTGCGAATCAAATTTCGTACTTCTTAAGAATGGAATGAGCAGAGACGCAGCTCGTTTAAAATCCGTTGCTTTGAGTTTCATAAAGGACTAAAAGAGCTTTGTAGACTTTGAAAGTATTTACCATTTATTTTATACGCTTTAATCCGAATTCATAAATTAACTTTAATTAATTAATTCAAGGCTGGAACAAAATATTTGCTAATATACAGTGATTTGAATGTAATTAAAGCATAGTTTGTTTAATTTCCTGCTTACATATACTTCTGCCATCGAAGTAATATATGTTTAAAGGAAATGAAATAGTAGTTATTCTTTAATGTTTAGTCTTAAAATACTGATAACCAGTGGTTCTATAGTGTCGTGGACATTACTATTATTTTTCTCCGAAACCCAACGAAATCATTAACAGTCCAGTATTCTTTTCCACGGTATTCTTAATTTCATGTAGATTGAGACAGCTAATAGCATTATAATATGAGAACTTTATATACTTTTCACTAGAAAATTCTTTGGGGTGGCGATTTGAAATCCTTTTTTTATTTTAAAGTCAAATGAAGCCCTTTCAAATAAAAAACAGAATCTCTTAATACCTCACACGTAGCTTGTTTCATTCCATTTCAACATCGAACAGCACTTATTGAAAAACTATATTTAATAAAATAAACATCATTTGGGTGTCTACTTGTACCTTATTAGGGTAATTTGTAATTGTCGTCGCATGTTAACACTATCATATACAAAATATTTAATAACTAATACACTAATTTTTACAATTTATTAAAAAAACACTTGATCCGTCGTGATATAACTGAAGAAATAAACAATCGTTACTTTTTTTAATTTTATTAAACGTCCTGTCTGAAATTCATCACAAGTTTTATTTATTTAATTCACTAAGATGCAATTGTCTTATCGCCAAGGTGGAATGCGACTTTATAGTGGACTGTTTGTTATTTATAGAAGGTATTCAATCATAAACTGTCTAAGTCGTGGAAGGTTACAGTCAGCCTAAGAGTCATTCTGATATGGAAGTGATGCGTGGCTACAGGCACAATCGGTTTCCTTGAGAAAATTTCGAAATAGGTTTAGCGTCACCGGTTTAGCAAAGTTCCGCTTTATGTAATGTTCAGAAAAAATCATGTTAAAATACTCCGTTAAAAATATTAATAGTTTAATTAACATATGGATACTTTCTATCGATCACGTTTCTATCTTCAACTTTTATTGTCCTTTTTGAACTGAATATTAGTCCTATTCACACTCGCTCATCAAAAGATCTTCTCATTTTACACCATGTCCATAAAGGTAATTTTCGCTTTCCCCGAGATTGGGTTGCCGATTCATATGAAACTTCACCTCTTAACTTTTTGATTGTATTTTACTAGTCTGCAATTTTATTGGAAGGAAATTGGGAAATTCGTGGCCTGGTTCATCTTTCCAGATGTTCGGCTACAAAATCGCTTCGTTTTAGTTAATCGGCCATGTATAGCCTGACGAGCACAGCGGCAGTGGAAAATGTGAGCGGTTCAGCGACTGAGACAATCCTTTGACACGGATTGGACGTGTTCTAAGCGCGTTGTCTGTTCCACAGATCAGAGAACAGGAAATGCTAGTAGTGTGAGTGGTAGACCGTAGGAGAAATGGAGACGGCCACGGTGCCAGGACAGTGGGAGCCAGTGTCCACCAGCAACAACACCCTGCCTCTCGTGCTGGAAGCGGGAGCGGACAAGCGGGGGCGGAGGAAGTCATGGCATATCAAGATGGAGAGGAAGAGACGCAAGGGCGTCATCGTCGGTGAAGCGGCGGACCGCCAGAAGAGACCTTCGTGGTGGAACATCTTCGTTCCCGATCACTGGCCCAGGTGAGATTTACGTCTTATGTGAAGGTACAATGGCTACTAACCATAACACATTATCTGAAATGCAGTGGGCGAAATATATGAATCGCGAAACCGACTAGAGTTTGCAGATCAGACATCAATCCGTGATTGATGACTTCGGATAAGCTCTTGAGAAGACCGCGATATTTTAGAGGCAGTCACTGACGAAACGTACTTGACCTGCCGATGTAGAAATATCGTCGTCTTCTCATCACCTTGTGGAGTTGGAATCCCGAGATCACTTATGTGGATAAAATAATGACGAGACTGATGCCGTAACTGTTAGGTCGCCTGATAAGTACAATTACAGAGGAAACGTGTGCTCTAAATATTTCTTTCCCTCTCTTTCCACGAGACTATTTTCACTGCTGAAGACCATCAACAATAGGACAGACATTAGCTTCGTGTAATATTTGGTGACAGTTCGAGACATTTTAAAGTTTCATTATAAACCTGATGATGATGCGGTGATAACTCTACGTGTTCGGCAAGTTCCAGCGCAACGTAACGTGATATCATCATTATATTAAACTGCTGTAGCCTGTAATATTGATATATTTAAATAAAAATATTTATGTAATCCTTATTGAGTCTCTTGTTATATTTAAATTTGTTGTTGTGGTAATCAGTCCTAAAACTGGTCTGATGCAACCCTCCATGCTAACGTATCCTCCGTGAGCCTTTTTATTTCTAAGAAGCTACCACATCCTCCCTAAAATGCTTAGCGTATTCCATCCTTTGCGCTCTTTTCTGTTCTTACCCCGCACACTTCCCTCTAATGATAATTTTACAAGACACTCTTGTCTTAAAACGTAGCTTATTAATCTACCCCTACTCTTGGTCGAAGTCCTCCAAATTGTTCTCTCTTCCCCTATTCTGCTTAAAACTTAGTCACTATCCATCCACCTGATTTTCAGCATTCTCCTATAGCACTAGATTTTGAAAGCTTCTATTCTTTATCTGTCTGCAACTCCTACCGTCCACGTTTCATATCCACTCCATACGAACATTTCAGTAATAAATTCCTAATATTCATACTTATATTAGTCATAAGTAAATTCCTCTTTTTTTGTAAAAACCTTCCTTGCACGTGCTGTCCTACTCTTTATGTCTATTATACTTCTATTATCGCTAGGTTCTATACAGCCTTAGTAGTAGAATTCCTTAACTTCCTTCAAAAAAATCCCTTCCCAATCTCACATTCTTTTCTATTCCACTATTTCCCCTATTACACTCAATCACCTTTGTTTTCCCTCTATTAAACCTCACGTTGTACTCTTCCTCCAGGATCATGTACATGCCATTTATTATGTTTTCCAAGTCTACCTCTTGCTCCCCTAATACCACATAATAATATCAATTTATTTTTCTTGCAGCTTGATTCCCTTTCTTCATCACCTGTGATGCAGGTTTTCTAGGGTTATCCCTGCACCGGGTAGGATTCTTAAACTATAGTCCGGGGCCCTAGTCAACCCTTGGCTACCTTGCTCTACCTTCCGCATCCCCCCTTTTCAATTCTCTTCCTATGCTATTAAGGGGGGTTGCCTGTTTCAGGATCACCCTCATGTAGCCTGTTAACCCAAAAAACAAAACAATTTTTTTATATATATAACAGACTGTATCCATGTCTGTAGAGGTTATGGATAACTCTTCCTGTCATCTTTAAAGTCCTTAATAGTTTACTCCAGTTAATATTATCAAAGACCTTTTAAAATCGGCAAATGCCATGAACGTAGGCCTGTTCGTTTCTTATCCCGTCTTCTAAAATTAGACGGAGAGTCGGTATTACTTCTTCCTAACTAATCTTCTCCTAACTGGCATTTTATTTGTCGTTCCATCCTCCTATATAATTTATTCCATAAAACTTATCAGTATTAGTTTCAGGTACTTACGACCCTATTTTGTTTAATTCATCTTAAATCTTAATATAATAATTATTTATCGTTCACACATTTAAAAGATTGTATTACTCTATAACTTGAAGTTTATCATAATATTATATCGTTTAGATACACTTAAAGTATATGTTTTAATAGAATCTTTTAAAGGTGCGAACGATATATGATTATTATATTATATTTTAGATGAATATGGCCTTAAGTGGGGTCAGTAGGTCCTAGAATTTTAATAGAATGTTTATTGTTTGGAAGTTTTAATGTTGAGAAGGAATCCTATTTGTACTAACAATATTCCTACGTCTATTTGCTACTGCACGTATGTCACACATTTTTTTGTCAAATAAGTAGCTTTAAATTCATACATTCCCTCTCTTGCACCAACAAGTAAATAAGTTTATCATATATATTTTTAGTACATACAATTCGCACGTAGATAGTAAAAATAAATTTAAAATGGAAAAGTAATCGGTTTCATTTACACTAATATATAACTCTGTATGTACTAATTAATCATATATATTTTTTAAATAATGAACTATTAATTGTATGAACGAATCTTTCAAATTCTCTGTTATGAAATTTGTCATTTTTTCTTTTATTGGTTTCTAAATTAGAGTTCAGCAAAACACTGTTTATAAGAGTTGATGAAATAAGAGGATTAGCCATTACAAATTCTACACAAAGCTTCTTCTATGATTGAAGTTTGGTAACTCGTACCTGAATAAAAGTATTAAAACTTAAATAAAGCTGCTTGTCTATTTTCGATTTTTTGTACAACATATTGTTGTCAATGAACAATGAAAGTCACATCGCTCATAGTTGACAATTTTTATAAATTTAACCAAACCTTGTCATTTGAAGTTGTAATACAATTTATTACTAAATATATTTTCATTTAATTTTAATTTTATTAATAAATTTTTGCAAAATCTTTAAACCCCGATTGCGACTATCTTCGGCCTACCGTTAAAGATGAATCGATTTTAAACTTTCCACCGAACAAGAATGCAGTTCACGGTCGTTTACTGCAACCACACGCCACAACACGGAAGATATTTTCCTAAGTTACAGCATCAGTCCTGTTGATTTGTTGTCTGACCTTGCATATCTTGCAACAGATACCTTAGCTCATCAATAAAACTAACCGTTGCGAAATTCAGACACAGTCGATACTGCTGCATCCAAATTACGTGCTCCCATTTTTATTTTCTTAAAAGCATTATGTATAAAACATATTAAAGCACTATACAGAAACCGAATTCAGCTTCGTTCCGAGTACTAGTATGTATGCTGACGATGTTGATAACGATTTGATTTATCTTGTTGATAGGGCAAGTGTCGACAGCTAAATGTTCCAACGCGTGAAAGATCTTGCACGCGACATCGTGGATTAAACCCCCGGTTAATAGTTCTTGACACGGTTCGTATGTGTAATAACACGTTGTCGCATTTAATTGTTATGGCTCTCAGAAGACTAGAGAATTCAACTGTACTAGATATTTCATTTTCTCCAGTTCGGTAAACCATATCTAATTGGAGAAATCGTTCTTATGTTTCTATCTGAGGAGAAACTATACGAGTAGATCCTCAATGTGCTAACACGTTCTTATGACTAATTCAGCTTTCAATATTTATCCTTGTAATTTTACACTTCCAAAGAAAATTATACTTGCTGGATTCATATTTCAGAACCTTATACATAGGTTTAATTTTGTCGTCACTAAAACTGTCCAAAACAGTTAATTACGCTAAGCCAAAAATATCATTTATAAAATTCCGCTTTAATCTATCGGTTTCAACTCATTCAGTTCTCTCATGTGCAGCCTAACTCACCATTAATAGACTACTTTTCATTATTTACGTACTGCTGTTTAATAACTTGTTGTAGAGGTATTCCGTCCTAAGACTGGTCTGACGCAACCCGCCATGCTAACCTATCTTGCGCAAGCCTTTTCATTACCGCATAACTATTACATCTCGCATCCACCCTAATATGCTTAGCGTATTCCATCCTTAGACTCCCTCTTCTGTTCTTACCCCACACACCTCCCTCTAATGCTAATTTTACAAGTCCCTCATGTCTTAAATAGTGGCCTATTAATCTATCCCTTCTCTTGATCAACGTCCTCAATATTGTTCTCTGTTCCCCTATTCCTCTTGTTACTTCATAGTTACACTATCCGACAATCTGATTTTCAGCATTCGACTATAACACATTTTCAATGGCTTCTATTCTTTACCTTTCTGCAACTCCTATCGTCCACGTTTAACACCCATATAACGCCACACTACATATTAAATCTTTTAATAATGATTTCCTAATATTCACACTTATATTAGACGTAAGTAAATTCCTCTTTTTTTGTGACAGCCTTTCTTGCCTGTGCTATCCTACTCTTTATGTCTACTATACTTCTACCATCCCCAGTTATTAAGCTTCCCAAGTTGATGAATTCCTTAAATTCCGTCAAGATATCCCTTTGTTATTCCACTGTTTCCCACATTACACTCAATCACCTTAGTTTTCCCTCTATTAATCCTCATACTGATACGTTCTCCAGGATCACGTTCTTGCTATTATAATTTCCAGGTCTTCTTTTAACTCCCCTAATACTACAATGTCGTCGACAACTCTGTACGGTTTTATTTCTTCTAGTTCCAGAATTATTCCTTTTCCATATTCCGTTTTAACTTTCTGCATCGCCTGTTCTAATTAGAAGTTGAAGAGCATGGGTGACAGACTACATCCTTGTCTTACTCCTTTCTTGATTTCTCCTTTATTCTCTTGCTCTTCAATTCTGTCTTTTGTAGAGGGTAAGTATAAGCCTTCTTTCACGTTATTTTAATTCTCTCATCTTCAAAATCGTTAATAGTTTCTTCCAGTTCACTTATGCAAAGAGTTATTTTAATCTACAAATGTCATGAATGTCGGTCTGTGTTTTCTTATCCTGCCTTCTAAAATTAGACGCAAAGTCAATATTGCTTCCGTTTTTCCTACATTCTGCCTAAAACCAAACTGATCTGCTCCTAATTTTATTTGTCGTTCCATCCCACTTTATACTATTTTCATTAATATTTATAATGCATAAGATACTAAATCAATTGTTCTGTGCTGTTCGCATCTATCAGCCCCAGTCTTCTCTAGTATTGGTACAATTGTTTTTTTACTAAAATCTTCTGGTATTTTTCCTGTTTCGTAGATTTTGCAAACTATCCTTAACAGCCTTGATATTGCTTCTTTTCCCGATGGTCTTATCAACTCCTCTAGATTGTTATTCATTCTTGGGGCTTTATAATTGCTCAGGTCTGTCAGCGCTCTATCAAACTCCGACCTTAAGATTTTGCCCCCCAATTCTTTATCATCCACCTCCCCCTCTTCTTCTTCTATTACTGACCGATCTAGATTTTCACCGTGATACAGCTTTTGTAGATATTCCTTCCATCTTTCTTCCTTTTCTTCTTTGTCCAGAACTTGCTTCCCGTCGGCCTTCCTGACGTTTTTGTTTATATTTTTCCTCTCTCCGAATGTTTCTTTGATTTTCCTATAAGCTGTGTGTATTTTCCCTTTCACCACGAAAGCTTCAACCGATTTGAATTTCTCTTGGAGCCAAACCTCTTTGGCTACTTTGCACTTCCTATCTACCTCATTCTTCAAGCGTCTGTGCTGTTTTTTACCATTTTGAACAACTGTAGGATATTTTTTATACTCTGTCTTTAAAGTAATTACGTGCTTCATTCAAACTATTCTGGCACTTACATCTTCGGAATAGTTATACAATTACAAGTTTTAATACAGTTACAAATATAATAATTTATCAGTCTGGTTTAATGAAATTTAATACTTTCTACTTTAGATGTCTTACAATCCAATTTATAAACCAGCAAGGTAAGATATACTCATTTAAAGTTCGTACTTTCCTTTGCATTTTAGAAGGGCTTTGCAGACAGGAATGGAAACAAATGGTCTCTGTACGCGTAGCTTCGAGAAGTTTAAAGAATCTAAACTGAACTTTATTCACGTTCTGCAATACAAAGAATAACAAAACTAACTACGCAAAAAAAATTGTACTACGGCAGCTACAAAAAATAATAATTCAAATCCAATTTAAATAACCTCCATTTATTTTCAGTCCTGTGGTACGGAAATTAATCTGGATTACAACTTTTAATTTAAAAATATGGTATTATACCAACATAAATACTGCAGATTTTACTGAACATTGATAACTGGCAAATTTTAAATAATTGGAGGTTGTTTTAAACGCTGTTGAATCTTTTTGAATTAACAAATCAATCTTTACAGCTGAAATCAAGAAATATTACATATTTACTCTACTGAGACCAAAAACGTGTTATAAATAAAATAATGAGACTACTCTGACTTAATATTATAAATGAAATACAATGAATGGTCAAAACTCATAAATAGAAGAACTTTAAATCAAAATAGGAAGTTTCTTTTACTCATTTCGTTGTTAGGGTAATATTTAGACCATTTAGTAGTTGAAATTTCATTAAAAGGTCTATAGATTTTTATAAATAGTTTTCTTAAATACAATGTTTATAAAATTGAGTGTTCTGACTATAGTGGCTGTTATATTGGTCAGACAAAATGTAGCTTCAAACCATAACGAAGAAACACATTTTAAACTACCTTAGATAAACAATTAGTGTGTAACAGGATATGTATTTAAAAATCACTTGGCTGATAGGAGTAATGTAAAAATTTAGATATAGAAAGCAATTGTTATTCTCGATATACGAAAGAAATTCTTCTTAGCAAATGAAATGTAAATTCTATAAATGTGCACATTCGCAATATTTTAAATTAATATAAGACTTTTTTATTATGATTTAAATGGGGATTCTTAAAATATTTGAAGTGTAGTTCTTGTAGTTTAAAAAAATTCAGTTATAAGAATATAAGTTACGCGATCTGTTTCTATGGTATTGTCTTCCCTTGTTACGCTTTGGATGTTACAGTAGTAACACGAAATATCTGTAAAAGTTTTAATTGTAAGTGATCATATCATACAAACATGCTTCAATTCAACTATGTATATGTAATTATATTAACATATAAATAAATACAACATGTAAAACTGACTAATACAAAAAAATTTCAAATTTTCTAAACATAAAGTAGACGCTTCGACCATCCAATTTAAAATTTTAATTATATAAACACTGTAAAATTACTAAACACCGTTTGGAACTAAAGCATTCTTTTAATTTTGATAATACAGTTGTTTTAGATAAGGAAGTGATTTTTTGAAAGCAGACTAAGAAATGTTGTGGATTAAAGCAACAAATTTACGCTCATTATAAAACATGACAAATCGATAAATTCTATGGTGGTTTATGTTATCTTTTGGATATGCTCTTTTTGTTTATATCTTTAGTTGATTTAGTTTATTTACAAGGACCAGAATGGATGGTCGAAACGTCAACTTTGTTAAAACATTTTTCAAATTTAGTGCACAAGTCTGTTATGCAGGTCGTATTTCTTCATATGGTTTTGTTATTCACAGACGTTAATTTTTCCGATAATTATATTAAGATTTTGTTGAGAAATAAAGAAGTGCCAAAAGTTGGGGACAAGACGACTTATTTTAAATTTATTTTTTTGTTCTGACTTTTGGCCATTTATTGTATTTTATTTTTCTGAAACACTTTTTAGCAGTCAGTCTTTGAAAGTAAGGTCAAAAAAGCATCATGAATGAATTTGTCTTGTACCCTTGAGAATATTCAATAAAGCTGATTGATTAAATTTCCCAATACAGATACACACAAGCGGAAACCTGTCTTTCATTACAACGGGAATAATAGAACATTAAGTGCTCAGATCTTGACACTATTGGTCAAGTACGACACCACGCCTCTTAACCGAAAAAAGTACGACACACGAAAGAAGGCCAAGGCCATTTGGGAACTGCACATTCGTTTCGAGACATTCAGGGCGTGAGTACTTCATTTGCATGAGAATAGCTGCGCTGGCGTGTAGAACGTGGAGAGAGATTCCGCACGCTCTACTCCGCGGAGAAACGGCGCTAAATCAGCAGGAAAGCATAGCACAACATAACACAGCATGGCAAGGGTTGCGACAGACACTATAACGCCTGCAAGAGACGTCTTACCAATGCCTTGTTCTAGCACAAGACAAAATGCGGCTGTTAAGAGAGGATCAAGAGGAAGTTTAAAAAAAATATGGTACAAGAGTTCAGCAAGCCAAAGTTTTTTTCCTAAAAAACATTTCAGTGTTCCAAATCAATGATAAAAAATTCACTGTCGTATTAAAATTTCCAAAAATTAATTCCGATAAAGTTAAGACAGTTGTTAATCATAAAATGTAGATCAATACCTGGAATACACGCTAAGCAGATTAGGGAGGATGTGGTGGCTATGTAAATATAAAAAGGCTTGCGCACGATAGGTTAGCATGTAGGGTTGCATCAGACCAGTTTCAGGACTGAAACACTCACAACAGCAGCAACAACTGGAATACATCGCGCATGTTGCAGTGGCAACAGAATAAGTGTGAATCGGATCCACATATCATTACGTAACACACAAAAATATAAATTTGAGGTACAACAATTATCAACTCTTCAAAGTCTCTTAGGATTAAAAGTAGTTACATTGCAGCTATAAGCACTGCAAAAGTTTGTTGTTGTTCGTCGTCATAAATTTATAGGAACAATTAACGTCTGTGAAATATATATATGAAGAATTAACGACCCGTATAACAGGCTTATACATAAAATTTTGAAATTTTTTGTAACAGAAGTATGCGTTTCGACCATCTATTTTGGTTCTTGTTAATAAACTACATCAACTAAAGACATAAACGCAAAGAGCATTGACAAAGTATAAAACTAACGATGACAATTTAATAAACCATTATATAATTTATTTAATTGCAAAGTTTCACGCGTTTTTAGACTGATATATAATACCCATTAATTTTGAACATCTAAATTGAAATGATAAATAAATCTCTGATTTCATCTCTGGATCATACGTTTAGGAGGAAAATTGAACACACAATGAATAAAATTTTTATTGTGTGTTTATATTTTCCTTTTAATTGAAAATTGGAATGTGGGAAATAGGAAAGATTAATCATTAGTATTAATTATTATAAACAAACATTGTCACAAATAATTATATGGCCTTTATCAATTCTCATAATTATATATATATTCGTTGGCAGGTGGAAAATCTTCCGAAAGACGCCATGAAGCCCGTACTTCACGGTGTGTGGGATTTACCCACTAAAAACCACCTCCGTAACTAAAACTGGTCTGTAGAGACCAACCATTAGTTTTATTTTGTTAATTCTTATATCTAGTTACTTATTAGCTAAATTAGTCCAATGACATCCTTTAGTTTTCATTGTTGTCCTACGACTGTATTTCACGCTCCACGCAGCGTGCTTTATTTTGTAATTTGTCACTCATACTAATTCAAATGGTTTCCTTCGCTTGAGTCTTCTGAACAGGTATATATATATATATATATATATATATATATATATATATATATAAGAGAAAAGAATAAAGTACAGTTTGACAATTAAAACTAATAAAATTAATATTCACTTAAAGCCAAATACTTTTTTAAAGCCATAGAAAAGGTTCCTCCCTTTGTTTTTTCCGCTAATTCAATATCAAACAACGAACCTATTATTAGAGGGGCCATTAACATTTTTTAAGAAAATAATTGTTCTGAATGTCAAATAATTAATACTTCCAACTGAGTTGTACACTTTTTGTGTATATAGGCGAGTTCTTATAATTGTAAGTTGTGTAGGATCCCATGTATAAAGTGGATATATTATCTATAAAATTAAGCAGTTTTAAATATATAAAACATTTTTTATTACGCATAACACTCGCCCGCATTAGGATAAATAAATATTACATGGTTACGAAACAGATCCTCTAAAATATTTCATTAAAGATAACATAAATCTGCAATATCTATTCAATAGCATCTAATATCTGTCTCGTGTTGTCTGCCAAAGCTAATTTCTCCACAAGATCAGGGAAACACCAGTCTGTTTAAATCATTTCAATTATATGTAAAATTCTTGTTTGGAATGGCTAAAGATCTAAATGTAGATTCAGTGGTCATTAAGATAGCAAAGATATAAATTAGTGGTTCTGTTAGATTGGTAAGTGAAAACCACTTTTCTGTATAATATTATGTCATGTTGAAGTATAATGCTCCATTCACCGAGAGCACCTGACTGATTGCCGATTGTTACATAAAAAGAACTGAAGTAGTGGAAAAATGTCCCCAAGTTACAATACTGAAGTGATTAATAATCTTTTGTAAATTTTTCAATACCTTTTCTTGAAAATAAACTTCTATATTTATAATGTATCTATTGCATTTAAATGGTTATGTATATTATTTCACTCTAAATGTCACTATTAAGAATATTTAAGAAACCTGAACATTGAGGAAAGATTACTATATGTACACCGATATTTCTATTCTCGATAAAGTTGCTTAACTTTGCTAGTAAACGGTATTGCTCTGTTCTCTGTAATTTGAGAGCATTAGGATGTATGGTTATTTCCACAAAATACTTTTTAAAATCTAAATGGAGGACATTAAATTTTCTATTTGATATATTTATTAAGTTTTTAGTTATAGTTTCAGAACTCACTACAGCGTGTATATTCAAGTATACCCTATTGTTTTTGCGGTAGTAGTTAAAGAATTCGTTTAGTGTCATATGCACGTAATGTCATATATACAAAGTGACACGATTAACTCAAAGTGTCAGCTCGATTGTATCTATTAGTGAGTACAATGCCTCATTTGCAATTGAAATTATTCTTCCTAACATTGGATAGGACTACGGTATTTAAGTTTCATTTGCATATCTTAACATTTCGCTAAAAAATAAGTATTTACGAGACTTACGAACCAGTCACCAAAGTTTATTTATGATAATTATATTCTTTTATAATTAAGTATAAAATTTAAAGCGTAGTCAATCGAATGATAACGAATATATTATCGTTGTCGCTTAACGTTAGTATTAGTATTTGAATCGTTTTACGTCAGGAACAAAATGTCTAAAAACTAAAATACGATATTCATAAAATATATAAATTAGTTCTAAATATGGTCAATTATGATCCCATAATTTGTTTAAAATTTTAAACAAATTGTAACTTTATTTAATATAAAAAATAGAATAACGCTGTGTCTACCTAGTATAACTATGAATCACTTTGCAATTTCTTCAGTGAGATAATATCCTACATCACAAGTCTTCAGGATATGACTTAGAATATTTTAATTATTTTATGTGAGAAGTAAATTATGATTTTTGTTCTCATGCATAATACTCCGCATGTAAGGAATATTTTCATTTCAAAGGTTATTTGGTATGTAATGAACATTAAAGGGGCATTTTAATAAAGGATGATTTGAGAGTTTAGATTTTACGTGCTGAGCGATTAACGATTAGCAGGTAATTCGCCTTCAGTTAACAGAAGCTGCCACATGAGGGTGATCCTGAAACAGGCAACTCCCCTTTAAAAGCATAGGAAGGGAATTGAAAAGGGGGGATGCGGAAGGTAGAGCAAGGTAGCCAAGGGTTGACTAGGGCCCTCGGCTATAGATTAATGATTCTATCTGGTGTTTGGCCTAAAGAGATGCAGGGAAAACCCTAGAAATCTGCATCAGGTAGGTTGGGCATTGGGTACTATTCTCACGCCCTTCCGAATGACAGGAGACGAGTTAGCTGTGGGGTCGCAGCATTCCCTTCTTCACAAGTTCTAGGAGGCAGTTGGCAGACTGATCCAATGGTATCAGCAAACAAATCTTGCCTTATGCCCATGGTCTTCGACCCCAGTACATATACCTCCCAAAATAGGTAACTTAGCCGGGTACTTGTGAATTCGTGACCCATAAAGGAGTAAGTCCAAATAAAAATAAGTTTATAATCGTGTCAGAATAACTGACTGGATTGATTCGGTTTGGATAAGAGAAGACTGAAGAAACTAGAAAGAGTGTGAGGGGAAGTTGATCCTGGCAGGACAATGTCATAAGCAATCTCTTGGTCAACGTGGGATTTAATTGTCATAAATCCTTTATGGGCACATGCCGACCTATACCATTTGTGGGTTAGATTTACATTAACAAGGATGAAGACTCGAGATATATTAGCAGAGTCAAATTTCTCCGAGTACAGTAAATATGTATAGCAAGTTAAGAGAGTAAAAATAACGATCCTATAAGAGAGTAAAATATATTACGGGTACTTTCAATATAAATTCTCTCGATACCCTAAATGGAGTCAAACATGCAGACAATGCAGTAAATAAGTAAAAAGTAGTCCGAATAAAAATAATCTTGGCACCTCAAGTGGGTGAAATATTTTCCTCCTTGGCTTCGTTAAAATTGAGTGTGCTTTTGTTAAGTATATGACTTATAAGACTTATACATCGAAATCTTGTACCTATACAGTATATTTTCTTAAATATAAAAATACTTGACCTATTGTTACTTTCCTCTTGATTTAGTAAAAATATTTTGACTATAACTTTTAAAATATTGCAATAAAGTCACTGGGTAAAATAAGTAAATAAATCAAGAAAGTTTCACAAAACATTAATCCTATCTTTAAAAAAAATTAAATTGGCCCAACGTTTCGTAGCACTCCAGAGAAACATTTTTGTACCTTTTTTAAGTACTTAAAATATTGTTAATTAAATAAAACGTTCCTTAAATTTACAAGTCATTTCGCGCTAAACAAACCCAATAGATAAATCAACTATCTTATTCTTATAACTGAAATTCATTATTTATGTGCAAATAAAT
This sequence comes from Eucriotettix oculatus, assembly GCA_034510155.1. Taxonomy (NCBI): domain Eukaryota; kingdom Metazoa; phylum Arthropoda; class Insecta; order Orthoptera; family Tetrigidae; genus Eucriotettix; species Eucriotettix oculatus. The sequence continues at coordinate 86,409,197 of CM067379.1, forward strand.
CTCAAAATTCGTACGCATACCAATCAAACGGGTGGCGCATTGTGAACCAAATTATTCACACAGGCACTTTGACTCTGTGATGGGGTAAGTCGCGGCTACCGTCCTTAGGGACGGAAATTTTTAAATATTTAAGGTGCCCGAGGTTTCCGTCGAAGAAACTTTCTGTGGAGGTTAATTACTTTTACCCGACACTATTTTTGACATATAGAAGTTACTACAGGATATACGCAGCCAGCGTGTATGTGCGCGGCGACGGTGACGACGTCGTTCGCGTGAAACAAAACGTATCGTAAGTCGAGTAAAATGTTAGTATTATTTAAGCATTAATATCTCTGGCATCGCCGGGAATCCAGCTATTATATATATAATCGTCTAGATTGTTGGTTGGGTGGCATAAATGATTTGACAGCGAAAGTAATGGTTTGTGACGAAAATTACAAATTAATGTGGAAAAAACGAAGGGATGACATGTGTGATATCTGTTGAAGACTTTTTGAAACAGTTCGTAAGGGCACGTTTTTTAGCCTGAAAACGGAGAGCGTTGGGGAACCTAAATCTTCCGAAAATTGACAGTGTTTCATCGCAATCAAATGAATGGTACAGGAACGTATACCAGAGTAACATACGTCCATTATAGATTGCATTTCTGTGGCTCATATTCAACGTGATGTTACGTGAATTCGAGAGGAGAATTAAGGCTCCATTTCAAGTGACACATAATGTCCTCAATTAGGCTCATAAATGGTGTCATGGAATCGTGGCACAAGGTCAGAACCGAATCTCTCCAATTTTTTCTCTTAATTAGCACTTTGTGAGAGTGTAATTAAATAAAAGAATACTATTAACGGGTTGCTCCTGTATCCAGATGAGAACACTCGCTCCCCGTTGCGCACTGTACGTTGCCTAGGCCAGTTTCTAGCCACGTGACCTATATAGGTAGCGTTTGTTGTTGATCGTGTGGGTCCCGTGCGAGCGCCGTGCCCTTCGCGTTGGGCGGGGCCCCAACCCTGAACTCCTGGTTGAGAGGTCAGGCCTTGAGAACCCGCCACCTTCAAGAGCGCTCAGCTCTGCTCTGCTCTGCTCTGCTATGCCCTGATCGCCCGGCGCCCGTGCTGCATGCATCAATATAGTCCAGGCCAAGTGACGATGAATGGGTGAAGCGTGACTGGAAATCTCATTCTCCATACTTGCTGGCATTACCATGCGAATGCTACGCAGTGGCTCTCTTATCACCTATTCTGGCCCATCTTTTCCTCCGCACTCAAACCATGCTGGGTTTTCATGGCTAACATGCAAATACGCAAGTAATAATTTAATTTTCTTTTATGTTATAAATAACTGAATTACAACTTGTCTGTCGAGAAAGTTCTCCTATACTACGAATATAAGAAATGTATTCTATCCCCCACCATCAAGAGTTTTCTATTTTCTACCACGGACAAAAATCTTTTACCACTTGTTAAAAGTAAATAATGTATTTTGATACAATTAATAGTGCATTGCGTTATCTTACCATTTAAATGTTGATGTAATGGGTAATAAAACTCTTTTTTGGTCACTGTTTTGAGAGTTATTTTATTTTAGTATTATTGTAATTATTTTAATATTTAAAAAAACTCTCAAAACTGACTGAAAAAGAGTTTTATTACCCATTACAGCAATTAATAGTTTCAAAGACGTTGAAATTTATTGCCCGTTTTACTGCCAATTTAATTCAATAATACGGACATAAATATTGTTAACAATTGAAAAAACTACGGTTTCTTACAGAAACCTGGTTTGTTAGGACAAATGGAAAGCACCTATATTTGCCAACGATATTGGAGCGTTTGTTTCTTTGTCTTGTATAGTAAGCAGCCGAAAATACTCAATTATTTGTTGGAAAGAGTAAAAGAGTGTGCATTTAATAAAGAATGGAATAATTTCTCTTTCTTAGTGAGAATCAAGAAGACTGTTTCCTATAAGGAAATACCAAGTGAAGAGGTTAGAAGAACGTCAAAGAAGAGGTTAAAAAATTGTAAAATCATTACTAAGGTACTGTCCAGATAATACAGATGATTTAGGGTGACACAATTTGGAATCATGCGGTAAAAACACGTTAAACTCTGAACTCTAAATGTCGCACAGGAATAATAAAAGCTGGGAAATATACTCGTATTAGAGCAGGTAAAGCTATAAAATGGGAGAAAAGGTAACGAAATTAATGTTTTCCCACACTAGTTTTTAAATTTCACAATAAACGATATGGACGTTTATCTGCAGAAATGACAGAAATTGATAGGCAAATTTAAGGTTAATATGTTTCGAATTGTTTAATTCTATTTTTTTCAAATACATGCGCACAATAATTTTAACTTCTGTATCTTCGTCGGAAAAAATTTTTGATTTTTTGATTTTTTGTAAAAATCAAATAGGTTTTATAACAATTCACTTACGTCTTGTACTTGTTGATAATTAAATACTATATGTTCCGGCAGTATAATAGTATTTAATTCATGTTATGGTAGTATTAAAGCGAGCTAAACATGGTCAAGACATCTGCTTCTGACATTCTGAAGTTTTAAGGAAACAAATAACCATTTTATCTCTGCCGCATCCGGGAACAGCCTTGATCTAGAAAATAAATGCAAAAGAAACTTAAGTCATTAGAGTTTTCTGCCTAGTATATTTCTTCTTTTACTCCTTATAGACCGGGTTCTAAATTTTTTCCCCACGTAGTCCTCTATTCGTGGAGGTCGTGTAGTAGAAAATTGTGGCTACTTCCACTCATTTTCAATACGAAAAATACAAAGCTTAGAATATAATATATTTTTTATATTTTTTGTTCAAACGGTTTATTCATAAAATAATGCAACTGTTTTCTCATTACATTATAGACCGCATCTAAGACAATTTTAACTGAATTTTGCAAAAATATCCAAAATATAGTATCTATTTAATTAGTTGCCTGCAAGTTATGAATAGTGTACAGGAAAAATATAATTATTCCCACTGATTGTTATCTCATCTTAAAATCGTATCAAAGTGATCACCTATTTCAAAATATATATAACGATATTTCCAGGAGTCATCCAATTACCTCTGGAGTACCACGGGGTAGTGTCCCGGGACCTCTTTTATACCTTATATTTACAACGGACATAACTGAAACAGGTAACACAATTCTTGCCACCTACACTTTTGACACCACAATTTTACCTGCAGTTGCTGACCCTCTTACAGCTGCCGCTGTCCTATAAAGTCATTTAAATAGCCTTGAAGAGTGGCTTATAAATGTAAATCGTAATAAATCAGTGCAATTAAATTTTACCACCAAAAAATTCAAACTGTCCAAATCTCTCAATAATATGATCACCAATGAAGTCAAATACCTTGGACTCTAAACTTACATGAAATCCGCATTTAACATGCAAAAGTTACCATATCAAGAATAAGCTTCGCCAAACGAATTATCTTCTTCCCAAAAATGCCAAATTAAAATAAAACAAAATTCTCGTATATAAATGCATTTTAAACCCTTGTGGGCATATGGGATGCAACTGTGTGGATGCACCAAGCCTTCGAATTAAAAAACTATTCGTCTTCAGTCAAAAATCTTTCGTGCCATCTTAAACGCACCCTGGTTTGTGAGCAACAAAACAATACATGGAGATCTAGCTATACCTACTATAGAAGATGAAACACACACAGATTCAGCACTAATTATCGTCAAAATCTCCCAGGACACCATAACGAAGAGGTCGGCCATCCAGAAATTGAACTTGCATCAAGTCACAGTTCTGTGAAGTTTAAATTTATTCAATTCATATATCATTTTGCTTAATTCGGAGAGTGGACACTGGACCACTTCTCCCGTCATAATTTCATTTATCTTATTTGCTTGATGTTCAAAATTAACATATTGTAAATATCTTATTAAACAAAAAAAGTTTAATGACAGCCTCTATATTTATATAGTGTATACAAAGTATCTTTGTCTTACATGCTGTACCTGAGTATTGTTATAAATACTGCGTGTCATGCAGTTTTTCTTTTGAATGCAAAGAAAGGCAATGTTAACTTTATACTCTACGAGACGACTTCATAAATTAATGAACAATAGACTTGTGTGTGCGTGAAAAGAACTTGTCCTTGGGCGCTGACTGTTTTTCCCTGAACAGTGCTAAATTATTTCAGAACTAATATAACGCCTGAGTCGTAAAAACGTAACTTCATTATCCTTTCAAGAAGCTGATGACGTTATAAGGAGTCGTAAAGTAGCACATGTTACATTATTCCATTTTAAAACCAAATCTCACTACACTACAGAGAAGCAGCTTATTTTCGGACGAAAAGAAAAGCTGATTCACCGACCAACAAGTAACTCGGTAATACGGAATTTAAACGAGCACCTGTAAGGACCGATAAGGAACGAAAACGAAACGAAGTCGGCCGATACAATATTGACTAATAGCCATAAAAATTTAAATAAACCACCAAAACCGGAATGCCCCAAATTAGGTTCAACTTTCCTTGTACGTAAAACCTGAAGTTCACGGATCACGTAAATAGAAAAATAAATTAATTGTTGATATTGGTTTTTTCGACGAACTGCAACGAAACAAATTATATATTTTTATAATACACACTACATTAAGTCTAAAACAGTTATTTTAGAATATAATTTTTAGTGAATATAATATCGGTCCTAGGTATTATATATTTAAAACCTTCTCGTAACTTGGTCAATTAACAATTGTTTAAGATGCTTCCGGTTAAATTTAGGAAAATGTTGTCTCCTTGTGTGCCTTGTTAAGCCTTGTAAACTCCGCAGTCACTTAGTTCAGTAAGAAACGGATGTTTATTCGTGACTCGTTTGTTTTAAAATTATAATTTTTAAAACTAGTCTTACACTTAAACAGAGATTATAGAGATTGACGTATTTCTGCTAAATTTTGTTTATAGCGAGATTGTGGCACGGCCACGAATTTTGACAGCATTAAAGAGATGGTGATACGTGACTATAATTAGGAAACTGATGAATGTAAGAAATATTCAAATCGTTACATTTACTGGAGAGGATTTTTTTGTAATGTACTAGGTCTAACGTGTATTTTAAACGAGCTGAATATCCTGGTTTCTTAAAACGGAACTCACGTAAAAAATGACGTAATATTTGTACTTAAAGTTGGAACATACTTTTCGAATCATTAAAATATAAGAAACAATGTTGTAAATAAATATAAATTACCTCACATCTCCTGGTCTATTTTTCAGCGCATTAAGACGCTTAAAATGTGCAGTTTTATTGTGTGAAATGTTCCTTCCGCACTATTTTGAAAAACCCTTTCTTAGTGGTATTATGCATGTTATGGCAGACATTAATAACGTTTCTTGATTCAGGAGTTTCAGTTCTGCGTTGACATAATAGTCAATTTAAATAGATTAGCACCGCACTGAAAGGTTAGAGGAGAATCGAAAGTTTTGATATTTATTTTTGGAATGCATCTGTACATCTTAATGGCATAGTTATAGAAATAATTCCTAATACATCATGGTATGAAGTGAGCGTTACCATTATAATAAGCTAAAACTTTCTCAATCTCTCGTTTATATGTACAGTAAACTGAGTACGTGTCTAGTTTAAGCACAGACGCGTTTATCCAATCAGTGAAGTTGGAACTTTTAAACGCAGAGACGTGTTCTTGCGTGAAATTTACTTGCAAATTTCAGGCTACCTGTTCAAGACGCTTCACCGTCTCTGAACTGTAACTGTATCGTACAGTCAACCACCTCTCACCTATCAACTCTTAATTCACGCTTTTCTATAAATAAATCTTTCCTCCACATTGATAATAAACGTAATGCCTGTGAAAAAGTGAAAAATAATTACATATCTACGAAAAATAGTCAATTTTTTATTCTTGTGTGTCTGCCTATAAACTGGATTTGTATTTCATAAGGAAAATATTCAACAAAATTAAGACTTTGGAATTATCTTAGAAATTGGTTTATTTCCCTTCTGTTCACAATTATAAAATATCTTCACGTGAAATTCTACAATTATTGTAAGACTTCTTAAAAATATATTAAATCAATTTTCAAATTTCTTGAGTGCGAACTGTGGATGTCTTCACATTCAAATTGTAATAATAAACTCTAATCTAATATGATTGTGTAAATAGATCATACGGAAACATTGAAAGAGTATGTGTCTTCTATATTTCAATTAATCAAATGGAATGAAAAAAAGATGTTGATAACTTTAAAACAAAATAATAAAACAATCATATATCCGCCTCGTGATATCAACTTAAAAGCAGACAATTATAACAATTTTACAGCACTCCGTTGATCATATCCGTCGACGTGTCTGACATTCACACTTAAATGTATGATTAACGAAGTTGTTGTACAAGATTTTGCTGCTGGATTCTTTAGTTTTCAAGGTTGTCTCGTTCTAGTCGTACATTACGAATAACGTTTTTTCATATACATTTTTTTCAGGCCATTAGTATATATTTTTCATGTTTTGAAAACTGTTTATTGATTAATATGTATAAGTATATTTGACCCATATGAACAGTCTTTTGTATATTGTATTTTAATTTATTACCTTAAAATTTTTGCACTTCAATAACAGGTGTTTTCGAAACTATTTTTAAAATTTGTAATGCACTAAAATTTAAAAGTATATGATTTAGTTGGACATGATCCAAAATAGGGTCAACACCACCTGTGTTTAGAATAGATAAATATTAATATAATAAAATCAAATACAATATACAAGAGAATGTTCGTAAGAGAAATATTTTTATTCCAATTTTATATTAAGAATTAAGTAATAAAGTATTATTTTATTGGTAATATATTTTATAACAATTGCAAAACTAAGGCATACCAGTCATCGAGAACTGATTGGCATTCACAAATTTAAAATGTGGACATCCTATAAAAATAGTTCCATTTTCCATGCTACTATATATTTAATCACCTCACTAAATCCTAACAGAATTAAAGTTAAGATGTATTAACTTTATATTAAATTTGTAAAATAACTTTATTTTTTATTAAATATTAAGTAATTACATAGTCCCTGTAGTAACAGATCCCAAATGGCACACAAATAGCGACCAATGTTATAAAGCATTTAACTTCGCTTCCAGGAACCGATAACATCTGTCATATTCTTAATTAAGTAAATGCAAATTCATTTCATGAATAGAATCCAATAAACCGATACTCTCAATTTTTTCGATTTTACAGTACATTTGCTGCTTTGAGAGGATTAAAAGCATATAAAAGATTGAGGACGATGTGGTGGCGTTTTATCAGTAAAGTCTGATTAACTTTTACATCATTATACGTTTTTCTGTAGTTTACTTTCGAATTGTGTGGTCGCCGTTATCGCTTCCTTTCACTCGCACTTTCTGTCACGTACAAATGAGACCGCGTTGCTTCTTTGCTATGACTAAACAGGTTTCAGACAGCACGTAGGACACGATTGTTGTAGTTTCTAACGGCAGCATCATTTTATAGACTGTGAGATGTCATATTGATTAAATTAACAAGTGAAAGGGGCCAAGGAAATTACGATGTGGAATAGGAAAGTATTTTTAGACCCTGGCGACAGGTTTGTAGTTTTGAAGGTCGGCGTATATGGTATATCTTCATTAAGTTTTTGTTTAAAGACTGATAATTAATTTATTAAGATAAAAATGAGAGAGAAAAGAAAACATTATCATCAGTCACTTCAATAAACCAAAAGTATATTTCAATTTTGATTTACAAACTTTAATCGGAAGAAGCTTTCGGCAAGTGCCATGTTCATCTGCATGTATTTCGAAAGCACAATTTTTACTCTTAGGAATCTATTTATTTTTTAAGTATACGTTTCTGCATCGATTCAAAAAGTCGTAGACGGAATTTCATTATATTTCTCTTTATATGAATAATTTCCAAAAATGTTGAATCGCATCTCATATGTTGAATTTTACAGTGGTTTCTTGCTTAATGGATGCTTTGATGTTTGTTTGAAAATTTTATAACTGCCCAATTAATTGAAATTTTAATTTTGTACAATTGATTTATATGAATGATAAGGATTTATAATTAACAGAACGAAAAATATATTTTTATTAATTTACAGTTCATAAAAAAATTAAAAATAACTCATCAAAACATTTATTAGATTATTACAATATTTAACTTAATGTAATAGGATTGTGTGAGCGGCGTCTCCCTTTTACCGTGCACCAAATATTGAGGTCTATTGTATTCGCAGGTGGCCGCCCTTGAGTCCTCCATGTTCGTGCGATTTAGGATCCTTGTAGGACCTTGAGTGCGTGCCAGAATTGCACCTGCGATAGTGCAAACGCGAACAGACTCGCAACTAAGTGGACACAAACGTGCAGAATATCCAAGTGTCATCGCTGTTCCATCTAGCTCCATCACCGCCTGACACTTATTACCACATCCATCGGCATTCATGCATACGTTTTCCTTGCATTCGGATCTTCAAATGGTTGACCAATATGAAAGACATCAGTCCCTTTTCTCTCTTTCCTATCCTTGGGTAGTATTTCACTTTCTTGTTGATCTAGCCACCATTGATCACCGCCATAGCTTCATACTGACCCACTATGCATCTCATCCCGTGCATGCAAAATATTAACGAGGGTGGAACGTCCAATAGAATGCTAGTTAGGAGAAGATCAATTTGGTTTTAGGAAGAATGTAGGGACAAGAGAAATAATATTGACTTCGCGACTAATTTTAGAAGGCTAGGATAAGAAAATCCCCGGCCTACCTTCATGGCATTTGTAGATTTAGAAAAAGCGTTTCATTATGTGAACTGGAACACACTATAAAGGATTTTGAAGAGGACAGGAATAAAATATCGAGAAAGAAGGCTTACGCATAACCTCTACAGAAGGCAGTTAGCACTAATTATAATTGAAGATCAAGAAAAGAAAGAATTCTGTCACCCATGCTGTTTAACTTATATACAGAACAGGCGATGAAGAAAGTTAAAATGGAATATGGAAAATGAATCATACTGCAAGGAGAATAAATAAAAACCATACGCTTTGCCGATGATATTGTAGTATTAGGGGAGTCAGAAGAAGACTTGGAAAACCATAATAAATGGCGTGAACGGAGTCCTGGAGAAAGAGTTCTATATGAGGATTAATAAAGGAAAACCAGGTAAGAGTGTAGTATGGGAAACAGTGGAATAACAAAGGGTGATATATTGGGATGGAATTCTGCTACTTGGGAAGCGTAATAACTAGGAATGGTAGAAGTATAGTAGACATAAAGAGTAGGATAGCACAGGCAAGGAAGGATTTCGCGAAAAAAAGTAATTTACTTGTAGGTAATATAAGTGTGAATATTAGGAAATGATTGCTAAAAATGTTCGTATGGAGTGTGGCGTTGTATGAGTGCAAAACATGGACGGTAGGAGTTACGGAAAGGAAAAGAATAAAAGTTTTTGAAATTTGGGGCTATAGGCGAATACTGAAATCAGATGGATGGTTAGAATCAATAACGAGGAAGGTCTAAATAGAATTGTGGTAGAGCGAACAATATGGGGGTCGTTGCCGATAGATTAATAGGCCACTTTTTAAGACACGAGGGTCTTGTAAAATTAGCGTTAGAAGGAAGTATGTGGGGTAAAAACGGAAGATGGAAGCCAAGGATAGAAACGCTAAGCAGATTAGGGAGGATGAGGGATGTGCTAGTTATGAGGAAATGAAAAGGCTAGCGCAATACAGGACTAAATACCACAAGAACATGCATCTCATTGATCGCATCGTGTTATCCCACTTGGATGGAGCCTCGCGGAATGTGAAGCGATTTGTAGCACTTCCCAGTCTGCATGCCGCTTCCGAGAATCCGATAACAGCAGCCCTACGCAGTTGGGCGGCTTAAAATAAACATAACAAATTAGCGGATTCAAAATCAAGTGGCTTTGCTCTTCGTCATTAATTAAGTTACGCGTTTCACTTCCAGCTACTTAAATCTTAGTCTCGCCATATCCATATCAACACAAAATTTTTGAAACGTTACACGAGAATTAAATTATTATTTACGGCCGATATTTCGTTTGATATTTCACGTCCTTAACGGTCTTTCGTCGCTAATTGTCCAACAGCCTGTAAAGTAACAGTAAAGTATGAGAATAGGTCTTTTATACGTTTCACGATGTGCTGAAGAAATGAACGCTCGCCGTAAAGTCAATTTAAGAGAGTGCAGGGTCGCATGGTAACGAGGAGGGCTCCAGCCCTCGATCCAGCACGACTCAATTCTCAACCAAACTACCGACTCGAGAGGACTTTATTCCTTCCGATGAACGTCACTTGTGCAACAAACCGAGAAATATCTCCAAACTTGGCCTGTACAATTCAACAAGATTGAAGAGCCCGGCAAAGGCAGTTCTTCGATGTGTTCGCAAAATTGTGATGAAAAGTTTCATATATATATTTGCTCCAAATACATTTGTAAAATTAAAATTTTATATTAATTTTGTAATTTGAATTAGAAATTTCTACTAATTTTTATTCATTTTATTTATTCAATATTGTGGCTACATATTATGATAAAAATATTAGTTAACAATCTAGACAGAAATTAAATTAAATTTAATGATAATATTTTTTCATCATGGCTTTGTGCTCCATTCACTGGAAGCTCTTCAAGTGTATTAAATAATTCTTTATCTTTGGCACTTAAGCCCCATATAACAGTTTAAATTTATTTATTTATAGTAACTTTTTATGGAGGAGAGATTCCTATAAAAGGAAAGCAAAATAGTTATATTACTTTCGGGTCCTTATTAATAGAAAACTGTTCTTCCAGAGTTTTTACTCGCTTGTTTTTGAGTGTTAAATCTCCGTTGTGGTCATTCGTGCTAATAAAAAATTTATTGCTTAGAATTGCGACAGAAGACTCACCTTAAGTAGTCAATGAGAAAGTATATCTCTGTCAAACGAGGGAATGTGCTCAATACACAAACATAGTTTCCTAATAAATAAATATAATTGATTCAGTGGTATCCGATCGTTTATGTAACTTCTCATTAAATTTCAAGCTATTCCACACAATAAAATATGAAGGTACTATATTGATAATTACATTCATTAAGTTCTTAGAATATTCTCGACAGTCTATTATTAAGTCTATATATTACAGAATGAAAAATGCTTTTTCTTCAATACTCAGAAACGAGACTATCGGCTACTGATAACTCAGCTGCTAGATTGAGAAATAGTTGTCGTGGTTTAAATTGCTGCCTTGGCGGGGCCGCTTCTGATTGGTGCTTAACCATTGACATGTCTTTATACCAATTTCGTTCCACTAAGGTTTTTTCAATTGAGCAGTATTATTTCCTTGTAAAATTTTCTTGTATATACTCTTTCTTTTATCCTTCGTATGCTTTGGTTCAATTAACATCCACAACGGTCAAATTTGTCTCTTCGCTAACTTTAGTTAGCAATGCGCTCCCTTGATATTTCCCGTTAAGGACTAAAATAAATAGTCTCTAAGAGTTTTACTAAGAAAAATCTATTTAAGTGTAAATGAAGTCTTGTAAATGTGATGTCGATACATTTTTAAACTTTTTTTTCCAGTTTTAATGTTGTAAATAGTCAAACCCGTATATAGCCTTTACAATTACAACCTCTTTATTCATGACCTTTCTGTTCGAAATTTAAGTATTATGTAACATATTACTAATTTAATAAGATTGTTCCGTCAACCAAGTCAGAAACTTTCGATTTTCCTCTGGACATCATTAAGTGTTGAATTTATCAAATTCAGTTCACTTCAGTTCCAAATATGCACAAAATTTCCATCGAACTCCAAGAAATGCTACATATAGAGACAGATAAATATTTGAATCATAATAAAACAATTATTAGATAAAATATTTTCGACTTTTCAGCCAGAATAATGTTTTCATTTTGGCTTGGTCTTAAAATTATACTTTCACGATACAATTGCAATTTTACTCTAGCACATTACTACGAGACTGCCATTTGGGTTAATTCCCTGAACTAATTACAATAAAATAATTTATGTCCACCGTATTATATATTTAATTAATGAAATCGAAGACAGAATTTTTTAAAAACTTTACTACAATACTAATTTATTTATCCCTTTTTTTACTGGCTTAATACGACTCACGCGATAGAGATTTTTTGAGCCTGATCTTCTAAGATAGTGGTCGTTACTTTACATTAAAATTGATAACTCTACGTATACGTAAAAATTAAATAATGTTATACTTGTAAATTGGTAATAAAGTTGGAATTTTAATCGAGAAAAAAATTATTTTAACGTCCGTTTTGAGCTTTAGGTCTGTAGATATATTTAAGGTCCATTAGCAGTCATTTTTATAATTAAAATAAATGGTCATTTTTACTTGGCAGAACAAAGTTTCTTCACATATATATACATATTTCCGGCTGTAGTCTGATATCAAAACAAACTTTTCAGTCAGACAAAAATAAAAGTTTGATGGATAACAAAAAATTTGAATTATAAATCCTGCTAATGGCCGTTAAATATTTTTATACAATTTTGGAAATAATTGTTACTGACTAAACCTCTTTCTTTGAAAGTCTGTTATTCTGAAATATGAATAGTTCAACAGACTTTAAGTCTTTGCTGTTGAACTGAGAAAGTCACATCTAATTAATTTGCTTAATTTTAGTGCAGAATGCAAAAGGTGAGTGGTGTTGATTTTGTAACTTTCTAATGTTTAATGATGATGCTTTCGTCCTCTAGTGTCGGAAATCAATGTTATATTTCGTGAAGGGAAGATTTAAATGTCGGTGTCAAGCCCGTGCCGGCAGCTCCTTTGCTGCTCCGCTAAACGCCACTCGGAGCTGCCAGGTCCTAATTATGACACGCAGGCGCCGTAGTTCGGGGAGCTCTTGTTTGTGCTTTTAATTGGGACAAAGTCACAATTACGCAGTTCTGGCCGCAGCCGACTGCACATGCATAATTGCACCATTACAGTCCGACGAGAGGGAGGACACGAGCAAAAAAAAACTACTCGTAGTTTCCTCTGAGGAAAGGCGACACGTACGGAGCACGTGTTTGCCAACGCTCTCTGCATAAATATTGTGAGCTCCCATCGGGCGCATCCTACGCCATGCAGGGAGCGGCTTGTTCCAAATGCAAACATTAACATGCTTCGCCATGGAAATTTCATGCGGACTTCATAAAATAACCGATCATAAGCTCAAATGAATAAGCCCTTGGGTCAACGTCTGGACTAGGTAAACGAATATTCAAACTGGGACTTCATATTTATCTCAACTTATTGGCTTATAGCAACTACAACATTATAATTCCTTGGCTTTCCCATTACGTCATCACTTTATAATCCAGAACCGTATAGATTAAAAACAGCTTCATAAATTAATCTACCTCAGTGACCAATCACTCGCCCTCCAAAAGTCTCGTCTATTAATTATACATACCACAGAGATATGTTATAAGGTTCTATTATAAGGTTCTTAATGTCTGTAACTTTAATAAAAGTTTAAATAAGGCCAAAAACAACAAAAAATAGTGAAACATTACAAACTATAATTTGAAAACGACTACACATTTCGGCCCTGATCTGGACCCTCTTCAGGTTGAACTGAATAACAATATACAAAAATTATAACATTCCAAAGATATGTCAGTACAGCCAAACAATACAATACCAAAAAGCAATTTAAAAAAAGGCTAAGATAATTATACATTTGATACATTACATTTCATGAATTAAGATATGATATATATACTACTGAGCAAATCAGTGTCCGTTTTTACATTCAGAGTATTAGTATTGTTTAATATGAAGCATTTCTGAAACTAATCTGGATTTGTAGTTACTGTATTTGTATAAAATTTGGAAATTCTCCCAGTCAATAGTGTGGTTAGAATCTAATATATGTTCTGAAATAGGGCATATGGCAAGAGTTGTCCGCTGATCCCATTGGATCAGTCGGCCAATTGCCTCCTGAAATTGGCGAAGACAAGGAGAAGGGAATGCTGCGTCCCCACAGCAAACTCGTCTCCCGTCATTCGAAGGGCGTGAGAATAGTACCCAATGCCCGACCTACCTGATGCAGGTTTTCTAGGGTTTTCCCTGCATCTCTTTAGGTGAAACACCGGATAGGATCCTTAAACCATAGCCCGGGGGCCCTAGTTAACCCTGGGCTACCTTGCTCTACCTTCCGCATCCCCCCTTTTTCAATTCCCTTCCTATGCTATTAAAGGGGAGTTGCCTGTTTCAGGATCACCCTCAAAAAAAATATACTTCCACAAGACATTATCCGTACAGAGGTCTTTATAATCACCTAGTATTGACGGAATCGAAATGGTAGACGTTGATAAATTGACTTTGGCATTATGGCATTGGAGCGGTGCAGTTAATTTGCCGCCCGTTCAAATTCTACTTAACTATTCTTTTCCCAAATTTAGGAGCTGCAAATCTCTGTATATTCAGACTGATTCCCGTGACGCACAAAACATTTGACGCCAGTTCATTGGACGCCGAGATGAATAAGTACCGCTCATAACCGCGCAGGGTAATAAATTCGGACTCTGTGACAGTAGAAATGCCCAGCAGAAAATATGGGTTTATAAATATTACTGTCATGACTGTGTTTTCGATATGTCGTTCGCACTTAGTCTTCAGGAACTCCTCAACAGCAGGAGAGAAAAATTGACAATGTCTGTTTTCGTAGTTAATTTTGAAAACAAAATTCAGGGGAAAGTAAAAAATCGGATTTATTAACACATACATTTCGTTGTTGTATTTTATCATTTAAGTGTTTAGCTTATTTGTCTTAAAGTGACTCCAAGAACTGTAATTCACGATTTTTAAAAGAGTTCGACTTTAACGCAGTGCCTCGTTTCCTATAAATATCTCATACTATTACATTAATTCAAATTACAGTATTTGAAAAGGAAAGCGTTAATTCATATAATTGGAATGTTTTCACTTTACTTTTATATTTATCAACATCTTTTGTATTAAATTCAGTTTATGAAAATTATTTCTAAATATATGAAGTAGATATTAGGGAGCAGAGAAACAATCGGTATAGTATTTAAAATACTGCTTCCATAAAATGTTAGTAAAATAATCGGTAATTACAAAATTTAAAAATACAAATATCATGAAGCAGAACTCATTTTGTATTGAATTATCTGCTACCTCATTTCCTACACTTTTCGCTTAACACAGTGGCGACCTCATGGCGTGCCATATCTCGTCTCGTCTGGAAAAAGGACGCGTCTGACACAACTGTACTGTGTGTGTACATTCCTCAGGACATGAAACAAAGGCCACAATAAAAATGTCAAATAAAAATATTTTGTTGTTTTTTCATAACCCAAAATAGTCAAGGACAGGAAATTTTTGCTTTCCTTTATTCTCTGTGTTAAGGTGCATTTAGATTTATGTAACTATCCAAGGACAATATTATTGATCGTTGGCAGGATATTATTAATTAAATAATATTTATATTCGCGTTTATCATTACCGATTAAGTATTAAAATTCCCAACAGTAAAATATTCAGAAAACGAACATAATTATGTGTCTAATCCCAGATTTCGCAAATGAGTAAAGAATTATGGGAAGATTGCTGTAAACTGATATATTTGTAGTTATGAATATATTAATGTTAATTAGGTACTATTATGAATGAGCAGCTACCATAATCGAAGACCATTTTAACAAAATAAAATGCCTCTAAGACCATTAAAAATATTACAGATAAAATAGATTGTAAACATTTTAAATTATGGATAAAACCTGCCAATTTAAATTAAATGCTACACAGAAAAAGTGAAAATTGAGGGCTGTGACAATTATTTACCGTGCATATTTTTAATAGAAAAATATTTTCCAGTATTTTAATTTCTGATCAGATGTACGTAGTTTGTGTGATTTTGTGTTAGTACGGAAATTTTAATTCTGTATTGAATATTTTTATATTAAAAAGCCGTTTATGTACCCAATTACAGACTGGTAAAATGGAACAATTTATAAAGGTGGGAAATGGTGTAATAGAGGCTCAAGCGCTTAATGTTTGTATGAACAGCATTCATTCCCAGATTGGCTAACCGCTTTCCTGGACACGATTACAGTTTGTTTTCATGCGTTGACAGATTCCTGTAAAGTTAGCATTTGCTATGTCTAAAATAAAATTATCTTCACGAGAAATGTTGCCTTTTGGGAGAATTTATACGTGCATTATTTTTATAAATGCATAATAAGTTTTCAGTAAATTATCTGGAGGTAAGTATTTATAATATAATACAGAAAATAATACTGTCATTCCTGTTACATGGGGGCAAACTAAAAGGTCATTAAATGTCCGTCAAATATTAAACTCCACTTTAGTAAACAATCTGTCGCCTCCAAAAACGTATATTGGTAAGACCAAACATTCTTTGGATTGAAAAATAATGATAATTTCAAACGTTGACACACAGCATTCGTCTATAATTATACCCAAATTGCTTAACATTATGGGTTTTAATTGCAGTGATGTTAGATTTAATACTAAGCTAACTTCTTTGATTTCTGTTATCATTAATTTTTTACATTTATATTTATTTTCTGAATAAATTTTAAGAAGCTTATATTAATATCAGTTCCACCTTGGACGTTTCGACGCAGCTTTGCGTCTTTATCTTCAGAGTCAAAACAAAGACTGGAAGAAAAAACGCAAAAGTGCGTTGAAACGTCGTTATAATTTTTTTTTGTTTCTTTATAATTGTCTTCATATCTGGTCGTACTATTTTATTATTGAAATTTATTTTCATCTGATTTTTTGGCTGTATTATTGAATTTAATTTGATGATAATGCTGTTTGACGAGGTGAGGTTATGCAGAGTTTGAAGGCAATCGTACACTAAAGCTGGGGTTCACATATTATTTAATCGTGAATTACCAGATTATGCTGCACTTAATTTGGAAAAAGTATTAACGTCTGTTTGGGTTCATTTACAATTGGCCACTGATGCTAGTCACCATATACAAGGACTCCCTGGCTGGAAATTACTTTTCAGAAATGCACTAAAGGATGCTTGTAATACAGCTTTTCTGAATAAACAAAAGAAAGATTTCCAATCACTCCAATCAGCGCTCAAATACCTAGAACAAAGGTCCAAAAAATGGCGAATCAGTATCAACCCCACTAAATCAATAACCATCCCATTCACAAATTCACCTCTATCTAAATAATTCATTAATCCCTACAAAACTGAAAGCACCTACCACGGAATCATATTTGACTCAAAACTATCCTGGAAACCACATATTAAATTTCTCCTCTCTAAAATAAACCAAAAATTCAGAACTCTATATCCCCTCCTAAGCAGAAAATCCCCTGTCACCACCAGCACCAAACGCTTCCATAATACAACCCACCTGGTCCTATGCCTCCTCCATATGGGGAACACGAGCCAAAATCCATTCAGCCAAAATTCAAACCAAACAAAACATAATCCTACGCACCATTACAAACTTTCCCTGGTACCTATGAAATTCCGTCATCCACCATAACATCAAAATTCCCAATGTAATCTCCAAATCCATAACAAACCTAATCAAAAGTGCACTCAACCACCCAAACCCCACTATCCAGCAATTCCATAACAATCCACCTCCATGCTCCCGACTCCTCAAAAGAAAACTCCCAATTGACCTCATCCTTCCCCTGATCACTCAGGCACATCCTAACCCACCCTACCATCATGCCCGCAGACCACTCCTCATTAATCCTCCAAAAATCAGTTCACTCCTTGTCAATCCTCACATACCCACGTCGTATGCCCCTCAGATACAATTAAACCTAACCCGTTCGGCTAAAGTAAGTTAATCAAACGGATTAACCTACCCTCGCGCAACCATGTTAATTATATACCATATCTTATTTTCATTATTTTTTATACTGTATCGATATTGGCCTAACAGATAATCTGTATGATAATAGTTTATATATATATATATATATATATATAAATGAACCAATTCTTCGTTAGTCACCGTGTGATTGGAAACTGCTATTATGATAAACCATAGTCATGAGCTGAAGGGAACTCCGTCTTCCCCTTTGTTTCATTGTTCATTGTTTACTTCACGTGTTTCACCCACCTGCACTTGATTCAGTGCGACTTGCCTGTCCGTTCACTACCGACTTGGATTATCGCATCGTAAATCGCAGCGGCCAGCTCAGACAACGGAAAGCGCTGGCGGCGGAGTCTTATCGCAGTCAGACCTTGGCTCCTAACGGTGAGATATTAGTCATGTGCAGGTGCCACAACGTCACACTACTCCCGCTATATCAATCAGCACTGACGTGCCAAGAGTACGCCCACAAGTCTTCAATCTTTCCGAGGCGAAAACAGTTACTTATTCAGATCGCTGCTTATATTGTTGATGTGAACACGCACATCTTCCACATATATACAACTTACACACGAAATGAAACTGATACTGGTGTTTTAAATTAATCTTATTAAAGTTTTAATGTCTTTAGAAGATCAGACTCGAACCCTTTCCTGTAGTAATTTTCCATTCTGACGTTCAAAATTGTTTCATGGCCTTCTTGGATGAGCATCTTCTGCTGTAAAATTAACTTTTTATCATTGTGTTAACATGAAACTAAGCAGACTTTTTGCCTAAATTCTAGATTCATGAATCGCACTTTTTATGCTAGAATAATTTTTTTAATTTGTATACAGCAATCGAACGTTACCGAAAGAAT
Source organism: Eucriotettix oculatus (assembly GCA_034510155.1). NCBI lineage: Eukaryota > Metazoa > Arthropoda > Insecta > Orthoptera > Tetrigidae > Eucriotettix > Eucriotettix oculatus. The sequence continues at coordinate 86,427,966 of CM067379.1, forward strand.
TTCGTCCAAGTCGGTTCGTTACTAGGTTGCCTCCAAATAAATTTCATTCAACCATTATGTCTTTCTATTTCAAACTAGATTTCGTCTCCTATTATTTTTCTGTACCTGTATCTGTAACTTTCCAAAAGAAATACCTTATTTGAGAAAGCCAGAAGAATTCCAGCCGTGAGTTTGACGTTGAAGGCGGATGAGCCGCTTTTGGTTACGTGCGCCTGATCACGGCCAGCTGCAGTCTTTCTTGGAAAGCAAGACAGATAGCGAGCCCTGGACGACTTTCTCCCGCACTCGCGTCCGTACTGTCCGTGACGCAACTCTGCGTGTGGAAATTTCGCCAATCACGAGGTCAATTCTGTAAGATCAACCTCGAGTAAGAGGCAGACCATTCCACGCCTACTCAACCCATTCGGAAACTAAGATCTGTACATGGAGACTTCGGAAGTGCTCAAGCATTCAATACAAAAGCAACTTCATTCCATTTCTTCTATTGTTTAGACTGTCTTTTCCTTGTACAATAGATGACCTCACACCAGAAGTCAGTCAGATGCAGGTTTCCGTGGCTCTGTTGCATCATTTCCAGGTTAATACTGGTAGGTTCACGTTTCAGGTCATGGCTGACTCTTACTTCCCACTCGCTCTTTGTGTAACCCGCGACGTAAAGTAGTAGAGACCATATCATCAGTCTTCAAAACCTGTATGGACACTCGCTCAGTTTATTTCATGGCCTGGTTTTATTTACCGGAAAATCAAACACGTTTGCTCAGAATTATTTATTACTTTTCTATAATAAGTAAAATATTCTAATAGTTTTTATTTCCTGCTTGCGTACCGCTAGAATCAAATCTCAGGAATCAGTGTTGTGTCCTCGGACACACGAATTTATTGAGTGAAGTTTGCTTAATAACTTCCTCCGTGGACCACAGTGCCACAGGGGTCTAATGTCCATGAACTATGGCGAAACACGCAATCCTTGCTCAGCATGCGAGGTCGTAGAGCAGGATATTCGGCGTGCTTTAGATGAGTCGCTCTGTCGCCCGCCGCTGATCCCATTAGCCCAGTTCTCATAATGGAAACTTGCTGCTCCTCTAAGTGGAGCAAAAGTCAACAGATCCAATCGTTGCGCGACCCATGCGCGTTTCGAGATTTTTGTAGTCTACAGCAGTTGAATGGCTGGTTTGAAGCGGTCCTCTAACTCTTCGAATTAGATTGTTGCCTAATGTCGTTTCTTGTGCAATGTTTGCTACATATCAGCGATTTATGGGACTTGCTGAGAAATTATCGTTTAAATCGTTCATTGACTTTGAGTTCGATGCACTTTCAGGTCATATTAAATATAATGCTTCACTTACGGTTTAAAATTGTTTAAACTGAAAGTCGGTGAATGCTCAGACCACGCTAGATCCATTTTGAACGACGAAGTAATCTTCGTGGGCCATACATTCATGAGATGATTCCACCAATGCAAATACTTCCTTCCTGTTGCTGCTCCTTGAATGACATGCAACAGAATAATCTCTTAACATTGGATTTCATGGTTCAATGATACTCTGTCAGTTGCTTCCAAGCGAATGATGAAAACCACGCCGCAATAATTATTACAATGTAAGAGTCCATGTCGTGTATGACGTAAGTCAGGAAGGAATTATTGCCAGTCATATTCACGAATTGTGGTAGCTTTCCAGACATTACGCACTACTTCAGACATTTTTTATCACGTTAGCAACTCATTGTAAAGTAAAGAACAGCTGCCTTCAGTTAAAATGAGGTCATTATGACCATTTCATCTGATATGTGAACAAAGCACTCCCACAAGACAATTTAACTTCATATGAACCGATGAGATATTTCAGGCATAACGGATGCTAATAAATTCCCAATCATATTCTCAACACGTTTCGTCATGTAACTATTGTAACCAAACTCTTGCATTTTAGTCTAAATAGCAACTAACACTTAAAAGTTTGGATATCTCTGTAATTTTGAATGTTCCGACCCATGTTGCTTCCTTCTGTATGTGAAATCCAATCCTGAAAGTTTCTTACACATGGACATAATAAGGACAACCACGACACACACAGATTGCATTTTCACAGTGGGGAATTTTATCGAGTCACATTTCACCCTCCTCTTTACGAGACTGAGGCTGCAAAACATTATTTGGTTTCAACTCTATGGATATGCAGTCAAGATGGCGCACGGACCTACCTGATACAGGTTTTCTAGGGTGTTCTCTTCATCTGTTTTAGATGAAACACCGGGTAGGATCCTTAAATTATATCCCGGGAGGCCTAGTCAACCCTTTACTACCTTCTCTAACTTCAACCCCCCACCCTTTTCAATTCCCTTCGTAAGCTATTAAAGAGGAGTTGCCTGTTTCAAGATCAACCTCATGTAGCCTCTTACCCACACAAAAGCCAATTTGGTTTTAATATAAATGCAGACAAAACTATATTACAAAAAAATTGTAGAATTCAAAACTATGTTTCGATTATTCTGGGACCACTACAGGTGTAACAGTTTTATTAATTACGTACGCAATACTTACATTCATTAATAATTTGGCGCTATTAAGATTTAGATGCAAGCTCCTATTACATTTATAATAACGCAATAAGTGGTAATTTTTATAGTAAATTAATTCTACAAAAGAAAGTTGGGGCAAGTCAATTTTAGCAACACTACCCCGTTGGTAATACTTTGATATGATTATTATTCCAGATATTTTGATTTGTTAATTCAAATTAAGCACGCTCTATACATACAAGAGTCGTTTACGATCCTACATAAAGATTATTGTGAACGTGTGGCGTAAATAACATTCTAAGTTTCAGTTAGTTAATTATTCCGCGATAACGCCAAGTGTGTTAGTATGAGTACACATTCAAGTTGCCTTAACGAGGCCTACTTAATGGGCAGCAATTTGATCTGAATGCTAGTTATTTTATCTCGTCACTAAATTCCGCAACGGCGCCATGATTGTGTCTTTTTCAATTTTATTGCCCGACTCACGTGCAGTTGCAAGAGGCTTAACTGAGCCCAGCTGAAATGTGAGCGAATTCGTATGTAAATTATGTGGGACTCTGAAATTGCTTCGTTGCCAAGGATCAGAACGAAGTCTTCTCTATGTGCTTGATACACAGACCACACAGTGGATTCCTTAGACCGCCGAACGTATCGGAATATTCTTGATTCAGATCCGAATCTTCCATGCGTTACTGGAAGTTATTTGACATTCATGAACCCTGGAGTCTTATTTATGCGGAGCGGTTACTAGCAACGTAGATATATATATCGGATAGCATGAAAAGACTACATATGGCCCATCATTGTTGACCTAAATGTATTAATCTTAACACCGATTTATTATAAAATCTGTCCCCCTACCTCTCATTTAGTTACATCACAAATCATCCAATTTGATCTCCCAAATATAAAAAAGTATATGGAAAAATTATGACTGCAGTAGCTGACGTTTCTATAGTCTAAACTGATGTGCACGTTTTAAAAGAAGACAGCTTATAAACTCCTCTCGGAGAAACGGCACGACAAAACCACGGAAAGGTTCACTCTGCTTACTTTAAATTTCCGGAAAAAAAGTAAAAGTGAAACTGAAACTGTAACTGTAACTGACAATTCAACTGTACGGAGTTTCCACTCTGATGTACGAAGGAGACAATCGTCTTGGGTTCATCTTGCCAGATAATTTTAACTTTTAATAACCTTTGTTTACAAGCAGGGTAATATAACAAACTCTCGATTGATATGAAAAGTTCAAGCGATAAAAAATAAGAAAATTGATATATTTGGACTAAAAACAAAATAAGCAGAAAGATAACTTTGGAAATTTCGAAAAAATTTGCCGACTAGGGGATTTTTTGTGGTAAAAGGCTTGGAAACATTCTTTGAAAAAAGTGCAAAATAATTACTTGTATTTTGCTTAATAAGGGATGACCTGTAATAATTGAAAGGTTCAAGAGATACACGAACAAGTATACTTGCTTATTCCAATCTATTAGTTTCACTGAAAAAAAGACCAATAGAATAAGGCTTTTAGAAGTTCGTGTTTGTTATTCTCCGTTTTTTTAGAAGAAAATCAGTACCGTACTAAACAAGTATAACGTGTTTTAATGAAAATAACGCAAGGGTACCATGTACTTAATCCTTTTTATTAAATTTTATTTTATTTCGGACTAATTTGGATGTTTATTCATTTATTTATACGAGTAAGTTACACATTTTGACTAATCGTGTAGGTAAGAGAATATTCTCAGCAGTCATCTTACGCCAACGACCGAAGACGCAGTCTCGAACGTTTATCTCGCCAGGAAAACGATGAGAATTAACGTGAAAGACGCGTGAATTGAAGTAATGTGAAGCAGAGTATTGTTAGCCCCTACGTTTTAATAATTTTAATTGTATTTTTCAATATATTTATATCTATTTAATGTTTTCTTTATTGCATATATACAATATATTCAACCTGTTCAGTCGTAATCTTATCTAAGAGAAAACAGCTTTAAAATATGCTCCAAACAACTGCTCCTTTCTCAAGTTAATTTCTCGTTCAGATATTAAATTTTTAATTTAGCATCTCTGTGTAATAAGTTAGCACACAAAGGCTATTAATGTACGGCGAGATGAGGTAGTAAGAGATTTAATACAGGTAAGGGTAGTAATCTTGCCTGCCGACTGCGGACATCCGTCCAGGCCAGATTCTGTCGCCAAGCTTTGCTCTGGAGAGCTGCGGCGGAAATTATTTCTGCCAATCACGTGCCTCGTATCTGCCAAACTTCACACCACCCCAGCAGCATTGCACAATATCCGACTTGTTCCCATAAAGAGCTTGGAAATACAAACCACGTTGCGCCTGCACAATCAATAACTGTGTAAATGAATGGGCAAGTTCTGACAAAATACAAACCGACGTGTTTGCGTGAGTGAGATAGGGTTGGTTGTCAATATAAAAAAACTACAAAATATTCAATAAAATGGGAATAGATCCCGTTCTTAGAATCTCATTATAATCTAAGTTATTTATAATTTTTTTAAAAAAATCCGTCAAGAAGGAAATTACTTAATTTTGGATAACGTTTAATTATTTTTCACTATAAACTCTCTAACATCTATATAGTTTTTTAATAATGATGGGTTGATGTTGATATGGAATAAAATAAGCTGTGTGAGAAGCATTAAAGAACTCCTTTTTTCTATTAAATTTTCAAAAATCTTTTTTATTTAAAGTCACATCAACTACTGTGGTTATTAGCGACTCCGGTAGGGGGAACTCGTGATCTGTAGTTTCACAATGTGAAAACGCGCGTACAACATCCATGCGCATACCAGGATTCGAACCCAGGACCTCTGTGATGTGAGGCAGCAACGCTGACCACTACACCACAGGAGGTCGGCTTATTAATTTTTAAAGGGCATATAAAAACCTTTCAAATTAAAATATAATTTCGTTATAACCCCTCATACAGCTCGTTTTAGTCGATTTCAACATCGACCTATTCTTATTGAAAATCCCTATATATATTCTCTAAAGATTCTTTAATATATCGACATCTTACTGTGTGGTTATTGAAAAAACTAAAAATTTTAGTGACAGACTAAATGCCCACTTTTATGGCTATCCCTTTCTTTTGCATGCGAAGGTAGACTAAAGTATCCAAAGCGTAACTACGGTCCCCGATCCTACCCTGAATTCGCCTAATGGAATATATGGAAACCAGAATCAGATACGAATATTGGTCTCTTTATACTTTTCCCACGTCCTTCCGATAACGGTAGATGAGGATTTGTTGCAAATTACTCGACTCCATTCCTAGAGTAAACTTATGAGACATCTGATGTATTGGTCCAACAACTCTTAGCGTTTACCCAAAGATTGCGATCTCCTTTCAAAAGCCACTAGGGTGTATGGCTTACAGTAAACTTGACTTGAATTGCGTAATTTGAATTTATTGAGAGTGATACTACATGAAGGCGACACCTCTCTATATTTGAAAGATTCGGAAGTGATAGCTAGAAAGTCGAGGGTTAACTAGGATCCCCAGACTATAGTTTAAGGATCCTATCCGCTCTTTGCTTATTATGTGATGCAGGGCAAAGCATAGAAATTATGAAATTATGAATCCGTAGGTCGGGCTCTTGGTACTCGTCCCACGCCCCTCCGACTACTGTAATTTTTCAGCTGTTTCCTCAAATCTCCACAGAACGCGAACGAAAGGACTTCCAGATGATAGTGAATAACTGACTGAAATCTGTTATTGTGCTCATTTAACTTTAACTGCACTGTACGTCACAGAGGACTTTCAAAATTTACCAACGCTCTTAAAATAACTCTATAACTTGTTAACACGATAAGTCAATTTTTTTTCTCTAAAAGACTTTAACGTTGATTTCCTATTTTGATATACCTTTAGTAAATATAACGTCTCACTTGGTAAATACTATGATTTGTGTTGTCATTAATACACAATAAGATTTAATATATTATAAAATGTGCATACAATTCTAAAAACGGTTTAAAGAATATGCTCATTATCAATACAAACAGTTTTAATTATCACTACAAACAAATAAATCGCCTATGGTTTATAAAATAGTAAATACGTTTCGTTTTTATTACGATTCTTCTGTTATATAGACTGTTAGTAGCTCCGAGATGTATCGACTTAAAATATGTTATGCGTGAATCCCTTAGAATTAATACTTCAATATTTTATGTATACATACGCCGTAAATATATTTTTGAGAGACTATGCTCATAGGAGCAAGAATGCTATAACTGTCGCTAAATGAATCTCTGGAAGTAGTAAGTAACATACAGCACTATTTGCGCTCCAAACAATAATCAGGTAAGAAGAAATTTGTACCGTGTGAAGTTTGTGAGGACAAATTCATTAAAAATCAGAGCAGCTGGAGAGAATCATTGGTGTTTCAATTAAAAACAAATTCATTGTACGTTACACTCCAGCATTAAATGCTTCGAGAGATGTAAAAACGGAGGACTAAAGTGAGGAAAATCAAAGGAGGTGGTTGTAGAAATGTAGGAATTGGCAGCAGAACGTGGCTGAAGATGTTACGTGTATGGAGTTTAAAACTAGAAGAAAGTGAACGTGTATGGAGATACACAAGTCAAAGACTGGAGAGCATTACAGTCCATGTGTTGCAGGAAAGAGTGACGAAGCACTATATAGAAGCGTTCGTCCATTAACTGGACTCTAACCAGTGGCTGAAAATCTACGAACCAGAACAGACATCGGTAGACAAAACAAAGCGATGTCCTTGGTACAGGGACAACGTACGTAATTGTCTCGGTGTAAGGTGTCATTAACCCCGAGATAAATATACTTCTCATAAAATAAAGTTTTATTTTGAGAATATTGATAATAATTGAACCCATATATATATATATATATATATATATATAATCTGAAGGATCGTGAGATACAGTAACACATGCTAGGGGTTATAGACATTTATTTAACACGAAGTGCTGTACAAAGGTTCGTACTGCGCAAGAATGCCTCCGCTTCCAGGGCCAGAATGGTTTATACATTCATGGAATATTCCAGGAACAGAACATTCTCGAAAAAGAAAATACTAGAAATAATAAGTAAACAAAGTAAGCAAATAAAAAACTTTCGTTGAGTGGGACTCGAAACTAAGTCCACATTTCTGCTGCCCAGCAGGGTGTTCAGTTTATCTGAAGACATATCTCAAGAACCACACATTGGATCAAAAAAAGTGTGAATGAAAAATGTTCACTCCAAGGGGTGGGGAAGGGAAGAGTCAAAAAACGTAAATGGGAACCCCCATTTTTTATTGCAGATTCGGATTGTCCAGAAAAACTAGTCCAATTTTACCTACTATTTGAGTCATTTTGGTCACAGATGGCGTTGTAATCGACAAAAATTAAAATGGGTAAAAAAGCGATGAAAAACGGGGATATCTCAAGAAGGCACCAAATCAGCAAAATAAAATAAAATGTGTGAGATATTCTAACAAATGCTAGTTAATGACACCATAATTGTCCACCCACTCCCCAGGGATGGGAAGCGAATTGTGTCAAAATTTTCAAATGGAAACCAATTTTTAATAGGAAACTGTGGCCTTCTAAGTCAAATACCATTGATTTGAATTCATTGTTCATTTAAATTATTTCGTTGATTGCGCTGCCATCTAAAGAATACGGGGGCGTTCATTCCTTAGTCTACTGATAAGTTGTAACAACGGTTGGCGTTACCCGGGAACAATGACGTGGACGTAGTAGTTTTCTGTTCCCTTGGGGTGCTTGTTTTATGCGAGTGCCCTTGCCTCTCACAATTTTATGTTGCCGGTTTTAGGGGCGTTTTCTTGCGTTTCATTGTTAAATTACTTACATAACTCGCTTCCCCTGGAGAGGGGGGTGGGTGGACAGTTATGGTGTCATTAAGAATTTCATACACATTTTATTTTATTTTGCTAATCTGGTGCCTATTTCCCAGTTTTCAACGATTTTTTTATTTTAAATTATTTCGTTGATTGCGCTGCCATCTAAAGAATACGGGGGCGTTCATTCCTTAGTCTACTGATAAGTTGTAACAACGGTTGGTTTTGATTGTAGGTTACAACGCCATCTATAACCGAAATGACTCAAATCGTAGGTCAAATTAGAATAATTTATTTGGAAAATCCGAATCTTCAATAAAAAAATAGGGTTCCTTTTTACTGTTTTTAACTCTTTCCTCCCCCATCCCCCGGGGGGGTCGAGTTTCGTATCATTAATGCCCGCCTCTGAGATGAACATTTTTCAAACACACTTTTTTTGATCGGATGTGTGGTTCTCGAGATAAACTGAACATCCTGTATATATTTCATTTTCGTAATACTTCGTTACTTTTCCAATGAAGCGTTAGCATTTTCTGTTACGTATCACATTGAGTATTAAAGACTATTAAATTTTAAAAAGTTCAATATACAAATTACTAAGTATAATTGATATCATAAAGCTGTTAAAAAGCAAGGAAATGTTATATTTTAAGAGAAACAGTTTTATAAACAGAATATGTTAGAATATATAAAATACCGTCTACATATTTTCAAACTAGTCGGATCCGCTGCAGAGTCGTAGGAACGGACTTCTTGATTTCACGTGACATTTTGTTTCTTTCTTTTTGGATAGCTCCGTGCTGCTCATTACACGGAACGTAGAGAGGTCTTGTTACCCGATTCACAAAGTACTTCAAACGAGGAAACTGAAGCCGAAAGACGACCTGCAGTAATGAGAGACCCTGTCTGTGGGTCGCGTCCTATCCTATTAGTCCCGTTTCTTTTCTTCAGCTAAGAAGTAATCAAATTACTCTACCGTTAAATAACTCGATGAAAATGCTGAAATTATTCATGTAGTCTTCCAGTCTTGCCAACTTTTACTAACTAAATAATCCAACGAAAAAGTTCGTTAAAAAATATAAAAATTATAAAAAGTGGAGTATGTGATAAATAATCTAATTTGGATTACAATTAAATTGATTTTCGTGTTAGTACGATATCATTGATTCGCCTTTCTCCGACACCCCAGTAAAGTTATTCAATTTTTATTTTTCAGAATTATTGTTACTAGTTTTTAATTTCTTCCCGCATACATTTGTCACATTTAGTGACAGTACGAAAAAATTTCTAAAGAATCCACCTTAAAACTAATGACCTAATGCACAATTTATACAGATTGGAGGCAACCAACCTTCTATTTTGTTTATCTCTTTACGACTTACGCATTGAGGAATTTTTAAATGACATTCTCAAAAATACGGAAGCTTTATTGTCGCGCTGATTAGTAGGAGAATAATTTTACAATGTAAAGTATTTATGATACATCACGCACTGTGTTTGTTCGAAGTTGCTTTTCACGCCACATTTCGCGCGGAGATTCAATGGGTTTATAAATATTTACATCAATATCTTCTGAACTCTTCAAGATATCGAAATGAAACATACACGATATTTCTGTTTCAATCCCTGAAATTTTCACTGAAGTCCGTCAAACCGTTTAGGAGCTTCAACAGGTCAAAAGTATAGGCAACTCGCATTCACTATTTTTAGGTACGAATGCACGTATGCCAGCAAACCTTCCCGTAGAATTAATATTTATATTATATAAATATCTTTTTCAATATATCGAAATGAAATGTGCAGGAATATTTAAGTTACATCTCATGTGTTTAAACCCTCAAATTTTCATTGAAAACCGTTAAGCCGTTTGCAGACAAACATCCAGACAGACACTTCAGTTTGTATAGATATATCTATATATATTATAGTAATAAAAGTAAATTCAATCCAGAGACCGGAGCGAGTTCGCAGCAACTCTTTTTATCAAATGTCGCGATTTACTTTTATAGGAATATGACTTCCATCTGGGGTTATAATAATCTAGGAACAACTGAATCCTCGGTCCCAGGGTTCAATAAAAATTGCCTTATGGTTTATCAACATCTTTGCAAAAGCTGCTAGCACTATGAGGCAAGTGGTACCCGTAGAGTGATTCTTCATCTTCATGTTCCGTAAGAATTGCTCTGATCGTTTTAAAAAGACACTAATTGTCGTTTGCGAGTTACTGAAGTGTACCTTAAAATGGTAATAACATGTTTCGGGCCGCACCTGAAATGTCTGTGTCAAATAGTTAATCTAACTGGTACAATTTGTCATTCCACAAATCATCGAAATAGTTTGAGCGGTAAATTTCGCAGCCCCCGTGATCTCCGCGCAGCAAGAGGGATCCCTTGAATGCAGCTGGTCTCGTGTGTACTACGAAGAGTTGGTGGACTACATTCCAGGAGCGATGTGGTCGACCTTGGCGCCCATCCCAGGGTCAACACTCCAGTAGCCGATCAAGCTTCGTTCTGGGAATGTGCGCTAACGGTAATCCCTGCGTATCTTTAGATCCCACACCGCTGGATTATATTGGATGTCCGCCAAACGTCACATCTTCGCGATAGGACGATTCATTATATCTTATTCTCTTACAGCCCACCAACGTCCTTGCAAGTTACATAACGTGAGCAGCAAAGCTATTTTTGGCAATGTAACTGTATTGAATACAGAAACTAATCTGTGTACCAAATATTTAATTTATTAAATATATTATGTTTTTAGATATACAGTTACTACTTGATTCATTTGACAAGATACTGGTATTTTTTCCGTAGTTCGTTCAGTTCTTCACAAGGTGTCTCGATATTTTTCGTCGTAGTTGGAACATGTACGTGAATAGTTATATTTTTCTGACACACTTTACTTCACGTTGCTCAAATTTAACTGATTCCTGGCATATTATTTTCAGTGACTCGTACATAAAGAACCACACATTATAAATCGTTTCTCATGAAATATGTCCTCCATCTAAGATGAATTTCAGTTCCTGCATCATTTCTTCTTACTTTTCTTCGCTCTCAATTTTACTCAAAGTTCTCACCCTAGTTCCGGCTGGATATATTCCTAATTTAGATCCATCAGTCAACATAAGATTCATTTCATAACACCACGTTTTCTATTTTCATGTTATTCTACACACTACATTGACCAATTTCACTCAAACATTTTGATAGTTCGTTGAATGAATGGCACATACTTTCTCATAACAGGTCAGTTGACTTGTCCTTTTTGTTAGCGAAAATTTGGATTAAAAATGATGTAACGAATTTGAATTCTTGTTCGCGCAATCGTACGACCTTCAGACGGTCAGGCAGTGTAGGGTCGCCCCGGGGCGGGACAGACGTCAAAAAGAATTGAGGGAGAAATATTGTGCAGAGAGAGGGTGAACGAGTTTTTTCATAACAGATGTGTGGGATATTTTTTGGAAAATAGCAAAATAGTAGTGTCCCCTGACGGAAATTTAGGAAAATGTAAAAGTTGTGTGCCGAACTCCTTGGAGAGCTTATTGCCATATGATGCGAAGGTTTTGCAGTGTTAATGTAAATAAAGGCAGAGTACAGGGATATTATTTATGGAAAGCAGGTTTTTATGGTTGTTTGGTGATATTTAGAAGATGAAGTCCGCAAGGAGTTAAACGTTCCTGGAAAAACAAAGATTAGACGAAATTATTTATAAACTTTCTGCTGCATAATTTTACTGACATAATCCCACTATTAATTATCTTTATAATCACAGTAAATTATCAAGAGTTAATGTGTCATGCGGTTTTGTGTTATATTAATTTTTTGCCAGAATAATTTGTAATTATTTATTTCAGTTTTATATTAAAAGTAAAATGTGACGTAATTATTCGTTATAGTTTCCAGTCACTACCCTGGGGTACAAAGGCTGCACTGTAACTAAATGGGTCAAGTTTCATGGTACTAATCAAATGAAAGATTACGTTTTTGCTACGTGCTTAGAAACAATATAAAATCTAGGTCTATCCAGACTCTAAACAAAGATTACTGCTTCTTAGGACATTAAGCCACAAAGATAAACATTAAGATTGAGAAATAAGCCGTTCATCGTATTTCACACTCTTAAATGTAATATATTCTGGTTATATTCTGTTTTTATTTTGGTTATATAAAAAATAATGTTCTAACATTGTGTATTTAGTTATTGTTTCATTGAAATATGGAACTATTGCACGTTTGAGAACTGTGTTCACATTTTATTATTTCACTGTATAGATTGAGAACGGCTGTACGATGTTTGACGGAAGAGAGTAATCGTCACGGAGCACTGGCCTAGGGAAAGTGGAGAAAGGAAGGGGTCAATCCACTCTCGCCGCAGAGAACATCCTATTCGCAAGCTTAGACAGAAACCTAGCGAATGTACTTCGGTTATTAATAAATTGATTTAAAAATATGTAATTAGTGAAACTGCCTAATTGGTCAGAAAGAAAAGAAAATTCAATACGACAAATTTGATACAAGTTAGTGGAGATGGCATCACGTGTCGTTCCTTTCATTGGAACTTCATTAGGCGCAACAATAGTTTATTATTAGTAATTTATTTCATAAGATTTAAAGTAATAAATTTTTTATTGATTGATGTTCCAATGAAAGGAACGACACGTCGTTCCTTCGAAGTTTTTAAATAAATATTTACAGATATAACTTGTTTATTGAAGACTCATTTACAAAAAAAACTATCAAAAAACATTTGCAATCAACAGAGAAAAACTGCTTGGATTTATATTTAATTTTCCGCCTATTTAATATCACGCACAACCACTCACAAGGACACAATGTCTCCCAAGAATCTTATGATGACGCCTAAATTATGCTTGTCTGAAAGTATTTTTCACCTACAGTCATCCGCAATGCTAGATACAAACGTCTATGTTTCTTGCTCAGCGCTTAGATGGCTGATTCGTATACAGCGGAAGCAAGCAGGTTCCAAACACTGACCAAAATTAACTGAGATAACGCCACTAGGTGATGTCACAAGCCACGACCAATTCGACTCCTGTGAAGTGTCGCGTGAAAGATTATACACACACAATTCATAACAATTAAAAGTAATTTACAAATCAGTTGTTAACGAGCTTTCTTATCATGTTTATTGATTTAAGATGCGTGTCTATCTCACCACCACAGTTAGAAAGTAATAAATAGGGAAGTTACTTACCTTTTCAAAGAAATGAAAGCTAACATTGCATTATTACAAAATCAATATATTAGTTCAGATAACCCCATAATAATACAATTAATTAATACTGGCAGTTTAGAACAACTTTTATTAATACTTAACGAGCTCTGCTTTCTTCGGAACAATTTCCACTGAGCCTCTGACTCCAGAGACCGCTAGTATATTCTTTTTTTGGGCTTATCCTCGTACACACCACGGAGAGCGAAACTATGCCATAATTAGAGTAAAACAAGGAACAAAATATTCATTTGTTTTTTCACAGAATCCAAAAAACAATTGATCTTTTCTACTTAAGCAGCTACTCACACTTGTCACAATATGACAATCTGAACTCTTTTACAAAAATTTATCATTTAATTTGCCTACCAAATACGGCAATTTAATGTTAAACGATTTAGGGTGGGAAAAGTACACAATATGTTTCCCATTTGCAGTCAAAGATGAAACTACAGTCAAGGAGACTAGTCAACTAAAATCATATAATATTTTTGTTGAACAAATTATATTTTTGAATGAAGAAAATAGTGACTCCAAATGCCAGGTCATATGCTATTGTTATTAGTTAGTTCTAAATTTATCTTTTAAGATTTTCTTTCTGACAAATTGGGTTGTCTTTTTCATTTTATTTTTCAATGAGGTCAGGTTAATATAACTATTAAAATATAGGTTGTATACCGATTGGATATTTAGAGAAATATATAATCAAATAGTTTTACCATTACTGTTCAGCTCTCTTTATTTTCCGGAAACAAATTTTACTGTAATATGCATCTTTCTTAATGTTAATTTCTATACGTTGATGGAGATGTAACTGTCAGGTCTCGTTAAAAAGCTCTTTAAAAAGCTTTTAAATCTTTTGGGATGGTAGGGACAGTCGGATTCTTTTACATCAACATTTACTGCGTAAATAAGGTCAAAAGCGAGTCGGAAGTATATAAAAAAGCATGGAAAATGATAGTAGAAAATAAATTGTTTTAAATATCCGATAAAGATGTCCATAAAATTTTCTTCTTAGTTTCTCGGAATATTATTCGCATTTCCATGTCAATATTATAAATTACTACATCCTATCATTTAATGATTACCATTTTGAATTCGTGTGGGCAAATTGATACAATTTTACCAGCAATTATATTGTTTTATGATTGTCATAATTGAATATACTCATTGTATTATACTGCGTTTGTCTAGCACGGTCGATTCTCTTCCGTCTTTCACCTCGTAACTGCTTTTCGTGTCCGTTGGCAGTGTCTATTTTGGTATGTGGAGTGCTTGAGAGCTGGACGCCCCTGTGACTGAAGACGTAATAAGGTCGGAGATGAGGCGACGCGCGAATAACAAGGCGCGATTGGAGAGTCGCTTGTGGAGAAGGCGATAGCGACGCATCTGCTGCCAATGTGGGCTTTCCTTTAGCCGAGTCTCGTCTCGTCTACGTCTACGTCTAACTGGGTGATTATTGGCCACAGTCACGTCCTTGCTTTTGGATTTCGTTGTCGTGAATTACTTTTCAACCTAAAATGATTATTCAAGTCAGAAATCAACATTATTTTTAATACTCTTCCGTTGTCATGTGTTTTGTTTGTAAAAATTGTTATACTTAATATCAAACAAATTAAAATGACTCGTAGTCACTTTTCGTATTTTTATGTACCTTCATTTCATTTATTGTGAATATGAAAAATAATTTTCCCAAACATATGTGTGAGGAGAAAGATTTCGTTAATTTTATTGAAAATTATCTCAAATAAAATTAAAAATAAATATTTATGTATAATCCAAAAAAATTCTAAAATATAATTTTGATTGACTAAGACAGGAATTTATTTTTACAATTGTAAATTAAATACTGGAATTATATTGGTCGCTTATGTCATGGCTGTTCGGGAAATCGAACTATTTTCCGTAGATCTTCGTGAGAGAGAAAAGGCTCAATATGACTTCAAATCTAATGTAACTTACGTAATTGTAATAATATGAAGCAAAAAAGTGATAAAGTATTAAAATCAAGCAGTAGTTATGGTTCATATTGACTGTTAAAAGCAATCCTTTGTTAATAACGCGAATACCGTGAATAAAATAACAAATATGCAAATTAATTACTTAAATATTTTTAAGTATATTATTAATGAAATACTATTAATAGTTCATTCTAACTATTTAGACTGTTGTATCGGTATTAAAAATTTCTGTATATATGAAATTTAAAAAGTTTATTGAATAAAAGCATACCAATATTTAACCTTGCACTAAATACACAACCGCCAAGAAATTTTATAACCCTGAACCTGAAACCAATATTATTTACAAATATTAAATGATTTAGCGGTTCATTTGTCTTTATAGGACTCATCACCAATAGGGCGTGATTGGTGAACAGCTGTTTGGCAACGCATTTTTAATTTGGCGAATTTCTTTCTAAGTTTGGATCACTGCGTGGTGGTCTGACGTTGTCGTGCGGAAACGAGCCGCTGCTGCAGAAGCTAACTGTCGACTTCCATACGTTTCGAATTCTCGTTCTCTCACTCTGTAGCACTAGACTTTTTTACTCTGAGGTGCTCAGGCCGCAACTCCCTGACCTCCGAAAAAAATTTCTTTTGCTTCACCTTCCCCCACAATAGTTTTTGAAAAGTCGGGACCTTTCGTTCCACTCGCCTTTGCGCGATGTAAGTGACTTGTTTTTAGGTACAACATTCTCGCCACAGTCGGAGCATATCCGCACAGGAATTTACTAGCAATTTACCTACAAATTTTTCCATAAACTTGTTTTCTATGGCACAGTAATTTTTTAACGTTCAGCTTTCTGAAGCTGTTATTACATCTATTTCATACAATGCACGATCTATATTATCGATGTGGAATTGCCCATATTTTATGAGTTTTGTTCTCTCTGAAATGGGAATTATTTAATGTTACTCGTGTCCCCTACATGAAAATTAATCAGACCGTTGCTTTGACAAATTTATCATAGATGAATGAGTAGCGATTCACAGCCAATTGGTAATTGAGTTCGGAAAGAAGGATAAATGAGTTTCAGATTCAGCGACTAACATGAGCTCTACGTAGGTATTTGGAAAACAATATAGCGCAAAAGTATATTAAACCGGACAATAGCCGAATTATCGTTTTAATATTTCTTTTTTGTTTGCATTAATATGTTGTAGACCATTATATATATATGTATATAACTTCTGTATGCTCAAAATCTTATTTTCGTGAGACGTAACACCTCAGTTTTCATGGTTGAAAGGCTTTTTCTCCAATGGCAAATGTCAAAACCTGTAGTGTTTTGTGTGATGGCTTCTTTCGCAAGTCTGAAGGAAGGTTCACCGGATGCGAAACCCTATTCTGGCGATAGTATGGTTTATGAATGCGTACTGCGTACCGGATGCAACGCAATGCAAAGCAGCGGACATTCAGCTCACGTGCAAATACGCCATTGTCAGGCTCCCGCCGCCATTACAGAGCTGTCAATTTCTAGCGCTCTGGAGGTAACAAATTATCTTGTCCACAAAACCAGAACCGTATTGACATATTTACTGCATTCATTGCATGTGAAAAACAGTGGGTTTTGTTGCGTTGGGAATAATGGACGATGTTGAGTCTAAAACTAGCCACCGTACATGTGCTAAACCCCAAACGGAATTACCCAAAACATTCAGACAAATATTCGCCGCAATAGGAATAAAGGTTGGAACTTAACTCTACGTCAACAGTCGATGAGGCGGTATTCAAGACAAGGTTTCACGTTTCATATTCAACAACACGAACATGGTGTGGTTGATTTTCAGAGAAGAAGAGATGTATCTTCACACATACACGACGCAACAATGAAAAACCGCCCACTTAAGTAAAAGAATTAGTTGGCCTTTCTTGTTTTCGTAAATTAATATGTAGGCTTTAGTTGAGGATTGTATTGAATGGGACTGTATGAAAGGCAATAAAAGTTTGAAAATATTAATTATGGATAAATTCTATTAAAAATTTCCATAGAGAAACAATTTTGATAAATTAGTGTATCCAAAACGTTATCCGAGAACAATCGCAAGATACGCTTTCAGATTATTTTTAATAAGAATTTCCCTTTGCCTCAGCTGATTCTGGACTTCCACACACCTGCACGTGGTTGGTTAATAGATCCAACGATGTATTATGTGAATTACTAGTTGTTTAGAATAATTGTGCAGAAAAACGGTGAAAGACACGTCGAAGAGATAGCAACGGTGTCTCAGATTTATTATTCTTTGGAGGTTAATAAACTAGAATTGTTGCCAGTGACATCTCGGTACGTTCCAAGTCTCTGAACTGAATGTTAAACTTAGAAACTCCTTTCGTATTGGGTCAATCCAAGCCAAGTAGTTCAACCCTGGTTGCCGCATCATCTCAGAAAGGATTAATATTCTCTCATGTTTCGATAGTTCAAAACTAATTTCGTTTCATTTATATTGTGTTCGGTTCGAAAATGGCCCCCGCTTTTGTTATATGGCGCACGCCATTTTTCGTGTTTGCAAGTATCATTGAATTTCAAAATTATCAACGACTGTGTATTCATTACACTCAGACCTACAAATTAAACCCATATTTACTAATCTAATATTATTTTTCATGTACACTGTGTACCACGAAGTTGTCCGTTCCAAATGAAGAAACATCAATTTTCGTGGGCTAATTTCTCCAAGAAGAAATAGGTTGCGAACCTCAATTTCCTTGTTTTTACACACAATAGTGTAGTGACTCTATATCAATTATCAGTAGTAACTGACGCTCCTTTTACAAACCACACCCCTTTAAAAATGGGTTTTTTCATTTTTTTATGTTTAAGACGCTATATCTCTGTTGGACCTCTAGATAAAAATTTGAAACTTTTTCAAATAATGTCTCTATAGTAGATATAAATTTGAACTTTAAGATTTCACTCAAAAATAGTACAAAAAATTGTTAAACTTAGCAAAAAATGCCCGATTTTCACATGTAGGATAAGTGCGTATATCAATATAATACTTCAAGTATTTAGATGTGTTAAACTAAGAAAAATATTTTGATAACATATAACAATTTTTGATACATATTCTTCCACTATTAAGTTTATACGAAGGTGATGCAAATAGCCGGTTGATGTTCGGGAAAAAAATATTGTGTCATTGAAAGAAAACGGTACTAAGGTACAAAAAGAAAAGTGGATAGTGCTTTGTAATTTAAATGAAAGAATGTCTGAGTTTAATAATATGTACCCCGTTATTGAAATGGGAAGATCGAAATTCTGTGAGCGAAGACCAAAATGGTGTATTGCGGGGGTGTCTGATAATCCTAATGTATGTGTGTGTTTATATCTCCAGAATGCTCAGTTTATGATTAATGGCGTTAATTTTAAACCTCCAAAAATATGAAGGAATGCACAAAAAATATTAATATTTTTTTGTAAGACGGTGCGGCAAGCAATTTCCTTTTTCCTGGGCCACTTTGCTTCGAGGCAACGGGCGTCATGAATGTCAGAATCAGACTCAGCACCTCAATTGACAATGGTTTCTACATTAAACTCAATAGTTTTCTTGTTTTCAATTGACAACAGTCCACCCTCACCCCTATGATTATACACAGATAGTGTCGAGGCCAAGGATGCAGTCTGTCGCCCATGCTGTTTAACTTATATAACAGGCGATGAAGAAAGTTAAAACGGAATATGGAAAAGGAATAATACTGAAAGGAACGAAAATAAAACCCTACGAAATTAAGGAATTCTGCTACTTAGGAAGCGTAATAACTAGGAATGGTAGAAGTATAGTAGACATAAAGAGTAGGATAGCACAGGCAAGGAAGGCTTTCGCGAAAAAGAGGGATTTACTTACGGGTAATATAAGTGTGAATATTAGTAAATCGTTGCTAAAAATGTTCGTATGGAGCGTGGCGTTATATGGGTGCGAAACGTGGACGATAGGAGTTGGGAAAAGGAAAAGAATAGAAGCCGTTGAATGCTGAAAATCAGATGGGTGGATAGAATCACAAACGAGGAAGTTCTAAACAGAATAGGGGAAAAGCGAACAATATAGAGGACATTGACTAATAGAAGGTATAGATTAATAGGCCACGTTTTAAGACACGAGGGTCTTGTAAAAGTAGCTTAGACGGAAGTGTGTGGGGTAATAACAGAAGAGGGAGGCCAAGTATAAAATACGCTAAGCAGATTTGGGAGGAAGTGGGCTGCACTAGTTCTGAGAGAAAGAATAGGCTTGCACAAGATAGGTTAGAATGGAGGGTTGCATCAGACCAGTGTTAGGACTGAATTCCACAACAGTGTCGATGGAAACCCTGTCCTGTAATTAACTTCGAAAAGTATTTATTCTGCGGAAATGTCGGCCGATTTTGTATATTTCAAATTTTCCGTCCCCTCCCCTATGGCTTGAAGCCTTGTCTTACCCCGACAGTGCTGATTTTCAGTCGCAAAGAAGCAGTGTAGAAACTTTGGTCGAAATCCTTAACACGTGTAGCTTTGTATGCGGATCATCATACACACACACATACGTACGAAACTTGAGCTCTTTTACACATGAAGAATTCATTTCATTTATAAGAATATTATTGTTGATCCATCTATTTGGTCTGTATAATGCTAAATTACTTGTAAATTTATTTATTTTAATAATAATAATATAATAATAATTACATTTTGTAAGTACTTAAAAATATACAAAAATGTTTATCTCTAGAGTGCGACGTAAAAATATAATTCGTTGGACTGTATAGTCAATTTTATTTTATAAAATAAAAGAAGATATAGGTGGTTACAAAATGACCGGCTTGGAAGCCTGTATGTTCAATATTTTAAAGTCAAAATTTTTTTTTTCGTGTTTATAGGCGCATCAACTGCTAGGTTATTAGCGACTTTTCGCGGCTAGGGTAACTTATATCCATTAAGGGGTATCAAAGTATGGTATCACAAGTGTCCGAGCCCATGCCAGGATTCGAACCCGGGTCCTCTGGGTTGTGAGTTGTAAGCTTTGTTATTGACTACTAACTCCACTTTAAACTCGGCGAAATTTCAGTTCTGTGGGTTTCTGAATACATTGAACACAAGATGTTGGTTCTGTTGTCTCTTGTTCCGTGCAATTTAAGCGTTGGTGCGAGTATTCGGATGCAAGTGCTGTAAGAGTTTGTGCGAGTTGGCGTGGTGAAGGGACGGGATCGTGGGAACGGCTGCGATGTGTGTCAGGGCCTTGGGCAGCCCTGCTATTGGAGTTTGGAGTATCGGCAGCCGCCTCGCTAGTCGAGATCAAGACAAACAGCCGAGCTTTGTTCCCGAGCAGCCGCGGACAAAGCCAGTTCCGCTATCCGGCTCCTCGGTTCCTCGGCTCCGTGGCTCCGTTACGCGCAGGTGCAACGTCCTGGCTTCCTGCGGGCTCTGATTACTTCCGCGGACTCCTTCTTACAACCGATACATGCAGCACGAAATTCCGCTCCACGAAACAGGCATTCTGCGTCCTTGGCATCTCGCGAACCGTATCTCTGCCTCTGATCTACCCAATGTATCATAATGAAATACAAATTGCTTTTAATGGCTGCAGCAAGTAGCAGTATAATTCTAAATGATTCTCTTTTGCTTTTTTTGTGTTGTAAATACTAGTATTCAATGTACATTCAAATATTAAATGAAATAAATTAAGGTAAGAACCTTTGAAAACTCCAACCAAAATTTTATTTTATTACTTGAAGGTTCTCGACGTAATACCCTTTTTTAAAAAAATAATTACGTGAATTACACAAAGTAAATGAAAAACACAACTAATAATATACTCAGTAACATGGCGTTGGAATGTAAAAATGTATAACTTTAAAAAGAGAACAGGTCACGCGATACAAACACAGTACTGTATAATAATTCCACAACTCTAGCGTCGCTGTTAGTCAGTAACATCTTAACCGTATCTATGCATTAGTCAGACTATTTCGTTGTGCCTTTTGACGTTAATAAAAGTCAATCTTTAAATTCCACTAAACAAAATTCATAAAAAAAATAATTGGAAACTATATAATCTTACTTACCGGAAACTGACAGATTAATAATATTATATCGGAAGCAGCCCTCTTAAGGTCCTCACTAAGACAATAAATTAGCAATAAATAATACGTTATTAGATCGGGAGTTTTCAGCACACAATCATCTGCTAGATGTAATATTTCATTTAAAAATCAGAACGAAGTGTAGTATGCAAATGTTATTACAAATTATTAGGCATCTCTTTATTTCATTTTAATTAAATAATTTTGTCAATTAATTTTCCGAGCTGCGGAACTCTTAGGGTGGTTGCTCTTCAGGTATGGGTGGCTTTCATAACATCTATTGAAGTGGCCTTTTGAGGGATTAAGAAACAATGTGACAGGCCCAGCCAGGATCGTAAATCTGTCAAATAGATAAGCTTTGATCTCAACAATTCAACACGTCTGAATTTTCCCACAGAAAGTGCAATAACCTGGTGCATAAGATTTCACAACTTTGTAGCAAGACATGTGAACCGCGTATGAATTCCTATTGGCTAAAGTAGTTTTTTGCATCTAAAAGGGACGATCCGAGGTTTTGATGTTGGTGGAAAAGATTGAGGAAGTCAGTTGTTGAAGTGGTGAAATAATTGTTGTGTTGGGATGTAGAATTCAGAAAGTACAGTTGTTGAAGTTATGGTTAAGATTTTAATAAGAGGTTGGCAACTATTGTTTTAAATAACAAATACCAGGTATTACAGCCCACCATACCCTTAGAAAATTAATCTGTTTAATTTATTATTACTTAATTTTAATTCTAAATTCATTTTTAAAATTCACATTTTTAAAGTGCAGGTAGATAAGGGTTTACTTGCTGTTTTGTTAAATATATTATAAAATTTTAAACTTCCTTTTTATTTATTCACCTGGCTCTATTAAATTAAAGTATAATAAAGATTCCCTATTAAAATCATTACAAGGGTTCTTTCAAACACTTAAGCTCAACTTGACCTTAAGAAAAGTCCAGACACTAGTTAAATATCTGCGCGGCCATATTGTTTTCTACAAATATAATATGGGCATAGTTAGCTTCCATTTATGAGTTTTAATATTCATAATCATTACTTATTTCTATTAAAATTGAGATATATATTTATATATTGCTTCAACAAACATGAGCTTTTACTAAGTCTAACTGTAAGCGTCCATATGAAATGTGAAATATTAAGCGTGATTATTTAAAAGAATAATAAGAGATCGGCGGGGGCAGAGAGAAGAGAGAGATACAGCTGTGAGGAGAGAGCAGCTGTGGGGAGGGAGGAGAATCGCTGGAAGTGTTACGCGAAATAGTGTGTAAAATGTGTGCAAATTAAATTAAAGATATTAATGTTCATGGATATTAATGCTTAATGAAATATATGCATTAATTTCTGCACCTCATTGTTCATCAGTCAATTGAAATTTTAAAGTGCCACGTAATCATTGCTAAAATAAATAATTTGCTTGACGTATCAGAAATATATATACGAAGTACAAAAGTAATAAATTAATACGAGAAGCAGATTAGTAAAATAATGATTTGATAAATTGCTGCATCCATTACACCCCGCGAGAAACGTCAGATATACTATGTATACTACATATATATAGTCTATAAATTAAACTGCTGGCGCCCATCTGTGGTGATTGATATTTGTTTCTTTGAAGTACCAGTAAGAAATAAAATTGCAAGAGTACGATATTAACACAAGTTAAAATTTTTCTAGACGTTGATATTTGCAACAAAACAAATAACTAGTATTTTCATATTACTGTCAAGGATTTTTATTTATGGATATATAGCGAGGTGTTACGTTTCGATTTTTGTTTAATACGATAGTATTACCTACTTGTAGTCCAACCGTTACAATATTTATTGCAATCAATGTAGCCAAGGCTGTAAACCAAATTTATAGTACATGACCGCTGTAAATAATACATGAAACAATATCGGGATTCCACCCAGGTTAAATATATATTATTTCACAATCTGTAACCGCAAATCGTTAACTTTAACGTAACCACTAATCACTACAACAATATGTGAACGTAAAACAGGAACAGATGATAGTGGTCCTTAACTTAATATTTTATTTTAGTTGACAAGTTTTTAGAGTAATTAACAGAGAATTAAGTGTCTTAAATATTAAATTTGTAAAGTTTTAGCAATTCTGAATATATGTTCGCTAATAAAAGTAATTGAAATATATCATTTCACGGGGCTAACAAGATTTAGTTTTAAATTTGATAACCTCCTCTTATTCTCCACTATATTAAAATATTTAAAGTTTTCCTGAACTATCTTTCTCAGAATAAGCGAACCTTCATGAATGCACCAAGCAATACACCTTTTATTTAGGAAGACTGTTCGACTCGAAGATTTTTTTTCCTATCGTTGCAAGTTGCCTGAGGAGTGATAAACTTCCCAAAAATTATTCAATGATCAGTTATTACTATTATTATATGAAGTACCGATTAATTGAGCTATTAATGTTTCCTGAATATTATTAATTATCTTGTTATCTTTCAAGTTATTTATTATAATGACGAAGCCATATTTAAGACTCACGTCCTGAATATTTGTATTTTTTTAACATATTCCAAACAAATACACGAAATTTATAAATGCAAAGAAGAAAACAATAAGGCCTAACTGCATAAGAGAATCGAGATTTGTCGTGTTGAAACAGTGTAAACACCAGCTGCTCTTTGTCGAGCCCTGGCTCTTGGCAATTTAGGGGCGGAATCTCTCACACTGCAATCGTGAGGGATTGCTTCTCGACTCGGGCCAAGACGGATGTTGCAAGGGAAAGTAACATAAGAACCAAGGAGAAGACTGCCAACCTCACAGAGCCGGAAACGGCTTCAAAACCGTAACACGAAACTACATCTGCACGTCTTTGCGTTTACCGAATACTACACGAAACTCGTGTTCCCCACGGAATGAATAATGATCTAATAAATAACTGCTGCTGTATTTTACAAATCTTTTTAAAAATATAAATATTCACAAGATTGGAAGTGAAGAGTGGCAAATAATAACTATAAATTTTTATAGGTATAATTTTCGTCTGTTTTATTTTCCTTCAAATCTTTCGATCTTCATCATCATAATCGTCTATATTATTTACTTACATGCATTGATAAATTTTATTCTTTTAAATTACCTTGAATTCGAAACATCTTTTGCGCTGTTTAAAGATCTGTGTATAAATATTACACATGTTTCTGACTGAGAAGATTGAAGATTAGAAATAAATAAAATATTAAGACTGAATATTATTGTTCATTCTAATAACCGATACAATCGATCTAAAGAACAGAAATATTAAAATAATTTATTATTTCATGGTGTTAGTTGATCACAAACAATTTACCAACGTAGTTAGTGATTTATACTGTTCTGATTTCGGGTTATTAAGTTTTAATACTAAATATAAGATGACAGATTTATCATGAATAGTCGTTTGGTAATATTATCTTCGTAAATGGGCGTTTTCGGAGGAATATACATTTAAATTATTTAATTTTTATACATACTATAATGCGTTAGTATCTTTTGATAGCAAAGTTTGAACTGTCAGAGGTAAAAAAATCTCTTAAAATAATTGTATAATTCTGTATTTGTTAGTCTGTTCCACGGTGAAATTTTAATTACACTTAATTCGGCTACTAGTGAACTTATATTAATACTATACTTAAAAATTACTTACGTTGTTTTATCCTGTGTTTAATTAATATTTACAGTTACAACTCCCTTTTAATGTGCTCCAAACATTATACTAATTTCTATTTTCTTTTCAAAGTTT
Organism: Eucriotettix oculatus; assembly: GCA_034510155.1. NCBI lineage: Eukaryota > Metazoa > Arthropoda > Insecta > Orthoptera > Tetrigidae > Eucriotettix > Eucriotettix oculatus. The sequence continues at coordinate 86,453,396 of CM067379.1, forward strand.
TCCTTCCGAAAGACCTAATCTCAACTTCTTTTTTCAAAAAAATAATTGTCCATTAACTAAAATTATGTAACTGCATATCGGCTTTATATTCAATTGAATTCTCAAATTAATGACCACACAACAAGTTTTACATTGAATTGTTATTCGATTGGTAAGATTCTGTCGAAAAATCAAGAACTGCGTGGAATCATGCAATATGGTTTAAAGAATATCGTATATAATTAATATTATGATTCGCCTTGCTTTTGCCAATTTTTTGTTATTCACAAAATATGCCGATCTACGTGATTCCTGTTAAAAGTAACTTGTATCTGTAATTAAGTCAAACTCGATTAATTTAATATTAACAAATTATGCTTCATTTTTCACGTAGATTAATATGGTCTATTACCGAGAGATTCTTTAATAATCTATAATTTAAAAAAAATGTTATTTATCATCTTCCTATAAGTATTCAACAAATTGGGACTGATTTCATTACAACATACGTCGTTAGGTCATTAAATTTTTCAAATTTCTTAAAGTAACTTGTATGTAATATGTTGATGACAATTAACACGTAATTGTTGGTTTAAGTTACCAAAGTTCCATGTAACGTCATAAAGCTCTCGTACCTACCTAAGGTCATTAGGTGAAAGAAACCTTGACCTAAACTGGTGGGAGAATCCAGTTTCAGAAGTTTCCTGGAGGGAAAATCGTCTGCTTAACGCCTACGAACGTGGCCACTGAATTTTGCTAACAACCGTAAAAAAAACACAAATGTGTTTATGCAATTTCTATTTCGGAACCGACACTTTAACGACTATTCAATTTGTAATGCAGAGTGAAACTAAATAAATCAATAATCCCACAATTAAGTATAACTAAATAATACAGATGCAACCGTCGCAGGAGGCCTTAACGACGTACATACATGTTATCCATTTAAAATTTACCTGATGAAGCCCACAAATATGGACGGAACGTCGTAAATATATTAAATAAATATAGAAGAGTTAAACTACTTTCCGAGCTCTGAGCTGAAATAATTTTATCAAAATCGATTTAAATTTTGGATGAGAAGATGAACGACCTGATTCTCCAGGTCATTCTGTTAATCCTGAATCGTTTTAAGCAAATTTTCTGCCTCCCCATATGCAAAGTGAAATGAAACAATTTAGAGAAAAAAATCTGTGTAACGTTTTTTATTTTCCGTTCTTTAAGAGTTATAAACTACATATTTTTGTTTGCTAGGTGATATATTATTGTTAGAAAATTCATATTACTTTAAATTGCATTAATGTGAAATAAAACCTGCAGTAAAAGATCGTGAATACTAAGAACAGTTAAAATACATTTTATTTAGACGCCATTGTCGGTAAGTTTCAAATCTAGATTAAATATGTTTGACTATAGATTCTTTTTTTGGTTATTGTTCGTAAAATTTGACTACTTTTAGCTGATTACAAAGCTCGTCTCTTGAGCCTGAATATTTACTCAGTGATTTAATTATGCAGCGGATATGTGAGCGGAACTTGATAAAACTAAAACTCAGAAATTGAGGAAATCTTGCGAACAAAGATTCGCTCAAACTCGATCTTATTACTCGATAAGAATTTAATCTGACTAGTCGTATATTTATTTAAATACTACTTAATTTATCCAAAAATAAATCAAAAAAGTATAAACACATTTGCGGGTTTTTACGGTTGCTAACAAAATATAGTGGCCACGAACGTAGGTGTTTAGCAGACACTTTACCCTCCAGGAAAATTCTGAAACTGGATTCTCTCACTAATTTGGATTAAGGTTTCTTCCACCTAAAGACTTTATGTAGGAGAGCTTTATGACGTCACGCTGTGTGGTGGTGGCTAAAACAGACTACAACTTGTTAATTTTCATTACAATAAATCGGTTTGTATGAAGTCAATCTGACTAATTGGAGCGCTGCGTACACACATCAGATGAACTGTTCATAGTAACCTAATTTTGACTGCTCTAATTCGAACTCTATCAAAATGTGTGGTATAGTGCGTACTGCCTGACATGCTACCACAATGCGTGCACGTAGATGACGGGGAATCATTTGTAGGTATTGAGATCAGCATCAGTTTTATTAGTAACATGTTTCATCATGTAACAATTGTAACCAGTCTCACATTTTTTCAGATGAGGCATTTCGTCGTGCACTAACATTCATAAAACTTCGTAAAACACTGCAATTATACATTTCCGTACCCATGTTGTACTACATACTTTCCTTCTCTCAGTATGAGGAATCCATTCCTGAAATTTTGCTGTCGAGATTTTGTTACACCCTGTACTTAGAATAACACTCAATTTGCTATCCAAAATTTCTCCTTAGTTACGTATTTTGTCCTTCTACTACTGTTATTTTCGTAAATTGGACATCTTATTCTCATTTCTCCCTTTTCTTGGTTTGACGAATCTTCTCAAATATTTTTGTTTCTCCTTAGTCCTTTTTCTAATCTACACATTCCTTCTCCTCCTCCACTTTCTCCTTTTTATTGCATTTGTATCACCATCATCTGACTAAAAGCAGTATTTACTATTTTGAGTTGATGCACAGATATCCTAATTCAAACGCTTTTTATACTTATAATATAAACGGAGAAAAATAGGATCTAGGTACCTAGAGAGCTGGTTACTGTTCGAAACTACTATCGCTCGTTCTCTCTTCGAATTACATCACTTCCTCTGATCTAATTTTCCTCTTAACCACTATAATATTTTTTCAAAATGTGCAATGGAACAGTCAATTCTTCCATTGCGTTTTCATTTTAAATTCAAGCTGCTCGAAAATATCCTTGAGACACGGCACCATCACCACTCACTCGCCCAGGTTCCGCTAATTTAATGTAGTCTCTGGAAATTCTGGACTCATTTAGAATAGAAGCTTTAGATGAGTGAATAGGCTAACTAACGAGAAAGTTCTAAGCAGAATAGGGGAAGAGGGAACAATATGGAGAACTTTGGTCAAGAGAACGGATAGATTAATAGTCCACGTTTTGAGACATGAGGGTCTTGTAAGATTAGCATTAGAAGAAAGTGTGTGGAGAAAGAACAGAAGAGGGAGACCAAGGATGGAATGCGCTAAGCAGGTAATGGAGGATGGGTAGAAATGGAAAGACTTGCGCAGGATAGGTTATCATGGAGGTTTGCAACAGACCAGTACTATGTGATTATCACAGAAGAAAACAACATTTTTCTATCAATGGAAGCTAAGTGACGCGTTGACGTGAATGTTCCTTGATAGGTGCGACCAAGTAACGGTTCGCACACTTCCGCACTATGAAAGTCATATTGAAGGAAATGTTTGCGTGCAGGAAGCAGTTGTCTCCGGGCAAGGATACCAAGGTAGGTGAGACTTAGTCAAAGGCCGACTGGGCTATGACCGGCTGCATTTAATCAGCGTCCTTGGCTTGCAGCCAGAAGGCGACCCCACTAGAGGGCGCGTCGATTCCTCCGAAACCTCTGGCGGCAAGGCCAGGGTCGCTCAGCCTTCAGGTTCACCACTGGCTCACGTGACCTCCGTTGACAGAACAACCTATTGCCACAACCCGGGCAAGCGTTACTCGCTCATTCATCATTCACATTTTACTCCGCCGAGCCGGTTTGGATTGGAAGTGGAAGTAGGATTCTGGTTGATTAGGAAGCCACACCTGGGCAAAGTTTGACACCGCAGACACAGATAGCCGTTATCTATCAAGATAAATCGCATTTTTTAGAAATCAACAGATCGACAACGTCGGTATCTTATCCTGCAATCTTGTATTTAAAGTAAAATGCATTCAGAAAAGATAAAATACAGTTGATTCAATTGGGAGAACCGATCGGCTGTCAGAAAAGGACACGTTAGTTTCATGTAAAACTAGCAGAATATCGGGTATTTATGTTAGTTCGGAAGATGAATTACTTTCACACTAATTTCTTGCTCTACATGTGATTTAATTGAGATTGAGACCGTTAATTGTTTTGGATGCCTTAGCTAACTAAATAATTCTTGTGGTACGTTAAATAAAAAACACACCGTAAAAAAGAATAAAAAATTTCTCGTACATTTTTTGTTGTATTCAAAGTCTTGTGCAACTCTCCATGCTAACCTATTCTGTGCAAGACTTTTCATTTATTCATAACTATTACATCGCATATCCTCGCTAATCTCCTCAGAGAATTTCTTACTTGGCCTTCCTCTTCTGTTATTACCCCACACACTTCCCTCTAATTGTTAAATTTACAAGGTACTCGTGTCTCAAAAAGTGGCCCATTAATCTATCCCTGATCTTGGTCAAAGTCTTAAGAGAGTAAAAATTATTTCTCGTACTTCAAGGGAGTTAAGAATTCAAGTATTCTACAGTCTTCCAAAATACAAGTAATACGCTAATGAAGTAATCTACAGGAAGCTAGAAGCTAAATATAATCTCGATACATCAAAGGAGTAAAATTACTCCCGACAACTTATTGAAGTGAAGAATAATCCCGGTACAAACGAGTATAATGGATAATCCCGGTATCTTAAGTAAATGAAAAATATTTTAGCTTTCCTATGTTAAATTATGAATATTAGGACACGGAGATATTTATTGATACAACTTGCATGCCACATATTGTAAAGTTCTTTTACTATTTCATAAACCTTCGCGCGCCATCTATTATAAAAATATTTGCAGCAGTTTTGAGGAGATGGCTTATTTGGTCTGAAATGCGAGAAAAGTGTCTAAATCTTTGAATGTTCTACATACGTCTTCGCGAGAGTAAGCATAACAACTCACCGAAGTTTCATGGCAATTATGTGAATAGTATATGAATGATTATGGAACAAAGAAAGATACATTCATTTATTATAAAAAAATCCATGTAGATCTTTGCCTCCAATTCTACGTTTGAGTTCGTATAACCAATAATGTAAGACTGGCTATCTCTTTCCATAAATCCATGAGCGATATCGAGGCCTTCTAAAATTTAGTGTTGTCTACGAATAAGAACAACATTCTATGCACAGCTATATCAATTCGATATTTCGTCTTTTTAACTAAAACCCATTTTTCACTCAATCGGTCTTGTTGTTACTACATGAATCGAGTATAATACGACCCAGATTTTAATTATTTTCCCTTTTTAATATATACCATAATTTTAAAAATACTATCACACTATCAGATTTTTCTCGTTTTTTTTACTCCGAGAATGACAAAACGCGAGAAAATATTATTGCAATTACCCTGCCGCACGTTGACGCATCGTTGGACGCGTTGCCTTCGGAAGGAAAGTCTCTTCAGAAGTTTAGAGGACGATCTTTGAGGGCATTGTCACGCTTCTTTGCGTTCATTCATGCGCTTTATTACAGCCAAGTTGCCAGCATCGCAAACCTTGTTTTGCATCAAAAGTATCAGTTCGATATACATTTCCTTATCGGCTTGCTGCGCGTTGGGTTCTAAAATCAGTTTTATCTCTATCTAGATTTTGCCGATTGAAATTAGACCTTGGCTAAAGTTGGCGACGTAAACGCCTTTGAGGTCCCAATAATTATCTATATATTACCGAAGTAGCTGGATGCGTTCCCGTCGGGAAATTAATTACGTGACATTGTTAGTAATCTGAACTATCCATAAACATTAAATAGACATTCTAGAGTCTATTTGTGAAGGATAAAATGAAAAACAGCTGAAAAGATTTCAATGAATTTTCGTATTTTTATTTATATTTCCTCAAGGGCAAAACAGCGACTGTATGCGTAGCCAGTCGAATGATTTTCTATTTAATGTTTATGGATAGTTCAGATTACTAACAATGTCACGTAATTAATTTCCCGACGGGAATGCATCCAGCTACTTCGGTAATATATAGATAATTATTGGGACCTCAAAGGCGTTTACGTCGCCAACTTTAGCCAAGGTCTAATTTCAATCGGCAAAATGTATATATTTCCTGTATTAAAGCAGAGTTATTTTGAATACAGGTTTCCATTATAAATACAATGTTTCTATTGGTACCTCTGTCAGATATTCCGGAAAATGTTCAATGAAAACCTAATTAAATTGTAAATGAGCAAGTTTAAACATAACAAAATATTAAGAAACTATTCTCAGGTTTCTAGCAGGGTTAAATATTTACTCATAGACAACTATTTTCAATGACGTGCTCTGCCATCGTCGTCTAGTGAATTGCGATATTTTTGTTGAAGTTAATAGTTATTCCGGTTACAGATTTTCAATTAAATTCATTTTTCTATAAATCTGTATCCTGTTTTCTTATTGGTAAAAAGATTTTAAAATTCATAACGATGTTCGAGAATATATTTAGAGATGCGCATCGACAACAAATATGTTGTCTGTAAATTAGAGTCTATTTGTGAAGGATAAAATGAAAAACAGCTGAAAAGATTTCAATGAATTTTCGTATTTTTATTTATATTTCCTCAAGGGCAAAACAGCGACTATATACGTAGCCAGTCGAATGATAGAAGACCTCTAAAATTATATTTGTTGTCGATGCGCATCTCTAAATATTAAACCGCAGTAAGTGTAATTACTTCAATTCTACTGCAATAAATTGTGTAGGTGATAATAATAATAATGAATGTAATTTAATATGTTAAATAGTTTACCATATCAAAATCTGCATTACAATAATCTTTATACGTTATATTTGAATCAATTTATTTACATAGTAGAATTTTTCGTTCTATTTACAATTTTACCGCTTGGTTTTCTAGGAAGTCCATGCGTAAAGCATACTCGCAAATTATGATTATCACCTTCTCACTAAGGAGAAACATGTCCGTACCCACTTAAAGTTAAATTGTACTAACGGATTCATATAGCACACGATTCATTCGTTTGCTGTTTCAAATATTGTATACAACGTTAATATTTCAGTTGTGATATTTGTCATCTGTTATTTCGTATTTATTAGATAATTCACGTCGAACAACTGCACAAGTGTTTTATGAGAATCTAATGCTCTCTTGGTCAATGCATAAATCGGAATTCTTCCTGTAATATATCCAGAAAACATGCTTTCACATAAGTGAATATAAATACTAGTTACCGGCGGAGAAAGCGTCCGAAGAGTGATTGTGCCGTAAACAATCGACTAATTTGTGGGTTTATTTGCGAGACACTGATGAATGTCAACAGCATCTGTTCCCTGTGTGCTGTCTTGAGGTTGCTGACGCCAGCCAGCATTTCAAGCCTTATACCTCCAAATCATTAGACATTAGATTTATGGTGGGAATTTGTCGCATTACAATTAATAAAGAGTAAGATTTTTAAATATATCAGTTTTTAAGTTCTGGATACGTCCACTTCTTGTAAGATATTTTTGTAACCTGCTTATTAGAAATAACGGTTTCAAACTATTACAATACTTGCCATAAGCTATTGCAATTTGATTAAAATAGTGGACTGTATTCAGTCCTAATATTTTTCGTTAGCTCCATTTTTTTATCTGTCTACAGTATTTAAACAAGCAGCCTTGCCTAGAAAATCAGCTCACGGATAGCAAATAAGACCGTAATTCCTTGAACAGAGTCTTTTTGACTTATTTATTAGGCGAAACTCGCTTTCGGAAGAATACAGCAAGTTGTAAATTTGTTGTCCGTCTTCAACAATTCTCACCTGTGCGCTTTGTGAACATTTAAGCACTCGATGATTGTAGAGTAAACCAATTACTACCTTGTAATTATATAAGTACTACGTACATATCTTATCTTTAGTACATTTCGCACATATACCGTGCGGAACTAAAGGAGATAGTGTAGTCGCATGTACTTTTTTGTAATTTTGAATCAACGCCAGGGTTTAGAATATTTAGTCGATTATAACGATTATGAAAGTGAGATTTTGTCGTCTCAAGGAAATTATTGCCGTTTTTGTATCAAGATTATTTCACGAGCCACATAAATAAAATTTATTAGGGTTCAAAGTGAATTACTCGAACATACCGTAAGTGGAATGACTAAATTTGTGGAAGAATCGGTTTATATACCCGTACTCATAGTAACAGTTACCTAATTAATTACAAGCATTTGCTTTAAACTTGTTAAGTTATTACTTTAATATGCATATTCTAATAATCAATAATCTTCTGGTTCTTAAAATAGCTAATAATAATTAAGCAATATAACCGCGGCGAGAAAATCAAACGGACGAAAGAAATCGGTCAATCGAGCATTCAGAACCGGAGAAGGCAACGTACACAACCCTGCGTCAGTTAAGTTCACTATGATAGCAGGAATGATTTGAGCCTTAAATAAAATCATCGCAAAACCTATCCCCATTTTCGTTTCCACTTTGCATCAAAAGTTTTATTTTTGTAAATTATATAAACGTATCCTTGATACTCACCACAATTTAATACATTCAAAAATAGAAAACAACAGAAAACATATGATTATAAAGGTTTAAATAAAAGGACATTGATTAAAATTGGAAGGAGTTCAGAGGCTTAGAGGTAGCGATTTTCCGCAATCGACTTTCCAGAATCGATCTTGATCTTAGATGTTCATGGGCAGGACATTCAAAAATTGTATGGAGAGTTGAAAGTGAATATAAACACTGCAGGCAGACAGGAGCACTAGAACAGGAATATATAAATGAATTAGTAATATCAGTATGAACAACCCTGATACAACATACCACTATTTGTTTTATTCTGCACATTTTGGAAAATATCAAGTCCTGAGCAGAGGTAATAAATTTGTAACAGGTGCCACGTAGATTGTCAGTGACCTGAGTCTGCCCAGTGAGATTAAATAGGAATTTTGGCATTTCATTTTCTCCTCTATAACTCAACAGCCCTTTTCTATCTATTCTGTGTATATTTCACTGCTTGCCGCGCCGTAGTTCAGATAATACAACTATAAATTTCTCTTAGTTTTCGTTGATTTGGCGCTGTATAATGCTTGCTGTGGATTTTGCGATTAGTCCTTGATTAAGATGGTATTTGGACCTAAATCCTAAAATGCAAAATGTGCACAGGCGGTTAATATCTTCCTCCTCGCGCACTCTACAACCGAACAATACTTCCTCGAACGTGTACCGTTCTTTAAAAATAGTGACCCAGATAAGTTGGCGTAATTTGTAGAGATTAATGGGTTAGGCGTAAACAGGGGCGAGCTTTGGAAGTGCCAGTGGCTGTGTGTAGATGGCAGCTGCGTGTGGGACGTAGAGGCGTAGTCAGCTGACAACAGAAGAGAGATTCAGATACAACACCAGCTATGCTCCTGCCGGATGTCGACATGAATATCAGCATCTTCAAATTGTGAGTATAGCGGCCCAAGATTTCACCTCGAATCTTCAAATAGTAAAGTAAATAGTTAAGGTAGACAACTGTTATTCACAGGTTATTTTTTGTAATTATCTTACTCTTCACTTGTCCTTTTACCACAATCTACGCCTTATGAGATAAATAACTCATATACAATTGTTGGTCCTTCGGGATATCATTTGCACACTACGGTAATAAATTACATTATACTGTTTAGTATGTCTATTGATAAATATTTTAAGAGAAATTGAATGACTATGCACGGGAGTTTCAAGTCACGATATAAGCTCTTCACTCCTTATTATGTATTGATTGATAGCAAAAATACTGAAACGGTCCACAAAAAATTGAACTTTGAATAATATGACCGAGAAATAAATTATGGAAAATGCCTGCGGCATTACTACTTCTCTTTTGAAATGGTGCAATTACAAGGCGTAAATAAAATGAGTATACTCACGCAGCCTTCATGAAAACAAAAAAAAAGTATATTGAAAAACACCCTAAAAATATTTTTGGTTTTTACGAAAATTTGAGACAAGTTTCAAATTCAGATGCTAAATCACATAGATAACTATTACTCCGATGAATTAAGAAACACGATGGAGTCTAAAGACTAATAAACCATTGAAGGTAGTAATATAGTAAATTGGTGTCTATTTGACATCACTAAAACTTTGGGAAGCGCAGACGGAGGCAAGAATTCTGCGGGATTGCATAATGTCAAAGAGAAATGTTCAAGGAGAACGAACCTCTCGGAAGTATGAATTATTTAAATTGGCCAAGGGTAACAAATTTCGTGGTATACCGCCCGAAAAAATTAATAAAGTTATTGCACATTGTTACAAAAACTTTCGTATGACTAAGTAAGACTACAGAAAAATATCTAGTTGTTAATTTATGAAATGTTGTTAATTAAAAATCGACAAATTCTGTCAACATTAATTCAAAATCTTGAAGAATTATACAATATATCTTATTTTGAGTTCTTTGATTATTTTCTTTATATAGTTGAGTTTTAGCTTAAACACAGTAAGACAAGGACGCAATCTGCGTCAAAACGTGCATACGAAAATTTGTCAGCAAATTAAGAGTTTATTCCTTATTATTATATTATCAGACGTTAAATACATTTGTCTTTACGAAATTTTGTGTTTTCATCAAAATTTATAATTCCGTTTGTTTCTACTTTCCTTTAGTAATTAATACATCAACAAACCTGTTGGTGGTAGAAATTATGAAAACATTAGATAACACTGTTTAATTACCTCGCCTCAAGTTACTCGACGAAACATAAATCCTCTTCCAAACGCCAGTGTATTGTTTGTATATTATTTTCTCAGAATCTTGTTACTACATCAGTCGAAAGTCAGATAAATTGGATTTTTTTAATTTCCGTTAACATTGTACGGAAAATTGAAAGATATGTAAAGTGTATCTGATAAGGTACAGAAACTTTTTAAAAAATCTTTTGTTCAAGACTTTTATCGGGAAATGACAACGTGTCGCAGTTACAAACTGAAGAAGGTCGCTTTTAATTCCCATTAGAGATTGTAAACACCCTTTATCTGGTGTTATCAAACACGGATCTTCTGATACGTAGATAAGGGACGTTAGAATCGAAACAAACTCCACCTTCGTGAGGGACGCGTACTTTAAACATGAAGCGTAGTATTGTACTAACTGATAATCGTAAAGATAAAAAGTTTTTATATGAATAATATGTAGCAGTCGATTCAACCGCAATACATGCAGGCAATTTTTCACAAGACGGACGGAACGAGGAAGACGAATTTCTTACATTTTGGAAGAAGGCCAACATTTACGATATGCTCCGCGAAAATAGGCCAATTACAACTTTGGCATTGTTTTATATAACTTGAATCTATTTTAACCGACCAAATACTACAGATTAAATATACGCTAATTTGAAAACCTTTACGGTTTTCAATTTTAAAAACTACTTAATTATCAAACCATGAATAATTAAAAATTCGAAGAAGAGTGAGATCCGTATTAGAAACCTCAATCTGCATACGATTTAATGAGCACGACAATCTTTCCATGTTATATTTTATATTTCACGTTCATTATCAAAGCTGAAAAATGAAACAAAAACTTCATCTTGTTTACAATTGACATTCGTCTTCTTCTACTGTACGTCGTGCGTATATGAAGATAATATTCCGTTAATTAATTGCACTAAAGACCACAAAATTACTAAGTATAAAATCGCAACTTTACATGGTACCACTTTTATTACTCAAAACATTTCCTGTTTTATTTTAGAAACTTGGAACCTATTAGTCCCGATTAATCAACTTCTTTACAGTGCACAGAAAACTTGGTCATATTAGGCATTTTTGGATTAACAAGCGTATTCCCTTTAACTCCATGATTAGCGCTTACTAAGAGAATTAAAATTAATACATCGTAAACCATAATAAAAATCCTGCGGTTTGCCGATGATTTTGTAGTATTACAATAGTCAGAAGGCTTGGAAACCATAATAAATGGCATGAAAGTGGTTCTTAATTAACAGAGGGAAAACCAAGGCGATGGATTGTAGTATGGGAAATAGTGGAATAACAAAGGCTGTTAGATTGGGAAGGAATATTTTGAAGGAGGTTAAGGAATTGTGCTACTTGGGCAACTAGTGATGATGGCAGTATAATAGGCATAAAGAGTAGGATAGCACAGGCAAGGAAGGCTTTCGCAAAAAAAGAGAAATTTGTGTCAATATTGGAAAATTATTTCTAAAAATGATCGTATGAAGTTGGCGTTTTATGGGTGCGGAACGTTGACGGTAGGAGTTGCAGAAGAAAAAGAATAGAAGCCTTTGAAATGTGGTGCTATAGGAGAATGCTGAAAATCACATGGTTGGAGAACATTACTGTCGAGGAGAATAGCGGAAGAACAAACAATATGTAGGACGGAAGACAAGAATGGAAAAATGTCAACTGAAACAGGGATTCGAACCCAGGAACCCCCGATATCCAGCCGGGTGCTCTACCATCTGAGCTAATCGAAGTCGACGTCCAAGGACCGATTTAACATCTCTCCATTCCCATAAACCTAAGCTGGGCTCATCTACCAATGAATCGTCTTTGGACGTCGACTTGGATTAGCTCAGTTGGTAGAGAACCCGGCTGAATATCGGGCATTCCTGGGTTCGAGTCCCTGGTCCGGTTGACATTTTTCCATTCTTGTCTTTCTTCTAAAATTAGCGATATGCTGTACTGAGGTTCATTTAAAGCAGAACATTTACAACTCTTGACGAATATAATATTTTGTTATAATTTCTCTCTCAAGCTGAAGTTCTCGAATAGCTTAGGGCGAAATTGCGCTGCTGAAACCAAAAGTTTTGTCCCTTGCGTTACGTAGCACGTTTTGCATGTATTGCTTAAGTAATATAAAGTTGCAGATATAAATTGCGATGCAAGAATTCAGTTTTCAGTGTTAGAGGTTATAGAAGAATATATTTCCTAGTCAGTCAGAACTGGATTCAAATTAAAATCTGAATCCGTATTAAATACCAGAGTTATTATTTTGTTTAATAGTGGACGATCGTAGCCAGATTTTCTGTTTTAATTAAATCAATGGCATCCAACACGTTAGAGAATGTCATGTGCACGTACAAGAGACCTCCTTGCTGCCATGTGCTTTTAATTACGTATTGCAGCAAGCACAAGATTCCAGAGCAGCGGCTATTTCTGATTCCCGTACTTAATGTAAATGACGAGGGCGATTACTCCACTTTAACAACCGCGCTCGTAAACGCAATTCACATTAAACTTGGAGTTATTCTGGATCTGATTCGCTCAAATCCCCACGGAAACAAACGACTGTGTCCAGAGCTTCGGGAACAGCAGTAAATATTTTGTTGCCGAAATCGGTTGCTCCAGCCGAATTGTTCGTAAAGCCATTTGTTCTATTTACATCGCATTCGGCTTACACAGCAAAATAAGAGACATCGAGCTACGATAAGTAGCATCTCGACTGGTTTATTTCCTGAATCACGCCAGATTCGTATACAAGATCGGAAAAAGTGATACATTTGTCCGGATTGTTACGAAACTTTTGTTTCAACGATTATTATGTTGTAATAATATTTGTTCCATCACCAAATATGAACAACGCTACAAATAATATTATTTATTCTGTGCAGAGGGAGAATGTTGAAAAAGTTGTCAATAATATACGTTAGATATTTTTTAAGAATTTGTAGCTACTTATTAACCTAAAATTCTTAAATCCGGTCAGGTCCCTCCACATTAATAGTTCTACGCAAGAAACGAGCTGACCAATCGATTGACTGGAAACCTCGTATGTTACAAACGCCGGCTTAATAGGGATGATTAATTATTTCTTAGTACTTTACAATAAGAGAACAGAGACCTTTATGGAGGACTATTATCAAGAGAAGGTCACGTTTTGAGACATGAGGGTCTTGTAAAATTTAGCATTAGAGCGAAGTGTGTGGAGTGAGAACAGAACAGGGAACCGAGGATTGAATACGCTAAGCAGATTAGGGAGGATGTGGGATGTGGTATGTGGTACTTCTGTACAAATGAAAAGGTTTGCACAGAATAGGTTAGCATGAAAGGTTGCACATCAGATTAGTCTAATGGCTGATTACTACAACTACTTCTACTACTACTTTACGGAAAAAAGTTAATATCCTTTAATTTTCGTTATTTTAACTCCTATTAATGGCAAAACGCTTATGCTCTGAATGGGTAAATATTTTTCATGTAAAGTTCTATTTCTGAAAAAGCTAAATTTCAGCAGTTTATTGCAGGCTGGTCTAATTTCGAAAAACAATTTACGAGGAAGTAGTTAGTAAAAATTCGCAAACTATAGAGTGAAGTGTTTATCAAATGTTCAAACATTATCCGTATAATTTTGCAAGAATTTGGTTCCGTTGTGATACTTCCTGCTATGAAATTTTAAAGATCATGGAAATAAAATTATTTTATTCCTTATTACTATTTTAAAACCCTTGTTTTACACAGTTTCTGTTTCCGTACCTTATGTTTTTAATAAAATGCCTATAAGGTCATATAAAAGGTTTCAATCATTTTTAACCCGGAGTCTAGATGTCAAGAAAAACGATAACTATTCTTTGTACGTTCGTAAATATTCACGTTACATCGGCTGTACCTGACAATTTTTTGTTTTTCGAGGACCCTGGTATTATCGTACATATTACTTTTTGCATTGTCACAAATTATTGTCCTCGCAACTGGAAGTTTGATGTAGAAGTGATCTTATCCGCTGAACGGCTCCCATTTGAAAAGCACTGCAGGGTCTGCCCCTCTACGCCGTTCCGTCCAACTCTTCAACCTCATAAATACATTATTATTATATTCAACCGCTCACCAATTGCAAAAGGAATCGAGCAATTTGTCGCCCCGCAATTGAAAGTAATCGCGCAAAGTTACATCAGTCACATTCTTCTTTACCTGCCATTTTCCCTCCGAGAATTAAAAGGAACCAAAATGAATTATGCTAATCGCTTGGATAAGAAATTTATAAACGATACCTTTATGTAGTAATTTAAGCTCTTCCTGCACCTCCAGTTCTCCCATATTCACTCTGTGCTGAAACTATAATGGAATCATAATTATCAGTTTTTGTTGTAATTTAGTTTTTCAAGTTGGAATTTTTCGATAGCTTGTTGCACTTAAATTCAACATTGGGCACGGTGAATGGATCTGAGTGGTTTTGCGGGCCGCTTATGGCTGTAGATGCTGACTAAGCCTTTCCAGGAAAGGGCCGCTGTAACTCAGAGAGCGCCGGAATCTCTTCCGCGAATTCTGCGTGCTGCAGGATTCACTAGTGCAATTTATGGGGCTGTTTGCACTGCGTATGCTGCGAACAACTGTGTGCTTCTAATTAATTGATATCGCTATTGTTAGCCATGATTACAGTTTAAAACTCAACCATCCAATCTTAAGGATATCTTAGCTTTTTAGAATAGTATTTAAGTACTTAACATTTTATTTACAAAAAAAATTACAGTAAATACGGAAATTAAAAATCCCAACAACAGCGAGATTTTAAAGAGCAGAAGAATCATTCTTGTTTTCCCAATCGACAATTTAATGTAAAAGTTAAATTAATAATATTGGAAACAAATCAAACGTAACCCGTTTTTTCCCCCAAAATTCAGAAACTGAAAAAAAATCTCTTAATCTATACTATTTCGAACGTGATAAATATCACTCGCGACAATAATGCTTTACAAGCATTTTTTATTATTTGTAATGAGCTGTTAAAATAAATTATTTATTTATCTGTATCATGGAACAGTTCTATGCATGTTCATGTAAATGACACTCTCATATTTATTTTCGTTTATTTCAACTCCTTCCTATTTTTTATATTTATTTAACGTTCCATCAACTCTCGGGTTATTAGCGGCTCTCCGTTTACAAAAAAAGTGAGACAAATTACAAGCTGTATAGTTCTGACATCTTAGACACTGTTGCATTACTTTTTTTAATAAGATATTCTAGTAAACTTGCATCATGTGAAGTACAGAAGTGTTCCTTTTCAAACTTGGAAAGAACGAACGCCTTCGTTCTCATGACATAAAATACGATTACCATCCCAAATAGACTAGAAAACAATATGCTTCTGAAACACTCTTGGAAGATTGATTTCCTGAGCCCGAGGTACTACTGCGGAGAGCTGGATAAATAAATGTCACGGGAATTTATTGGAACAGTCATCTTCGCCAAGAAGACTAATATGCCACATTATTACAAGAGGGGAAGATTGAAACTCGTATGTTACTGGGTCAGTTGGAAGGAAATATACTTGTATGTGTTTCACATAATATTTTTCATCTATGAACTGTTAAAATGAATTGAACGTGCTGAAATCAATAAACGGATGTACTGAAGGGGGAGCTAATTTTATTTAATAATGACGTTTCCTTTAAGTTATTAATTACTTTTTGCAAATCTGATACTGTATATCAGGTAGCAAAATCACCTGTTTCAATCTTCTTCCTATTGTTGGTAGAATTTGGGCTCTAATGTTCGCTGAATGGTTTACTATTTACCTGTCTAACCACTATTCTCTTGACTGATTTTTATGTGTATTCTTCTGTACATTTTTTCTCTCTCAACATCTTTGATATTTATGAATTCACCTTTCTCAATAACGTATTTGTACTTCACTACAGTATTCTTTGCTAGATTCTTTTGCATTTCACAAAACATCACAGTTTATCATCATCCGACTCCATATTAGCTCTTACAAGCGGCAATTGCAATTCAGTTATACAATTTAAGTTAACATATTAATTATTAGTAAATTGATAATATATGAAAACCCAGAAATCGATCTTAAAAACATTTACTGATTAATTGAACTAGTGGGAATCATAATCATCTTGAATATTAGTTAAAAATGTTTACCCATCAGGCGTCGTCAATTTTACCTTAAATGACTTAATACTTCGGAGCAGAAATTTATAGCCAAATTGATGGTTCCTGACGGATAAAAGTTACTGATATTCAAGATAATTACGATCCCCGATGATCGAAAGCGCTCGTAACTTGTCAATAAATGATTGTCAGACTAACTTCTGGGATTTGCATTATTATCGTCCATACATTGGCCGCTCCTTTGATGACCCGAAATCCTCTCATTTTTTTCTCAGTAAATCTCAACCGAAAGGAAAAGAATAGAAGCTTTCAAAAGGTGGAACTATAGACGAACGCTGAAAATCAGGTGGGCGGATAGAGTAACTAACTCGGAAGTTCTAAGCAGAATAAGAGAATTCAGAACAATTTGTAGGACTTTGACCAAGAGAATGGATAAATTAATAGGCATGAATGTCTTGTAAAATTAGTATTAGAGGGAAGTGTGTCGTGTAAGAACAGAAGAGGGAGGTAAAGAAAGTACATTTGACTGGAATAGCACCCTAAAGTATTTCTGCAATGTATATATAAAAGTCAAAAATGACTGGCTTATTACAAGATTTCCGGAATCACTGAGCCGATTGCCTTATAATTTTTCAGTGGAGTGAGAAAGGTTTGAAAAGGTAAATAAGAAAATATACAAAATGAACGAGATTGGTAACAAACCGTTTCCAAATTTTTCAATAGTAAATAACACTTGTGTTCTAACCTAAATGGAAATTTTCTCACGTATTAAATTTCTGTGAGAAAGAAATAAAACATACAACGAGAGTTGTTGAACCAACATTTCGATGAAAGAACCACTATGGTCACACGAAGTCCAAGCAGTGTCTATGTGACCAAAACTAGACTAGTAACTTACGTAGTAATGGCTTGCACGTTCCTTGTAACACGTTTCTTCCTATTGTTAACTTTATCTAAGGCATTTGTGATACAATTAATCCTCCGAGATGTGAAACAATATAATAATTACGATAAGATAATTCTCTGAATTCCCGAGCTACCAATATGTCCATTCAAAATATAAATATTTATGGCGTATATCTTTGTTGAATTTGTTATTTTTAGTCATGATTGATGTTATTCCGTTTACTTTCGTATTTATAACACACAGAGTTAAAAACATTCAATATATTGTGGTTATTCAGTATATTCTCAAATACTGATGATAAAAATATTCTATACGTTAAATACTTCGCAGAGGCTGTTGTTTGTCCAGAACTATAATTTTAGTTGTGATATCACATCCATCTTCCGGCATCTTTAAGTATATAATGGGACCTGGAGGTTATTGTTATCTTGATTACAAGATTATTAACCATTTATGCATAGATTATCAGCGTTAAAATAACAACTGTTATTAAAAGATTACTTGCGGTTTATCTCTTAAGATTAAGATAAAACAGAATGTTAAGTGGTCGGGTAAATAAAGAAAAGCTCTCTGTTTTTAGAATGGGATTATGATCTGACTTGCCTGTTACAAATGGTGGTTCGGCGAAGTACTTAAAATGTTCTTTGGATTGTAACGCAATACAGGGTTTTAGTAACGCTGAACTGATTTGCTTCTTAAGAAAAGACTCGTAGAACAGAACGACTGCTTAAGTCTGACGAATGTTAATTAAAGAAGCGATTCTTAGCCCGGAAACAAAAGGTTGTTTTTCCATCGTCTTTTGTTTCTTCCGTTGTCAGTCGCCAATGAGCTGTTTTAAAGCCAGCGTCTATACAAAGGTTCTGCCAGTCGCCCTCGTAATACGTGGCCTCGTAGACAATGCAATTAACAGATCTCTCGGTATGTAAAACAAATTGGCATTGTATTTCAACCATTTGTGTGATAATTGGTTCATTCTAAACGTTTTTATGGTGGTGAACAAGGAAAAGTGGAAAAAATATTTTTGTTCCTAAGTAATAGTTATCTGAGTAAGGGAAGCGTAATCGGGTCACTAATGTTTTTAGCATTTATAAATGATTTGGCGATAGGTATTGAGTTTCAGATAAGATTATTTGCCGATGACTATCATTTACAGAAAAATTGGAAACGTCCAAGATGCAAATATTCTTCAATCTGATCTAAACAGAATTCATCGTTGGTCGGACGAAAATGGGATGAAAGTAAACGCGGCAAAAAGTAAATCGATTGTATTTACAAAAATTAGAAACGTTTTTCAAGTTGAATATAAATTAGGGGATGAAAATATCATACAAGTAGACACTTGTAATTATCTGGGCGTAACTTTGAGCAAAGACTTAAATTGGGGAGAACACATAAATTCAGTAACTGGGAAAGGGTGGAGGGCACTTCACAAAGTCAATAGAATACTGTGGAAAAGACATCGCTTATAGGTTGGGATCAGATACACGCGTTGAACAGGCTTCAAAACCGGGCAGGAAAAGCAAATATTTCTAGAGGTACGAGTAATCTGGAGGAGAAAGAGGGCCAGGCTTATTAGACCCAGATAGTCGTCAAAACAATTTATCATAGTTGCAAGTCATTTAAAACTATCATTTCCTTCAAAATTTATTTTAATGACGGCGATAAAAGTAGGGGCATAATATCTTAATATCTGGGAATAGGGGTCTGTAACAACTACTTGAATTTATCTTATTTATATATTTGGGTTGCAATACAATTAACAGTTAAAATATATCATTCCACTAGCATTTAAATCACTTATTAGAAATGGCCGTATATGGCCGTATTTTGGTGGCGGTGGAACAAATTCAAACATTCGGATCTGTACACTGGCAAGATCGATTTATTACTCTACTACAAAGTAATAACATATCGGACACGCACGAAAAGTTTATCATTGAAAACTATGATTTATTAAAATATAATGCTGTATTAAAAATAAGTGAATTATTTTTCGAAATTCATCTGTGCACACAACGATATTCCCACAATTTTGTGCCGTTGCTTACGAATAATGTTTAAAACTGTAGACTTAATATATTTGTTTCCGAAAGCGATTTAATTTTAATTTACTATCTCAGAGATATCAGAAAGACTGTCAGTCTCATTAATCGGTAAATGAAAATATTGTCCATGTAAAATGTTAAATGTTGGAGAGTAACTGTGGGAAGTTACTTAACATTGTTACCCAGTGTAATCGAGATAGCAGATGAGCATCTCCAACATTTTGGCAGGGCAATAGATTCTCCTGACTTTAGTTTGTTCAGAGCCGTGAGCAGATTCCTCTGTCAGCACTACCCGGACCAGAAGCTTCACTGCAAACGAGAACTCATCACTCTGATAAAGCTGCTAGTGTGCGGGAATGCCAGACTGCACTAAAGAGACTATCGATTCTTAAATGAGATACTAGACGTCGCTGGAGTTGATCACTTCTCTTCCTTCCGCTCAAAGAAATCTCTGTTTAGCGTTTTCATCGCGTAGTACATTCAACTGTATTTTAATTCCGGATTTTATTTTATAAAACTACAACCCTGAATTCTTACTTAACAGCTAGAAGCCAAACAAAGTTGAACTTTTGTCAGTATTAGTTCAAAACTTTTTAATAGATCGTTATAAGTTTTTAAGTCAACTTAATCACAAACGTTATATAACTATATATATAGTTAAAAGAGGCCAGCATTTTCTCATAGCGTCGTGGCGTACATTTAGGTTTAATACAAACAGCAAAACTGTAGATAACGTATGTCCCTTATAATTATTTACCTTCCGCTTTACTGACGATATTGTCATATTAGAAGAGTCAGAAGGCTTGGAAAACATAATAAATGGCATGAACGTGGTCCTGCAGAAAGAGTTTGATATGAGGTTTAATAGAGGGAAAACAAAGGTAATGAAGTTTATTATGGGAAACAGTGTAATAACAAAGGGTATTAGATTGGGAAGGGATATTTTGACGGAAGTTAAGGAATTCTGCTACTTGGGAAGCGTAATAACTAGGGATGGTAAAATTATAGTAGACATAAAAAGTAGGATAGCACAGGCAAGAAAGGCTTTCGCGAAAAAGAGGAATTTACTTACGTGTAATATAAATTTGAATATAAGAAAATCGTTGCTAAAATTGTTTGTATGGATTGTGGCGTTATATAGGTGCGAAACGTAGACGATAGTAGATAGTAATAGAATAGAATAGAAACCTTTGAAATGTGGTGCTATAGGCGAATGCTGAAAATCAGATGGCTGGATAGAATCACAAACGAGGAAGTTCTAAACAGAATAGGGGAAATGCGAATAATATGGAGGACGTTGACTAAGAGAACGGATAGATTAACAGACCACGTTTTAAGGCACGAGGGTCTTGTAAAATTAGCATTAGAGGGAAGAAGTGTGTGGAGTAAGAACAGAAGAGGGAGTGGAAGGATGGAATACGCTAAGCAGTTTATGGAGAATGTGGGTTGGGCTTTTGCATGCAGAGTTGCATCAGACCAGCCTTTGGACTGAATACCACCACCACAACAACATATTTATTTGGTTTTTTTGAGGGAACAATGCATCAGTGGACGACAATGACAGAGAACGCAACAAAATAGTTCAGTGTTCCGTAACGGCGACTACGAGTGAGAGCGGTCACTATCAGTACATAAAGGAGACTAAATAGCGAAAGGGTCGCTATTTCCCTATTTTGGCGTGTGTGTCCATCCAAAAAACAATGGATTTCTATTAATAAGCCTTTTTCGTCATTGTATGATTCTTAATTGCTTTTCTTACTTTAAACTGTTAAAATAATTGAAAAAGGAAATACTCGTCAGTCTTAATCTATCATCCGGGCTTTCTCGTGTTTTGTTTGTTGAAACTCAACCTTCTTCCAAAAGAACTGAGCTCGCGTCGATTGTCATCTCTCCCATTCACTGGCGTACGTTCTTCATTTTTGCATCAGTTGTTCATTTCCTTAGCTACATATTTGTTCCGAATTCATCTAAAGCAGATATTTTTAAGGGGCCCTACTAATGTATACGGTGTTTCATAATTCCTTTTACAGGTGTCTAGGGGATGTAGTTATTGAAAATTGGATCTATTTCTAATCTCCCGCTTCACTAGTAATACTCTTGACATCAGTTTCCCATTCCGTCGCTGAGCAGTACAGGTCATGACTATACAGGAAGGTAGAATACACGTTTGTAGATTACACTGAGATGTTATAATTTACGGTAAAACAGTCTTTGCAATCGATCGTTTTCCGCATCGCTTCACTACATCACACACCGCACACCATTTTTGACAGAACAGAACAGCTGCTGCGTGGAACAGGTGCCTTCAAATATCCGAAAATAATTTTACTAGTGATGAAAACGTATACTTCGTTTAATAACTCATTGTCTCCAGTGATTTTGTTATCAAACCTATTTACCTTCCAAATGGTACGTTTACAGTGATGGTCTTCTTATTAAAACTTTATCTACAAAGTCACTTTTCCAAGCCCTAGAAATCAGTAAAAGTAATTTTAAACGTCCTGTGTACGGCAGTTAGGGTTACTAATATTATACTAAGGGCAATACGTTAGTGCGACACATGATGGATAAAGCGTTCTCAGGATTCCAGTCGGGTGATTAAGTTTGTTGTCCAGATCACTTGAATGGCTGACACCGCCGTCATCTTCAGGTGAAACCAGATGAAGTCACTTTACCTGAAGATGACGGTGTAAGCCATTGAAACGTTGTGGACAACAAACTTATTCACCCGAGAACGCTTCATCAAGCATCTACGTCGGAAAAACCTACATTCCCTATTATGTGACTTGAAATCAACTCACTCTGTGATACTCGATCACACGTACGTTTCCACCTTGTTAATTTAACTTCAGTAAGTAATATTTTTAGATTAATAGAATTTTAAGAACGGAATAATTTGTAACAATCAAACTGAAGCCTGAAGGGTACGAAAGAGAATTAGCACATTAATATAGAAAAATCTCGAGTTCCGTTCTTCATTCAAGTCCTAAAATTAGGTCGTTAACAAAGATTCTGCTGAACCTGTCTTCAGGTTTATATGATGGATCAAGAAAGGTCGAGAGTCAACAATGAAAGTTCAGTGTTGATCCTCGATTCGGCTCCCGGTCCTGTCGAGATATTTCTACGAGACATACAGAACCTTCAACTCTATAAGGCTTGGCCATAGTACACTTAAAACTATCAGTCGCAAATCGACGCTACATACGTCACTTTCGCTATTCTCGATCATTTTACTCGCGCTTGGTGACTGAGATGGCGTGTGTTGAGTATATTTTGAAGATCAATAAGGCAAGCAACAAAGTAGAAAAAAGGACTGAATTCTTGTACACTCTTATTCCTCAGTGAGGTGTCGCCATTGAGATGTGATGGAATCGATAAATAAAATACATAAAATAACCAAGTTGAAGAAAATATTCATATGCGTTTATAGTTATTTTCAAAAAAGTTTTAATGGCAATATATTTTTAATCGTGTAACGGTTTGTTCACTGATCTTGTTTTTTAAAAAAGTTCGCTTAAGTTTCCCTTTTCGTAGATTCCTCAATATGAGTTCTGATTAAAATGTCCTAATTGGCAAACGTGCGACCTGCGATGAACATTAAATAAAGCAAATACTGAAACGTGTGATAGGACGGTTTAAACGTTTGGAACGGTGTTCGAATGATCATATAGGAATGCGTGTTTCATTTGCGTTTGCTTCTTCTTCTTTTGGTCCTACAGTTGGGTTCCAGTCTTGACGCTTCGAGGTTTGCTGATCCTTTGCTTTCATTCTCCATCCCCTGGCTCCTCTTCCCCTAACATCCTTCTCCAATTCATCAATCCATTTCAATGTGTGTCGTGCTACTCTTCTGATGCCATAAAGTTCAGTAAATATCACCTCCATAAATCTTCCGCAAAATATTCAGCTCAAATATAGCCAAACTGTTCAAATTTGCGTTTTAGACGGTATAATTTATATTGTTATGTTTCTAAAAGTTAATTTCAATACGTTGGCGGTTTTCTTTCACTATTCCCTCCCATGTGATTGATTGTAAATCAATGGAATGTCGTTTTTAGGAGAATGAGGAGGAAAGTAAATTTGTGGTTTCTTTCCTGGAAGTAAAGACGGTAAAAACATCTCCCTTAGAGAACATGTGCGAGGTTTACGGCAGACACTGTATCATACAGCACATTGTGAAACACTGTGTAAATGAATAAATAGGCCATTGCATCTCGCACGCGTAGTATATGATTTGTTTGTTTGTCTGTAGAGGGACGGGAGCTGTCAGCTTGACGGGGAATTAGCGCAAACTGGTGCAACGTCTGTGTTTCGGGACGCAGATAAGGCCTTCATAATTACATTCCGTGTTGCGAGCAAATAACGCGGTGTGTAAAGGCTTTCCAGGTGGACGATAAGATGAAATGAGGAGAAATACGGTGATACTCGTAAACACTCCATTCTCTGAACGGGTTTACTTTATCAAAGTAGTTCTACGTAAAGATGTGGAAATTTAATAACGAGGTGTAGTCTTCACAAGAACTTCGCATTGGTTTTTAGATGTTTGGTTTCGGCCGACGTCGTACGTACACGCTTTCACCCGAAACGTCTAGTCGATAATACTAATCTTTAGTGAGGATTAGCGTGGGCGTTACAGGATTTAAACTTTCGCTGCTGAGTTTCGGCAAAGCTTCTCGACGTATTTCTCGAATTATTTGTGATAACTTCATCTCATTACTTCACTGCCTATGGTGTATAATCAAGAGAATCTAGTCTCCGAACAAACAGGCTCAAGCTGGAGAATACGCCCAATCGTCACTACCACCATTTCTTGTCTATTAATAAGTTGAAAATTCCTTAAAACTTAAGGAACTCACGGGTTTATTTTAGAAAACTGTTAATATTTGAATCCTAAAGGATTAATTATGGTTAACTGTACAAGACAAATGGAAGAAATAACTAAAAACACAAACTTTGTAATACAAAAATATTAATCTAGATTTTTTTTTGGTTAACAGGCTACATGAGGGTGATCCTGAAACAGGCAACTACCCTTTAATAGCATAGGAAGGGAATTGAAAAGGGGGGATGCGGAAGGTAGAGCAAGGTAGCCAAGGGTTAACTAGGGCCCCCGGGCTATGGTTTAAGGATCCTACCCGGTGTTTCACCTAAAGTGATGCAGAGAAAACCCTAGAAAACCTGCATCAGGTAGGTCGGGCATTGGGTACTATTCTCACACCCTTCCGAATGACGGGAGACGAGTTTGCTGTGGGGTCGCAGCATTCCCTTCTCCGTGTCTCCACCAGTTTCAGGAGGCAGTTAGCCGACTGATCCAATGGGATTAGCGGACAACTCTTGCCATATGCCCAAGGTCTTTGACCCCAGTACATATACCTCCTAAAATAGGTGAAGGTGTCTCGGCATATGAGAACTTTGATAAAAAATACCCAGAGAGAGAGTGCGAGGCATTCCCGACATGATCAGGTGAGCCCCGCAGTCACTCTGGGCTGAAGCGCCTGCGAGAAAATTCCCGCAGCGCCTTTCGTCATCCCTTATAATAATTTTGTTTTGTAGGAGCGACAATGAGAGAGAAACAAACGAGTTCAGTGTTGTATAATAGCGACTGCGTGTGAGCAGGCGCAATCAGCGTGTAAAAGACCTATGAGGGTAAATGATAACGGGAAGGGCGTGAGAATAGTACCCAATGCCCGACCTACCTGATGCAGGTTTTCTAGGATTTTCCCTGCATCTCTTTAGGTGAAACACCGGGTAGGATCCTTAAACCATAGCCCGGGGGCCCTAGTCAACCCTTGGCTACCTTGCTCTACCTTCCGCATCCCCCTTTTCAATTCCCTTCCTATGCTATTAAAGGGGAGTTGCCTGTTTCAGGATCACCCTCATGTAGCCTGTTAACCAAAAAAAAAAAAATGATAACGGAAGGTCGCTTTTACCCTGTGCTAGTGTGTGTGGTCATCCTACATTCATTATGCGGAATTCCGTTAATTTTTTTTAAAATTCTCACTTGACACTATTTCATTAGTCAAATCTATTTATATTATGGTTACTGAATTTTTTTTCGTATTTAACTATTATCAGATACACAAAATTACGAGAGAAAAAAGATACAACCTAGGATTCCGAACAATTTTCACTTAAACTATTTCACTAGTGTCTGCAATCGACAAAAAATCTATTAAATTATAATGATTAAAAAATCTTATGCATGGTTTATTATCAGCCTTTGATATTTCCTGAAGTTTGTATTAAAAGTCATGAAGTCGGATTTGAAATCTACCGTGATTACATGGAATATGTAAATTAAACGGCAATATACAAGCTTGCCATATTGGTTAAAAACATTCGTATTATTTATCATCCTTTCGCGTGCCTCTAATTTTCATAATATAATTCATCATCGGGAGAGTAGCGGAATGAAAACAAAATAGCCACCATATTTCGCGCAATTAAATATTTCGGGTTGCTGGCCACATTTGGTGTAAAGGTTAGTGATGCTGTCTCGCATCTAAGAGGTCCTCGGTTCAAATCCTGGCTTCAGCATGTATGTTGTTTTTTTGCACTCTGAAACTAGAGTAAATGGATACGGTAGTCGCTAATAACTAGAGTAGTTGATGCGACTCTTAAGAAATAAAAATATGTGGTGGACTTCCCTGTATTCAGTCTCTCTCAGTGTACGTTGACGTCACAGACTTTCACAATCCTGTATTCTTTTTATCTATAATTTGTTCTACATTTATGGCAAGTGTTTCTCACCACCACAGTGTTGTTTCTCGAGTTTTTAAGAATGTGTGTGCCAATTTTCGTTGCGATTTATCAACGCGTTTCAAAGTGTGTAAAGGTTACATAAATTAACGTCGTTTTTATTATGTAGATTAATGAAAACAGTCGTTAAAGTAAAATATTAGTAAAGCAAATGTGTTTCTCGTGGTTTGAATACTCGTTCCCTTTGCCTCGCATTACATCAACAAAATCAAGAATTATTCTACTTAATGTAACGTGCACTGGATTTTATAAGAATTCCGGCCCGATTTCCAAGCCGTTAATTCGCTTCCTTTTCACAAGAATTTGTACAGGGTGAATTTCCAATGTTCCCATTCTTAATTCTCAGTCTACGCCACCACAAAATTCATTTTATTTTTCCATTAATAAGGAGAACATTACTTTTACAGAAGATACTATATTTTTGTTTTAAAAATTTCAGAACTTACGATCGTAAATACGAAATTGTTATTCTTTCCCAATTCTCAGATTTAGTTCATGTCACCCTTGTTCTTGTTTTCGTTTTATTTACTTATTCTGCTTTTAACTATTGTTTTAAAAAATTCACGAATTATATTTCAAATCTGACAGCGTGTTAAAATGGTTACATCACTCCATTTAAGAATTTTTAAAATTACAGTTGACTTATTATTTTAATCAGTTCACGTTATCCGTTTAAAGATAATATAAGTCTTATACTGATCTGTGGAATCATAATATCAATTATAAAGCTTTTGATGGGCATGTTTCGATTTGATTATACCGATTAAAAAATAATTCTAGCCGAAATATTACATACAAAAAGAGGGATGTAGCGAATGTCGTGGAGAATTAATTAGCAGATAACAATGGTACTAGTACCAGTATGTCAATGGAAATTGGTTTCTGGAATTAAATAGCGGACAATGCCACGAACTGTCGGAATTCGGCGAACAATATGTGTTTTATTGACTGTATGAAGCATTGTTCACAGATTTCACGTTTGGATCAATTGATCGAGTTGGCATTAACATGTGGCGGACATTTTAGGACGATAGACAGAAGGAAGTTAAATATTCTCTTCCCAACATTCGCATCACTCTATTACAAGCCAAGAATGAGTATTTATTCACCAAGACCAATTATAATTCATTCGCTATACAATTTATTTTATCAATGTTTCTATCACCCCCAATTTAAGGCTCTGTCCCGTAGAAAGTCGACTTAACGAAAACTAGATGCCTAATCTAGCTTGTCTTCATAGTCAAGGTTTTTAAGGATATCACTTTGTATTCATTTGCTTGATTAGTAATTAGTTATTGTAGCATAATCGTATGTAATCCATTTTTATTTTCATTAGCCGCAAAAATGAACGCTCTTCACTGCAATTGATGACCATAAGGCAAAGGAATATTCTTGTAGCAAGTTCGACATTAGAAATGTTTTTTCATTAGAGTATGTAAGGTCGGCATTTTAAAAACCGCCGTTTATTTTTGGAGGTTAAAGTACTTCCTTAAGTGAATATATGTTGAACTGAGCTCATTATACATATAGAATTCTGCAAATAATTTGTATTTATTTGTCAAATGGCCACACTCGAATGTTTTGTAACTTGGAAAGAAAAATAAAACTTTTGTTAACTTCGTTGTACGTTTCCTAATGTTCCTTTAAATGAGATTATAGGAACAATTTTATTTTTTCAATAATTTTCCATTGATAGCTCATGAATTGCAATAAAATCTGATAAAAATGCTGTGATAAATAAAAACGTGAAAAATATTAATTTGTGCGTTTATTTATGACAATATACATTAATTGGATTACTTCCGTTACGAAGTCGGCCTTTTTTACTGATTAACAATATATATTTTACACTATTTACACACATTAAATTTCTTACTAACTAGATACACGAATTCTGTACTGAGGGTCGTCTAAACAGGCATTCTCATGGAGCAGAATACAAACACGCGGAATTGGCAGTACTGGGAAAAGGTTGCAGTGTAATTACCCTTTCTTCTCACCTTAACCTGAAACTTGCCGCTGGAGTCCGCTCTTCCTCGTTGCTATCATGAGCACCTTGGTGCTCCGGTCTCGATCACTCC
The DNA here is from genome assembly GCA_034510155.1 of Eucriotettix oculatus. Classification (NCBI taxonomy): domain Eukaryota; kingdom Metazoa; phylum Arthropoda; class Insecta; order Orthoptera; family Tetrigidae; genus Eucriotettix; species Eucriotettix oculatus. The sequence continues at coordinate 86,481,855 of CM067379.1, forward strand.
TTCCTCCCGTAATTCAAAAATCCATTGCCAAGACAATATTCAATTTATTACTGTCCCCTTTAATATTCACTCTTAAGCTCCCAGTAATAATTGAATCTTATTATCCAATGTTAATATTCACTCTTAAAATCTGATATTAACATTTACAAATCCATTTTTCCTGGACTTTTAATATTTTCCCCTACTATTTCGTTTCCGTCGGTGGCGGGGCCCGATCGTGTCCAAAAATTATTTTCCTATCATCTCTGGGAGTAGCCATTTCGCAGATGTTTGGGGAAAACACCATGTCCCCTAACAATCCGTTGCCGCCGAATCGCAAAAGCTTGAGAAAACCTCAAGTCGCGTCAACTTCAGGATTTTTTTAATACCCCTGTCTGTAACCTTCAACTTTCCTCACTCCGCTTGCCTTTTGATTCCATATCACCAAATCCCGCATGTAGTTGTGTTTTACCATTGCAATATATGGATATTTTGTAGAATTATTTAGTAATTTTATTTGTTTTACATCCTTAATAACGATAATCATCATTTTTAAAGTAGCATACATGGAATTGTATGGTGTTATATTCTTCGAATGTGTCTCTTCCATACACAGTGCGCCCCGATACGGTGCATCTACTTATGGGTATCGCTGACATAGGCGACCTCTACAGTCCAGATGGTATAGTGACTCACATGCCTTGATAACTAAGTTAGAAAGCTAAAGAATTTATGTGCGCGTACTTATGCACTTGTCTTGAAGAGTCTGCGCGAGTAAATGAGATAATAAGGAAGCTTGAATAATTTTAAATTCAATCTAATAATTGAATTTGAAAATGAAAATCTATTTTAAAAGTAAGATTGATTAATATCAGATTAAATTAAATAATCATAATTAGTCTGTAGGTCTTGGTTTATTGGAATTAAGATATATCCTCGCAGATATTGATAAATCTTAAAAACCAGGTATTGCGTTGGGAAGAGAATTAATTATCCTCTATGACGAATGTATGAGTGGCCATTCTGGAGATATAGATTAAAGGCGTGACGCGTTACAGGCATCGTAAAATTTCACTCTCGTCAAAACACGCCAAAAAACGTATAACTTCAAAAAATTGGAAGTAAACTGATGTATATCTAGTGCCGCATGTAGCCAAATCTGACGTCAAGATTACTACAAAAAAAAAATTACGGCCCTCAGTAACTCTGCCCTTATGGAAGACGACGACTTTGATTCAACATGGTTGATCATTTTGCAATGTGTGCTACTGGTTTCAACTTTGTCTTTCCGTTTCTCACTGACTTTCCATTTTCTAAATCTTCAAATTAGTGTATTTTGTGTTTCACCGTGTTGAGCTTTTATCTGTGTAGGCATACAATGCCAGAGCAGGATAAAAACCTCCCGATTGTTAATAACGCTTCCTTTTATGTAGCTCTCACAAAATGCTAAACAGATTCAAGCACTAAGAACAAAAATAACGTCAGAAGCAAGCCAAAGTATGGAGACGTAATGGCTGGTTGCGAAAGAAACAGTAGCTCCAGTGAAAGGGCTTAGGGCCTGTGTTGATAATAGCGCGGAGTTGTTTGCTGTTTATGGGACATGCAGTTTCCCCGGAGAGCAGTGCGTCATATGAGCTTGCCACAAAAGTGTGCCAGTTTTTTGCTCGGTGTGTTCGTTGGCGAACGAGCGATCGATGTCGGAACCGTATATTCCAGCAGCCGCAGGCCCGGATTTCAAAGACATTATTGCTGACGGGACACAGACTGTCACAACTGTGGAGCTCGCCATCTGACTGACATCTACCTCCATGAATATATTCACCCTCGCTTCCAACTGTCGCTGCTGATTTCTTTGCACGAAAATTAATTTACGAGCTCTAGGCAGAAATCGATGTTCGTATTTTATGATCAACGTCATACTTTCTAACGACTATTCCATCAGTTTATTACTCGTTTTACAGCCGAACCGTCCAATTATGTTTCAAATAGAACACAATATTTTCAAACTTCCTCCGAAAGGTCTATGTTAAACATTCTACCTTTAAAGAAAATATTCGGTCAATATTTCTGCTTCAGCAATTAGTTAATTTAATCATTCGTTTTTTTCATTCCAGGTGGATCTGATCAGTTTTAAGAACACTTAGCGTTCTTTAATCCCGGTTTTCAAAATCCGTTCGGTTTGCCCAGTAAACTACTATCAACAATCATTACATTAAATTTTATAGCTTACATTCTGGGATTGTCGCATACCCAGGGTGTTTATAACTAAACTACGACACGCTTCAACACGGTGTCTGTTGAAACGCCTCCCTTCCCCTAGTCAAAAATTTCCCATACACCGCTCAGAGACTTCAGGAGCGATCTTTCTAGAGAACTGTAAATTTAATTAAAACTGAATAAATGTTTCTCCGTGTTCCGTAGCAGTTTTGCGAGTATTTTTTAACTCACAAGATACTTAAACGAGCCCATTTTCTAGATTTATTTTTAATAGCCTGCCTTAAGATGTTAAGTCTTGAACGGAAAATGTTAGTTTCTAGCATCAGTACTTTCCGCTCTGCGTTGTGAAAATTGTAAATTCGCCAGTGTCGAATTTGTTCAAAGTAAAGCTCTGTTTTTTTTTATAATTTCTACGTCCCATTTCCTGAACAGATAACCGAATAATTTCCCTTTTTTTGATCTTTTTCTACTGTAACCTGCTCCGTCGGATCAATTTCTTTACGAATTCCGGTCCGGGCGGCATTGCGTATGGAAATTATATATTGCCCTTAAAACGAAACAACAGGTACAGAATCTTGAATATATAAAAAGTACGGTTTCATTGATTTATGATCGCTTCAGGGCAAACATTATCCCCCACATTTGATTTTGAGACGGTCCCGCTGTCATACGTTTCGGACCTGATGCAGGTTTTTTTAGGGTTTTCTCTGCATTTCGTTAGGTGAAACAGCGGGTAGGATCCTTAAACTACAGCCCGGGGCCTTAGTCAACCTAGGCTACCTTAGTCTACCTTCCACATCCCCCCTTTTCAGTTCCCTTCCTATGTTATTAAAGAATAATTGCCTGTTTCAGGATCACCCTCATGTAGCCTGTTAACCTCCTCCACCCCCCACCCCCCCAAATTTTAAAATTTACCTGACGCGACAAATAACACCAATTTACGTATACATTGTATCGACGATCCAAAGAAGTTTATTATTTCTCAGGGAGTTAGTTCTCTGCCAACAATAGGTTAATGAATATGTAAGTTAAATCTCCTGTTTTCAAACACTCAAATTTTCATTGAAATCCGTTGAGCCGTTTCGGAGCCCATTCGATAGAAACTTACACATGGACAAACGTATCGATTTTTTTATTGGTATAGGTTGGTCAGCTACAGGGTTTAAAAAAATTGTAAATTTCTATCAAATGAATTGTTTTTCTGCATTTTTTATTATTCGTCAAGAAGAATTAATTTTTAATGCCTCTTTCAGTGCAATATGCTTTAACAAATTTTCACTCTTTTCATCTTTTTTTCCTGCAGGAAGTTTGTTGTGAAATGCGTAGCGAAAATTGAAACTGAATTAAAACCTTCATCTTTGCGCACTAAAATTTACCACCAGATAAAACGAATAATAAGAAAGTTTCTTTCAACAATCTCTTAAGGGGATCAGAAGTAATATAAATTAAATACTACTAGTTCCGTACCGGTAAAGCAGGTAGCGTATTGTAATGTTTTTTTGTGTGATTTAAAGCTTTCTTTATATGATTATGCTTTATATGATTATGTAATTATCTTCACAAGAATACAAATTTTAATTAAATTTTTTAAATTGAATGAAATCTTTCTACTAGTTGGGGGGGGGGGGGACATAGACAAAACTTTGAGTGGCCAATATGCAACTAAGTTTCTGTAATCTAAAGTTTATTTTGACTTTAGTCCAGAATGTTATTAAGTTACTTAATTTCCTTCGTCTTCAGAGAACACTTTCACAGACACACACAATAAACAATAAAACACTTCGCTCTGCCTTTAATTTTAATTTCACTTCTTTCGTCGTATAAACCTCTAAAGACGACTCTCGTACTGGGTACTCTATTTCCCAACAACATTTTACCCTCTTCCTGAACCTCTTACTTATTTACATAAATCCATTTATTCTATTTTGTACGTTATCGTGTACAACATATCACTACACTCGAAATCTTAAAAATAATCTGTGTAGTTTGGTGTCCGCTCTGCTACTGTCATTTCCACCGCCCACTCAGCAAAAGGGTCGCCCTGCTATAAATTACATCAATCTTTCCCTTTTATTTACCATAAATGGTCCCTCAACTTTAAAATCCTCACAAATATTCTGTTCCTTCTCAATATTACTCATTACTTTATATAATAGATTCATTACTCGAAGGTGTAATTCTAATATCCGAAGACTTCGTTCTTCTTCTAATTTTCTAGCTGCTCCTTTCTCAGAAACTTTAATACAATTGATCCTAGATTTGTCAGCTCCACCGAAAGTTCACACTTTCGTTCTCCCTCCATGCCGATGCCACATTTTGGGAACTCAAGTATTTGCTTATGGCTACATTCGCAACCAAATTTGTGATATTTCATGCAGTCAAAACAATCAACTCGCATGACATTTTTCTCTTGTCTTTTGTACTGGGCTTCAAAATTACTTCCGTGTAAAATGTTCCTAGTTCTCCCTTCTCCGCACCAAACTAATGTTATGAAATTTTTCTCGAACCTTTCATGTATTAATTTGATCTCTTCGTATAACAATTTCAGTAATTCACATCTTTGAATGTTAAACTGTACTTATGTTAAATAAAGTAATAGACGCACTACTACATAAATTTCATTCATGCATCAAGCATTTATATAAATGTTTATACAAGTTCCCGACAGAGTAAAAATGTATAGAAAAATAAATAAATGTGTATAACGTTTCATTCATGCATCAATCATATATAAATGTTTATACAAGTTCCCGACAGAGTAAAAATGTATAGAAAAATAAATAAATGTGTATAAAGACACTCAAATTTTCAATTATATCTAAATTACTACATGATTATAATATTCGTCCAATATTCCTAGGATGTGGTTGCGATAGATTTGACGATTAAGCACGCAACTAATTCAATTCAAGCCGTAAATAATTCAATACGTAAATCAAAATTACATATTAAATTTTTCAGCGTTTTATAAATATTTTTTTCTGTTTAAGATAAATATTCCAATGCTATTAATTTGTGACTTCATCCAATGGCTCAACAGCCCTCTTGAGGGCCTAGGCCTACTGAGGCGGCTGCTGACTGTCATCTGGCGTGACAAATTCCGAATTTGGGGTGAAACGTGGTCAGTGTATCAATTCCCCAACATCCTTAATCCCGGTCCTCGCGACCTTGACACTAACATCGAACCAGTGACCTCTGGGTTGTGAGGCAGCAACTATAGGCTAGCCACTACACCTCAGGAGGTCGGCATTTGTTATTTGCAATTGAAAAATACTTATTTTTTAAAAATACATAAAGAGACATTTTTACTATTACTCTATACTCAAATAGAATGTTCTCTTTCCTGGTTGGCTGTGTGCATATATTGACGGTAGTTAGTGCAAATCGGTGAATGGACATGCTCTCATTAGTTTTCCCATAGCATAATTAAGACCGCTTGCCACTAAGCCCTCAGCGGCCATCAAATATGCCTATTTTCAATTCGGTTGAATACGCGCCCACATTCGCCGAACCGTTTGATGCCACTCCGTTCTGTTTCCATGTTTAGCTATGAAACAGGCAAGTGTCGACTTCGTCCAAAGCTTTATTATTAATACTGGATTCTGTCAACGGCATCTTTAATCTTAAATTCACGAATTTGCTGTCCGCAGAGTTGGTGGAGGGAAGAATGAGAAAAATAATACGTCTTGCTTTATGTTATTATTTTTATATTGAAAGTATTCACAAAAGCTAAACTGCCCTGAAACTCGCTATTATGCCTTGTCATGGTGATATTTTTTTCCTACCATAGAAACATCCTTCAGGTTCTTCTCGAAGTCTGTTTTATTCTTTTCCAAACATTGGTAATTTCACTGCTCAAAGTTGCCAGTGATCTCGTAAATGCTCTACAAGAATTTTGCAGGAGTGAATATGCTCCAGACTAAATGAATTGATGTCAAACTTAATTACCGAAGTAACACTTGATATGTAATCATTGGATAATGGTTCGTTAGAGATTTGATAGATTGAAACCGAAGCCCTGCGCAGAGAATCCAATCCTCGTCGTGCCTTTGTGAGTGCCAGAACATCCCACGGCGCCACCGCTCAGATAACCAAAAGCACCGCTATTGACGTGTTAAAATGCCGCTTATGTAACAATGAAATGTGGCCCTGCCAAGATATTGTACCTATTGAAACGGAGAACAATACGAAACGTAGTAGCAAGTAACATTGTTGTAAATCAACATAGAATTTCTTTGTGGTTTGTGGGAAATGTGAGCTATATGTAACAATTTCTTTATTATTCTTATTCTGGTGAATAGAGAATAGTTTTAAGGTACAAATCAGACACTGTGATTTTGTCATAAAATCTATTTCACACATCGACAATTTATCAAGTCTGTAACGAAACCCTTGGTGAATATAACAAGCTACATGCATTTGTTTCGGAATGTTTAAACTATTGTCAGCTATGAAGATAACTAGGTTGTCCACGTGAAACGTGAAATACACTTTTCAAAATTCTAATATTCTCTTGCCTCTCTTTTTCCCATTTTAAATATTGGAAACAATGAAAGTCGAGAAATGCTGAATAAAACCTATTTATAATTTCAATTAAATAATAATAATAATGCAGTATGTAACAAAACAGCGATTTGGAAGTCCTAAGCGAACAATTTATTAATTTCTGCTACCAATTTAACTTTAAATTTTTGACAATACCGCTAAAATATTTTTGATATGAAATATTATGTTTATGCCATCGAAAGTAATTGAAAATAATTTTAATATTATTTTCCCACACAAAAAACATTTGTCTTGTAACTAAAACCCAAAGAAGAGTTTATGTAAATCAACTTTACGAAAATGAAAACATTAATTATTTGAATTATAATCTGATAATAGTCAATTTGTAATTAAATAATCAAATTGTTTGTAAGAAATTAGATAAAAATCAACGACCCGTATAACAGACAATTATTGTCTCCAAACTACTGTTTTAAAGTTGGAGATTTCCATTTTTATATTACATTTCTTGGTAATTCTTTTTTGGTTTCTGAAAAATTGATAACTACATTGTTTACCTTTTCAATTTTATGTTACGTTTTTCGTGGGTTATTTTTACGCTATAAATCAAAAAAATTAATCAGTTGTTCAATTCTAAATTTTAATTATTAAACTCTCAAAATATTGTAGATAAATGGTTTAAAAATCTCACCAATAATCATTGTCTGTTATACATGTTGTTAGTTCTTATTTAATTTATATTCTTTAGAGACGTTTATTGTTCTTACCTTTTCGTAAGGTTGGAAGTTGATTGAAGTTGTATCCATTGAAAAGTCGTAGTTTACGGAATTACCCGGTTGGAAACCCTAGAAACCTTTCTTAATTCTCTTCACCCGAAAGCCTTAGATCACTAATGACCATAAAATAAATTCGTTGAGTGTCTGTATATTACTAGCCTTGCTACCCGACGTCTGAAACTAACATTGCAGAAATACCTGAAGAAATTTGAAAGAGAGATCATATAAATAGGGAATAATATCAAGGATGTTCTCCCTAACTCGTTAACTACATTACTTCATACTCTGCATAGTTGTAGATCGTAAGTGTATAAATGAATAATAACTTCAGTTGTGATTTTATAATATCGTCCAAAATAATTTTATAACCAACCAAAAAGAAATACATTATTCGAAGTCATGACTGTCGACTGGGACATTTAAACTTCGGTCATCTTTCTTTTTTTTTGTAGTTCCTCGTTTCCTTTTTTGATTTCTCTATTAAGAGGATTTTTCTCACAGGGACGTTTATATTTATTAACATGAAGACGTAAAGAGTAGCAGTCTCCGTCGATGAGTAACAATTTCATTTAAGGTTAAAGTATTATTTTGAACGATAATACATTATATATATATATATATATTAAGCAGAGCGGAACACCAATTAATTATATTTTTGTTTTAATGGTGTTCCCTTCACTTCAAACTAATTTATTTTTTTATCTCCCAATATATCACTTTACATGTACGTGGAATTAAATAAAATATATTTAGATGTGAAAGTAATAAAATGAAATCAAGGTCGCATGATGGAGCAGGTATTTTAAAATTGTCCGCCAAATGCGGCGACGTAGCCTGCCACCTGTTGGCGGAGCATAGTTTTTACGGGTGTTGTGGTGGCGGTGTGTTCCAGCGTGCTGTTGACACGGTGAATTATTGATGTGTTGTGTTGCTACAGATCTCGGAGGGCGTCCCAGGACCTGAGCAGACCCCGAGAGAGTGTCGCCCCGTGGGTGCGGTAAGTTCCCTCACTATCCTATCAGGTGGCGGGGCTGAGCGGATAACACGCCAATTAAAAGCTGGTCGAATGGCCAGTTTCAAAACAGATCTACTCTATTAACACGCTTGAAATGAATTTAATCACTGCTTCTGTGAATTGCCATTTCAAAATTGACTTTTGCTTCTTTGTCATATTCTAAATTGGTACGTAATAATTTTTGTTAAGTCCTTTATGATGAATTTGGATACAAAGGAGCGTTGCCTAATGGAAGAAGAAAAACATATATATAAAGATAATTACCCAAGAACAGGAAGATTATACCAAGTGAAAGATAAATAATTCAAGGTTTCGATCGGTAACAAATATTTGTTAGTCTTCAGCAGAAAGGATATTCGAATGTATAGCACACGGGACAACTGCCTTGCAATTTGGGTTGTAAAACGGTTGCACATACAACTCGCTCATACACGAAAAATACTTTCGTTTCAAGGTTGCACGTAAAATAAACATATTTCAAGTGGAACGGAAACACATTCATAAAAATCAAATTTAAAGTAATCTTGCACTTTATAAATTGATATAATAATTCAGGGCCAATTTTGACATATAAATCAAGCATAAAATATCGGGTTGGAAAGATCTCAACCGAACTGGTAATCGAATCCGGGACTTCCGCTGACTGGGTGGACGCTCTACCATCTGAGCAATCCGAATCGACTCCTCAGTCTGGAACGAACTACCTAACTGTCTTGTACCTTCATTCCCCGTTCGGTCGAGATTTTTCCATCCTGATTTTCTAAAGTCAGTATCATGGGTTCATGGCTCATCTGAAACTGTAATGTCTTTGATTCTTTAATATAAATTGCATTAATTTAATAATACATTTACATTGATGGTATTTTCTACAAGTATAAGAACCTCATAAGATGTAACTCAGCCATTCCTAAACAAAGAAAGTAATTTTTTACAATACTGGAAAATCCAGATATAGGCATTAAAACAAAACGGGTACAAAACTCCTTTCTTTATGGTAACATCAACAACAGATACGTAAATGTAAATATAATTTAGAAGGTAGGAATGGAAAAGTGTCATAAATTTGGAGGTCCAGAGTTAAGAGTCCTGTGTCCGGTCGACATTTTTAATTTTACATTAATAGCCATTTTATTATGAACAATTAAATTATAGAACCTGATACTTCAACTCGAAAATTTTAGTTGAAAGTAATTTATACGGAACTATTAAATTTTTGCGAAGGAAATAAAGTATTTGTAAAAATGCAATGGGAATCTTATAAGAAAATTTAACACATTATAGTATTTTTAATTTAATATACGGTATACCCGTTTCGTTTTCAATTTTTTTTTTCAGTCATGAAAGGTGTGTTTCTAATGTCTGGAACTCCTCCAATAATTGTTCTATTCTGCTTCAAATTATTATAAGCATTACCTTTGCTTTAGCTTACGGTTGTGGTGTGCTATAGATTTAAGTATTGTAATTTTATTATATCTAATATACTTTTAATACATTGTTTCGTTACCTACAAAGTAGAATTAAGTCCCGCCTTTGTTTAATTGTTAAGATGTATTAGTTTATGCAAGCGATTCTCGTTTATTTTGATTGGTGAAAGAACAGACATCAAATGGCGTAGAAAATAAATTTATACTGCGTACAGTTTTCTTAAAACGAAGTTAGGTTTTCGGTTTTAAATCTTTCATTAATATTATGAAAGGAAATCATGCCAGGAATTCTTTTACTAATTCGCGGTAACCTTTTTTAAAGATTGAAGAGATTTGTTGAAACTAATAAAGAATATTTTTCTTAAATGTCACAAGAGTTCTGATATATAGTTTACTTAATTATGCAAGTCTTGAAAAATAACGTCACTTGTTATTCACAATTCTGTAGATTGCTTTTTTGATTTCCTTCTCAAAATTATATCTGGAAATTAATAAAGTAGATGCCAAGACGTATTCTTCTAAAAGTAAGAGCTTGCGTGAGGGTAGGTTCATAAATCCTGGCTTAGAGGAGATCGAGGACAAGGGAGAAACGATAGACTGTGAGAGCTGCACAACTTGGAAAAACTTGAGGAAATCACCCTTGGAGCTTCAAGAGAGTGAACTTCCGGACGATGTGCGTAAAATTATTACAGTCGCTGCGTCACATCCAGGTCTTCCTATTTTTTTTTATCACTCGTGGATGACCAATGGTGTAGAGCTGGCTGAAAATCAAAATAAAATTTATCTCTTGCCTACAACTTGTGGGCTGTGTTTGTGACACAGACTTTGTGGAAAACATTTGTATAACAGTTTTCTAATAGATCGTATTTGGCATTAGGAGAAGATTATGTAATATCAATGAATTTGAGACACTTCATGGGATTTAAGGAAAGTATAAGTACTCATTATAATAATTATATTCATCTGATTAATATCATAAACGTCAGATAAATAATTCGAGTGGGTTTAGTGTTATAAATTCCTCTAGCCACCTTTCACCTTCTTAATTAAATAAAAGATTGCGTAGATACAATAACACAGCTTTAATATTCAATTTTCACATCTCCAGCCATTGCGTCGTGTTACGTAACTATTACCCACAGAAAAAATATGATTAAACATAATAACGAGGTAATCGTTTATTAATCCTTATTTAAATTAGTGCAATTCTATTTAATCACATTGAATGAAATTCAATGAAAACATGTTAAGGTCACTGAATCTTATGCCAATTTGTAAGGAGGCGCTTGTGAGGTGACGTTGCTCGTTGGCAGTTATTCATAAATATACGAATGTAAAATAATTAAGTCGCTCAATTTGAAGAAAAGTTGGACTGTCGTCAAAGTTTGTTCTGCTTCAATTTTCCTCCATTTATTACACCAAAGTTACATCCTTCCCGAAGAAGTTTCGATTCAAACCGTTACACGGACGTCTGCGCCTCTTTAAATTGAAGTTTAACTCTGGGTAAATAACTTCGAGAATTCCAAATTAAGCAACGTAGCATTCGTATGTTTATATATCATTTGCGTTTATTGAATTTATTGAAGTCGATATTCTAGTTTAATTGTACTCCTCTCAGTTCTTATATAAAAACATTCGACTGGCCAAAACTGACCTAACTTCCATTAAATTAAATTCATACTTTCTAGTTTATTTTTAGGTTCATTCAATGTGAATTTGATGTGGATGGTTACTAGTTGGTGCTTACGTTTACCTCGTCTTCATTGCTACAGATTTTGTGCTTGAGCTATAGCTGTAACACAATTATAATGGAAGAAAGAAAAATTAAACAAGAAATTATTGGAATACTGTCAAATTGATTTCTATTAATTGTGTATTTTAAGGGTTTAGGATAGAAAAATCTCCACTGGACCAGAAATTGAACCTGGTAGTCGCTCGATTTAATTCAAAGACAGAAGAAATTTATTTCTATAAAAATTTAGCTCTCAAACTAAATAAACTGATTGTGATACAAAAATCTTGAGCTCATTAACATCTCCTATTTAAAATATCCGATGTCGTGGTCATTTAATGGGACTATGAATCACTAATTGGATAATTCCTTTTTTTGCGTACGTTATTCTCAGAACAAATTTTCTATAAAATCAAATTGATAAAAGTTCGCAGGGAAAAGTTTTTCAAATGGCATAATATGAAAAATTCTACGGAACGTTGCATGACATACGTGCGTTTAAATCTCCAAAAAGTGAATGTCGGTTGCCTATGCTCTTGATCTGTTTATGCTCCGAAATGACTCAATAGATTACAATGAAAATTTCAGGAGCTGAAACAGGAATTTCAACTAATATTTTCGTGTGTTTCATTTCGATATATTGAAGACTTCAGAAGATATTAATGTAAAGATTCATAAATCCATTGAATTGCAGCGCGAAAGACTGCGTGAAAAGCAACTGCGAGTTAAGAGTCCTATTAGGCGTTCCTAAATAGTTCATTTGTGGGGGGATGGAGGTAACAGCCAGTGATCCTGAAACTGGCAACTCCCCTTTAATAGAATAGGATGGGAATTGATAAGGGGGATGTGGATGGTAGAGCAAGGCAGAAAACCTGCAATCATGTAGGTCGGGTCATTGGGTACTATTATCAAGACAAGATTACCGTATGCCCAAGGTCTTCAACGAAAGTATATACACCTCAAGAAAGGGAGGACGAGCATTCTCACTCCATCTATTGTTGTAAATGTGTGAAAGCGGGCTATTGTTGATTCACTTGTTAAATATAATCGCTATCCCGTTCAGTGCTTATGGTGAGCAGTGGCACAAGCTTCTTTATTCTCTCCTCGAAGAACTCAACCGCCAGCTCCTTCTGAAACTTCAGACCTGAAGTCGGTTGAAAATTTAATACATTCCATGTGTGGCTTCAGGGAGCTGAAAGAATGATAATATGAAGGCTCCAGGTCAGGAAATATGGGGATTTGTTCAGAAAATTCCAACCAAACGAGTCCTACAACGCTTTTGTGGATAAGGCTGTGTGTGGTAGGGCGTTGTCGTGAAATTAGCACTCCTCTTGTCATAATTCCACTCCTTTCGTTTTTAATGCTCATTTTTAGTATTGTTAGGATCTCACAATATCGTAGTACATTGATGACCCCCCCCCCAAGACAAAAATTCGACGAAAATGATTTCATTTCGGCCCCAAATCAATCAAAATGAAAGATCTTACGCTCTTCTGTTCGTCATAATTTGTTCTGCCTCCACTAAATTCCTTGCACCACATAAGCACACTCGTTCAGTTCATATCATTTTCACCGCAAACTCTTTTGATTCACGAAAAAGTTCCGAAAGGTGTTATTTCCTCTGGATAGCACTTGGTTCACACTTGGCGGGATTTCTTACCAAAATCTCTCACGCAATTGGACGCTACAACGTGAATTTACTTACTACCGTGTTCCTGCGATGCTCGCTCTGACAGGAAATCCCTCTCTGCCACTAAATGATGCCAACCTTAAAAAACCAAACTACAGCCCGTTATAGTTACAGTACACTTAATATTATAAATAAAACACAAAGAATGGTCACAAGTCAGAAATGTATAATTTAATTAGAATACGTTTCGCCCCAACCTTAGTTCTTTAAATTTTTACAAAATTTTGTAGAAATTTAATTAAGGAATGATAAGATCTTTTAAGTTGGAGACTAAACGTATTCAAATAAAATTATTCTATTTCTGACTTTTCGCCTTTCTTTGTGTTTTATTCATATGTAATTTCATTCAGGACGTATTCTATTTCCTCTACCAAGAACTAATTGAATTAATAAAATCTATCACACTTGTTAAATTTCGACGGTGAAGTCAAACCGATGCGCAATATTCAACAAATTTAAACACTGATACTTTTTTCTACTTACTTGAAAAAATAGCTCACCGGAAAATATTTGCAGTCGAACTTAAAGCACAGTGCTTCCAAAGCTTGTAGGCATCATAAAGTTTAAAATTTGCTAGACGAAGCGTATTGACTTGAAACAATATTCTGTTAATAAATAATCGAAAGGTAAAGAGTTCTTTTGTTTTCTAGGTTCTAGGTAAACTATTATTTATAAATATATTACTTCTCCGACGAAGGCTCAGTGTTGATTATATCTCTAAGAAGTGATCATAACATGTAATTATTTGAGGATAGACAATGAATAATATACAGACAATCGACAGAAGCTAAATGGTGAATGTATGGATTATCTTGAGCACCCGGAGCAGTGAGGCCGATTCTCTAGAGATGTAATTGTCGTGCTAATAGGACATGCGCCAGCTATTGCTGAAGCTCCTGATTACTACTAGACGCCTTCGAAATATTACTTGAAGAACTAACGAGCCATAACTGGCTTTAACACTGACTTGGTGAAGAGGGGGGAGGGGGGATGGAGAGAATTTCTTCATCCGTTGTATTGAGCGAAAAATTTATTAAATGAGGGTTACTGCTCATGATAAAGGTGAACAATATTCACATTACCAATCTTCGCGAACAAACTAATCACTCCAAGAGAATGCAGTCTTCTTAATCTTTTCATTTTTCTTTGCTACTTCTATATTATGAACGTCACAACTATACTACTTTATTGGGCAACTATTTATACTTCTTCAGATTTACACTGCTTTCATTATTCAATTCTTTTCTAATTGGAATTTTTTTGTTAACATACTCTATAGTTTTTAGCGTACCATTATTGCACTTTTTCGTGTTAATTTTTCATGTCACACAATAATAACGATTTGTCTGTTAAGTAAGACGTATAAATGGTTGTTATCCATAATAATCACACCTGACAAACACGTTTTCAACTTCTAGACTGAATATTCTCGCTGTCAACTAATCAGTTCGTTGTTCAATCGGCTACTTTTATATCATAGCCCCTCTAATGCAATATTTCTACTATATTCCACTTAACAATTTTTTTCAACGTAGTATAATTTACAATTTCAAGATATTCATTATATTTTTGATATTGTAGTTGTCAGTCCTTAGACTGTTCTCTTGCAGCCCTCCATGCTAACATATCCTACGTAAGCCTTTTTATTTCTACATTACTATCACATCCCGCAGCCTCCCTAATCTGCTTAGCGTATTTCATCCCCTGCCTCCCTCTTCTGCTCTTACCCCACACACTTCCCTCTAATTCTAATTTTTCAAGATCCTCATGTCTCAAAACGTGATCAATTAATCTATTCCTTGTCTTGGTCATAGTCCTCCATATTGTTCTCTCTTCCCCTATTCCTGCATAGTTATTCTATCAACCCATATGATTTTTAGCATTCTTCTACAGCACCACATTTCAAAAGCTTCTATTCTTTTCATTTATGCAACTCCTACCGTCTACGTTTCGCACCCATATAACGCCACATTCCATCCGAACATTTTTAATAATGATTTACTAATATATATATACTTATATTGATCGCAAGTAAATTCTTCTTATTTTTCGAAAGCCTTCCTTGCCTGTGCTATCCTACGTTTAATGTTTACTGTATTTCTAACGTGCATTGATTTCAAATTATTATAATAGAGGTACTATTCAAAGAATTTTATTGAAGAATTGGAGCGTAGTAATCTTTATAGTTACATGTGTGTAGAAGAGTTATCAGAAATCTGAACAAGTTCTCCGTCTGCTATCTTAAGAAGTAAAGTGGTGTAAACATGCGATGGAGAAACTCAGATAATTAATCTGCGGTTTCATACTTGAAAGCATTGCTCAAGTATGAGTTACAATGTCTTGAGAGACGGGTAACGCATTAGTCTGAAAACTAACTGCTATGTTCATATCATAAAAAGGAAACTAACACGCATTACCAATTGATGTCACATAGTCTTCCATGATAGATTTTACAGCAACAACTGTACAGAATTTAGACGGTATTCTAACGGAATTGGCATTTATTTCTTCGTGATTTTAATAATATGCTACTGCACCTGACTTGCTAAAATAGATATTTTGTAAAAGCCTTGCGTAAATAATAGGTATTTCTTTGTAACTTGGTGGTCAGTGGAGTATGCAACACCTGCGCAAGCAACTGACAATCACGCGGCTTTCAGACTGCTCCAAATACCGCTCCCAAATTAACCATTAGCCACGACCAATCCGATCCTTGGTCCTAGTGAAAGGAGTTTAGGCAACAGGTTCGAGTAAGGATCAGGTAAGAATGAAATGGGTCTGT
This sequence comes from Eucriotettix oculatus, assembly GCA_034510155.1. NCBI lineage: Eukaryota > Metazoa > Arthropoda > Insecta > Orthoptera > Tetrigidae > Eucriotettix > Eucriotettix oculatus. The sequence continues at coordinate 86,497,976 of CM067379.1, forward strand.
CTTTCCTTCACCGCTCAATTCACTCGTTATGATGAGAAACAAGATTAATCGATTGTTTGTTAATTTCATTCGATAATGAAATTAAATGTGAACTAATAATGACATATATATTTATTTTAAAAAAGGTCGGGTTTAATGAACATTATTACATATCGACATGTTGTGTATGGCATAAACAATTTCAGTATTCGGTAAGAGAATAAATTAATGTTACAGATAATAATAAATGTGTACAGTCTCCAAATTACTATTTATTCTTCCAGACCCTTTCGACAGCTCATGTCGTGTTCATCCTAAAGTATTAGGAAATAATTACAATAGCATTAATAATAATGGAAAAAATGTACAGAAAAGGGTTTTGTTTCAAAGAAACAAGTGTAACAACTAAAAAATGCAATGCATAAGCTTCTGCAGTTAGATTTTGCAAATCGCCATAGTTGCGTCTTCAGGTCAACATAGCCTTAATACTATTATTTAAAAAGTTGATTTGCTTTATACAACTACAATGAACTTTTTTAAAAGAAAACATTTTTCGTTTATCATTATCCTGCGGAATAATAAATAGTAATTCATCTGGAAACTGTATACGATTATTATTGTGATTTTTTAAAAGAAAGATACAGTGTAATTTAGCATTACCAATAAATGAAAGTTTGAAATGAGTGCTCCTATGTATCCTTCCGCCGCGCTCTCTACGGCATACATCAAAGCTATATTCTTTATAACACGAGAATCCTGTCTAGAATGAGAAATGCGCTGTATTTACTTTTCAGCCCCCTGCTCGTCCAAGATTTAACAAAAATATGAGCTACAAAAAGCACAGCGTCAGGCCGAGCGTACGTGCTGACACAAAAGATGACTATTTATGGACATTTTGTGGTTTATTTTATTTAATCAAAGGTTATTTAAAATGGAAACGTTTAAAGGGCGGCATTTAGCAGACTTTCGTAATTCTGAAAATTTACCGCACGATTCTGCATAAAACACTCCCATTATATGTCGCTTTTTTCCATAATTAACTTTCCTGCTTGAACTTTGGGTGAAAGTATTTCTACTTCCTTAGACTAACATTCTTTATTTTAACTATGTAAGAAGTAAAAATAGTTTGTTATGAATTTTCGCCAATTTGATTTTATATTTTTACAACTTCAAAAATCCGTTTTTATTATTCGTAATAAAAACGAAATTAGAAATGTAGGAAATTACGGTTCGTGGAGTATTATCAACACTGTAGACACAGTATTATTAATAGCTTACGTAAGGGAAATATCCTCGTAAAACATGTTTCTTTAAATACTCACAAGCCGCCGCTTGATATTTATTTCACAAATATTCGAACCCGAAATTTACTTTCATAATAAATGGGAGATTGAAAAATTTTACGATTTTAGGACACGGCATTTATGAAGAATGTTTTTCTATTATGTTAACTGTAAATTTTTGTGTTGCAGGAGCAAGAGTCGAAGTGTGGACCATGGCTTCGCGCCGCCTTTTGATCTCGACTCTTTGCGCTCCAAAGTAGAAGGAAGATTCGAAAGCGTAGACAAACTCTCCAGAGCAGGTAAGCAAGAAAACATTATTTACTTACATATTAGATTATATTTTATAAAATAAAACGATTTATGTATTAAAATATTAACGAATTGGTTGGCAATAAAGATGTCGGTGACGCCCTTTCTGATGTTCAATATGTTTTCTACTTTCGTTTGATAAAATGACTGAGATTCTTACAAACAGACAGAATAAATTATAAACGTTCTGTTACTGTAGCTACATGTTTTCTTATGAAGATAGTGAGAAAGACATGTGAAATTGACACATTAATGTTTGTTTATTGCTGTTTGTCCAACTTCACACAATTTAGTGTACTGGCTAAACTGGCATTAACACGAAGTTACGGCAGCCATATATCTCTGTTACTAAATAGCGAAATGCAGAATTGTAAGCGTTTATGAAAGTGGAAAAACAAAATTAAATATTAATTGACTACACTTTCTGTAAAGTGCTTCAAGTGCAAAAGTTGAACAGGGTGTTTCGCAAATCACCCGATTTGAAAATTTGTAACTATTTAGCTTTTAATGCAATGTTATTGAACAATGTTAAAATGAGGAAACTCGACTTTCGCGTGGTTCAAAGTAGGTAGCAGCAGTGGACCTCGGCCAACGCTTACTTTATTTTCTGTTAACATGGCGTATACACGACAGCAAAAGACCTTTAATATTCTGCGTTTTACTACTTTTCGATCTACGACCCAGAGCATAAGAAGATTGTATATACTGATTTTCTTTGTAACTGTAATCCTCATGGATATATTACGTGCATCTCAAGAGCAAGTTGCTATGTAAAGTGCTTTTTGTATTTTCATTAATTAAAAATTTAATTTGTGTTCATTATTTCAATACAAACGTGTCGTATCGGATGGTTACTATTTAAATGCCCTGTAATTTATGCGCATATAATTTTGAAGCAGTATTCAATGTTCGCAGAATGTAAAATGAAGTAGGCACACCATGGCAGTTCATTATCTTTTCTAATTGCTTATCGCATAGACCGATTTCTTCTATGAACTATGCTTCGAAATTCTTCCGGGCAACAGTAACGCGGCATTGTAGAAAATATTAAATATTTTTATAATAATTACGCAGACAGAGGAGTCTTTGTTATAGAAGCAGCTTTGATTTTTCTAATCTAATTACTGTTTTCGCAATGTTACACCCAGAGAAAGAGAGAGATCGGCAGCTGCGTTTGTTTCCACAACTTTAAATAATCCGAGATTAACAAATACTGAGTTGCTGGATATCGAGTAATAGGCAGTTCAGGTAGAGTTACAGAAGGGAATTGAGAATTGAGAGAGAATTCGGAGATGTTAGTCATTTGAGTTGGAATTTAGCTATCGCTATTTGAGATACGATAACAATTACAATAGAGAGAACCTAGATGTTAGCAATAAGTTTTCGACTTAGCAGATAGTGTAAATTCCTAGACGATAGATTCATCCAGTCTGCCGTTAGATAGCATTAAAACTGCGCGGTAACTTGTCCAGAGACACAAAAAAAAATAGACGAGAATCATAAACGTAAATCGTGTAACAGAGAGAATATTTAAAATATAAACTCAAATTTAATCACCCCGTGATTCTAAAGTATACGAACTTCGCATTAGTAAATCATTAAATTATGAATAAATAACTATTTAATAATTTTGTTTTTTAAAAGTGTAGTAACTAACCATTGCAGACATTCAATTCGACACATGGGAATTTCTAAATAAAATTATTTTAGATACAGTACTTCTATGATGAATTAATAAGTATTAAAATCTGAAGTACTAGCAATCCTATCACAAGAATCTATTAATTGTGTGTTTTGTAAAAACGTCAAAACAAACCGTGATTAAAACTCTTTATAATGGATGTTCTCAAATTCCTCCGAGTATATATATAAACAGAAAGGTATACGTTTCACACCTCACATACGTCATATGATCAAATTAAATAAAATTTCGATCATCAAAGTAGTCTTGGTCTGAGTGGTTAATATTTTTAAGATCGCAACAGTGTAAAATTGTTAGTCGGATGCTTTACGTGATTAGAGGGCAACTGCACTCCCTCTTGATTAAATCTTAAAGGTGATGAGACTGGACTGTAGTAATTCCAGACACTGTGAAGAGTTATGTCAATCTTCTGAAGTTTAACACAATTACAGCAGTGCGGAAGTCGTATTACTTCATTTTCCCCTTATCCCTAGCACATTATTCTTGTTATATTCCTTCATACATGCCAGTAATTTCATTTGCGTTTTAATTTGAATAACATTTTAAAATATATTAGTAAGCTTAAATGATTTCAAAGATAATACCACTGAATTAAGAAGTAGGCTCTATGAAAAACCAATAAACTCGTAATTGACGAAAGACCTTTATTAGTTTTATTCATTGATCGAATTTTCAATCTTTTTTCCATAAATCGGTTGGGTGAATAATAAAGAAGATATTACAGTTCTAAAAAGAATTAGCCTCATACAAGTCGTAGCATCTATATACTAAGAGAAGGATGAATTCCTGTATATATGTATATTATTTATAAAAATTTAAAGCGAGAAGCAATTTGGACCAATTTTCCGACATACATTCCTTATGATCCAGATACAAATACGGTTTGTGTAAAATACTCCTCCCACCTGTAGAGTATTTTCAACACTCTTGAAATCTCTCTTGGATCTTTTTGGTCCCGGGAGTATTTTTGCGTCTTTTAAGGAACCGGGAGTAATTTCGAAATTCTGAAGTCAACAGGATTACTTGAAATTTTTATGAAACTGGAAATAATTTGGACCATTATATTACCGAGAGGTTTGCTATTTTTGGATTCTTAAAGATACGAGAGTTTTTATGAATATTCAGTGTTACCGAGAATATTTCTGTCTTAAGGCATCGGCGGTTTATTGCCACTGAAGGTAAACAAATCAGCTTTCTTGTTTTTATCCATATTTGAAGGTTACACATAACTAAAAATCGCATTAATTAATTTTTTAATAGAGTGTAATATTTGATGGGGTTTGGTGAAATGATACGTTAAGCTGAAACAGAATAGTTGCCCTTAAAACAAATATGATCATCCATACCAATAAATAAAATTGAAATGTCTCTGTCTGTCTCTCTGTCTCGAATAGATTCCGATATGGCTCAATGGATTTCAATTAAAATTTGAGGGTTCAAAAACAGGAGATTTAACTTACATGCATATTTCATTTAGACATCTTGAGGAGTTCAGAAGATATCAATGTCAATATTTATAAATCCATTGAATTACTGCGGAAAAGAAGGTGTGAAAACCAACTGCCAGTTAAAATTCCTATTAGGCGTTCCTATACCATGCATTCCACTTCCAGTATTACTATCATCGTAGTTTTGGCAGTATAAAAGAGAGAGGGTGGGTGAGGGAGGCGATTGTTATCACTCCATCTATTGTTGCGTCGTAATGAACCTATTGTTGGCAGACAGCTAACACCCTGAGAAATAATAAATTTCTTTCGATCGTCGATACGTTGTATACGTAAATTGGATTTGTCGCGTCGGGTAAATTTTAATATTCAGTAATTTCTCATTTTTATTGGTTCCGAAACGTGTGAAAGCGGGACCAACTGCCAGTTATAAGGTTTCCCCTGAAGCTATCATAAATAAGTGATGCACTACTTCTTACATATATTATATGAATTCAACTTTATCAAATCAAAATTCTGTAATTGTTGTTTCGTTTTGAGCGCAAAATAAAATGAACTATTTCCGCGCGAACGAAGTCGCAGGCATTTTAAATCCTACGAATATCTTTTTAAACATTATCTGACATTTTCATTAAAATGGAAAATTAGACAAGTTTTCGCGTCAGGTCTCTTCGAGATTACTGATTAAGAGCACTTTAGCAAATAAGCACAATAATAATATATTAATAAAAATAAAAGTGATTGGTTCATTACTGTTTTAATAGAATGGCAAAATGACCTTGGCTATATACTCTTCAAAACCTACGAAGACCAAAAAGGAAGAGCATTGTCGCTTCTACATCAGGAGGGTACTTTTTGCCCAGGCTGTAGTCTCACGGCGATGTATCTGCTTCTATTTGCTCAATCTGCTGCTTCACCAAAATTATATAGTGACTGAGGCTTCATCGGAGCATCAATCTGACAACAAAATTTTTTGTATAAAAATTTCAATTTTATAACTTCTCAAGTCTTCCTCGAGCTCAACTCTTTCACCGGGCCTCCGTCAACATCTCTTCCTCTTCCTTAATTTATAAACTTGAAAACAGTTATTAGGCTGTATTTCGGCGACTTACTGTTGTACTTTACTCCCACGCAGATTCCGACAGCGTAAAACAAAGCCTCTGCGTTGCCTTCTGTTAAAACAGCTGCATTTTTCAGCTGTCAGTGTCACGCTCAAACCGAAAAACTTTTTTTTCCCCACTTGCTCGCCTTGTCTATCAGCTCACCTGCAAAAGCCTGTAAAATCGACCGTAAATTTTTGCAGTCACTGGCCTCTCGCGTTTTCTTGCCGTTCCGCCTTTCGGGTTAGAAAAAGTGAATATCCTAAATGCTGCTTTTGCTCCTCAGCTGTATTCAGTTAAATTTATATTTAGGTTAACATGAATTTTCGTTCCAATATTCATGTTAAAACATTTGTTACATGTTTGTAGAGGATTTCAAGTCCACTTTATTTGAACGAAATAACCAACCTTTAAATGTAAAGAATCATTTATATAATCTTAATAAATTTGATGTTTCTGTAGTGGTAATTTCAAAACCCTGACCCAAATGTGAAGGCGAAACATAGTAGTAATTTACTAAAGCTTATTTTTTAGTATGCTGACGTAATATACGTGAAAAGTATTTAAACTTTATACGTGTAAGCTTTCGTATCCCATTCACGCATCACGATTTCCAAAATAAATACGGGTTTCCTATATTCTTGATCTATAACTCTCTATATATTTTTATTATAAACATTTTACGTCATAATTAACTTATCGTTGGTAGAGAGCTAACAGTCTGAGTAATAATAAACTTCTTGGGATCGTCGATACGTAAATTCTTTTTTTCGCGTCAGGTAAACTTTAGTATTTAATAATTGCTCATTTTTAAAAGCAAATAAAATATTATTCATTTGGTAATGACAGGTAAAAGTATTAAATTAAATAAACTTTAATAACAACAATACTGTATGTATGAGAAAATAACTGAAAATGTTAACAAGCCTCCGTTTTTTCCACTTTTTGGAGGTGTTTTCCGAATGGATTTCCACATCTAGCAAAGTCCGCTTTCAACTTGAAAAAACGAGTAAGGACTTATTCTCATTGTCTCATTGAGACCTATCGGTAGATATTTTTATTTCCAAGGTAGAACACGTCTCTGAGCTACAACACAATAAAATACTGAATTTTGGAACCCCTCCAACTTTAGACCCTTGTAGTTAGAAAACTGGGGATTTTTGAAACGTTATGGAGACACGAATTCGATTGGAAATTTTGGTCATATAACCGTTTCTTCTCAGACCACCGGAACTGGTTAAGAAGTACGTCTTATTTTTGAAAAAATTTCGCTATTTACACAACGTAGGATTGAAAATAGGTTGGATTTGACAACAGAGGTAGATTGTAGTGTACCCTCAAGTACTGTAATAAATTTATTTTTAGTTACATTCCTGCTTTATTATTTACGTGAACCCGATGTACGAGGCATACTTCAGCTAGTTGTATCTACAGTACAATATACATACCAGTAGTTGGATATTGCAGCCTCGGAGATTTTTATTTAGTCTTTTTTACCTCAGTTCCTGCCATGTTCTTGAGTATTTTTAAATCGTTTCCTTACTATTTCTTTATTTTTTAATATTTCATATTATGAAAGAATCATTCTTCGTCGTGTCATTCCCAAAGTTGTTCCGGAAACTATCAAAAGTGATACTCTTTGACGGATAATTGTGAGTTAGTGTATTATTACAGGTCCTTGTGTAGCTGCAGTCACGTATTTGAATATTGTAAAGTGGCTGGGGGCGGCTGCGCGCTCCGCTGACGTTGATTGACGTCCATCGCCCCACGGCAATCTCCGAGGCGTGGTGCCTTCACAGTAATCCGATAACGGACTTTCTGACAAGTTGCGATTACTTGCAGTAACAGAAGGCCTGCGATCTGCAGTAATTACTTCCGATTCGCTTCCAATGACGGAAAACAATATACCATCCTATCTACGAAGTCGTAATTCGTACACGAGGAAATATTCGGCGGTGCTGTGTGATTCCCATTCAGTTGCCACGAAGCAAGTAATTTATTTTAAATCAGCGTTCACGTTTATATACCACATATAAATGAAACAAAGTTACGGAGTAGAGTTGACAATTTCTTTTAGCAATCAAGAAGTTTACAAATTACATCACGCCTTTCGAAAATATAAGCTTTTTCAACTAATAAAAACTCTATTACAAGCGTTAAAATTTCGTGTATCCGAAATTAAAATTCATCTAGTAATTAAAAATGAATTACCTTTCACTTAGACTGTTTTTATAAATATGTATATGATTTATTTACAGCTACCAGCTTGCTCACAAAATAGAAGTTTTATTTAATTACTATTACGTTTCATTTTTTCATTTGGGACTTCAGGAGGGACAAAAAATATATTCACGTTTTTAAAATTTTTGAAGTAAACAATTATACTAAGTTATACACGGGACCAAAAACAGAAAAATGATCATTTTAATTAATTTCATTTAACATGGCGGTGCATTATTAAAAATAAGACATCATTACCAGAATTTGGGAGCATAGGTCTAACGTTAATGTTCCACATTATAATTTATCTGTCATTTCCAAAAACATTTTACACTCCAACCATACTTTTCAGTGCAATAATTTCTAAGTTTTAGATAAAGAAATTACAAATCCCGATTAGCTTTAAACTTAATAATTCTCTCAATGTCTTGTAATAATTGTTCTTACTTCTACAATGGTCAGACTAAACGATCTTTGTCAATTACAATTGAGGAGCATAAAGCTAATCTAATATTTCCATTTTATAAACATTCACATTAACAAACATTCTCTCGTTTAATTTTGATAATGTTGTTATTTTGGATAACGAAATAAATATAAATATCTGAAATGTTATATTAAAACGAATATATTTTGTGTTATTATAAAACATGACACTTCTCAATTCAATAAATTATATTATGTATTATTGAATTGTCTTTGTTAGTTTCATCATTTGGTTATTCTTTGATTCGTATTATCTTTGTTATTACTTCAGTATGTTGAAAATATTGACAAGGGCCACAAGTGTTGGTCCGAACGTCTATTATTTTTATGTTTTAATATTTTTGTAGCTGTATGTTATAAGGGTCGTTAATTCTTATTTAATTTATACTACTTATCTTTGCAATTATATCACTTTATGATCTGTGACTAGTACCTAGGGTCTCCTTACAGTTAGATCTAGAATTTTTAATATATACATTGTAAATTTTATGATGGTCCATATCCGGCCAGAAGATATGGTTTATTAAATTTAATTCATTAATTATAATTTTTGTTTGTCCCTCTTAAATTAAACTACACAGGCATTGATGATTATTATATGTAATTAAACGTTACTCTTGGCCCAATATAAAACTTTCCATCACAGTCAGAATCCAAGTAGCTAACCGGAAGCTCCAATTTTGTTTTTATTATGTCAATATTAACCTTCTGTAATTGGTTTTTCATAATATAATTAGATATTATTAAAGTATTATCTTAAAAATAATTTCGCCGAATGCTGATTTTATATATCTTACAATACTTAGTTCAATTAGAGTTTTGTGGGTCAGTGAAAATACAGTCAAATATGTTGTTAAATATATAATCTAAGAATTGAATGTCTTCAGGAGAAATGAATAAGCATGAGAGCTCGACACACCATTGCGATGTCTCCCTAAAGAAATAAGCATGTCAAATCTGACTGATATATAGACATTGGTTTCTGTTATTTCTCTAAGGGGTAGTCGGACTCATATTCCCAGCTCTATATTTTCCCGAAGCTGAACAAAAATCTGATTATTCTAAAAGGTGGATTCTTTCTTTCTACTTATTTTCCATAAGGCGCTACAACTTCAATTGTTGATAGTTTGTTCCTTCTAATCCTCCAATTCCCGTTTACGTCTTTCACTGGTCAGAAGAGTCGACTTCAGATTTTCCTTTCAAAGACCAATATTTTTTGCTTGCAGAATTATTTGAGCACGCATGTTTCGCATGCATATGTATCAACTGGTCTTATTATGGTATAATGTATTCTCAATTTAGCATTTCTTGAGGCTAGCTTGCTTTTGAAATGTTCTTTGTTGGCGAATTAAGCTTTATTGCCCAACATGATCCTTTGTTTGATCTCTTTGATTGAATTGTCATCATTTACCATAGATCCTAGGTTTTGAGCTGTTCTATGTAATTGTCGTTTATTTTAATTATTCCCAGGATGACTTAATTTTTTGTCCATCTCGAGGATTAGGTTTTATTCGTGTTTATGCTACGTCAATATTCCACCGACTCACTGCAAAGTTGATAAAATATTCCAACCAGTGATGATTTGGTTCTTGCTGTAATAAGGATATCGTCAGTATAAGCTATGCACTGTGTTAGTATAGTAGACATCTTACCACTCGCATCCAAACTTTTCATAGTTGTGTCTATGGCAAGAGTGAATAAATTGGCAGAGAGTGGATCACCTTGTTTGACTCCTGATTCAGCTTCGAACTTTTCCCCAAGTTTATTGTTAATTCTGATTTTGCTGCATTATTTTGTAAGGTGAATCCCTAGTGGACAATCTACAAGGTTACAAATATTTCCACGTCATGGACAATTGTCAAATCGAAGAGCTACTTTTAGGTTTGAAAGTTTAGAAATTTACATTAGCAGCAGAACAATAGATATTGTGAGCTGCACATCATTTGTTGAAGAAAGAAATGAATAACTCGAAGTGGAGATAATGAATGATAGCTTAAGGAACACAGTGGAACGCTTTGCTCCAATTTTAAAAATATTCATCAATTACGAGAGCCATGTAAATAAAGAATCCGTTACAAGACTGATGTATATACATAACCGAAAATATATTTTAGAAAGCTCTTAACAAGACTATCCAAGCTGATGTTTCAAACATTTTCTGACACGTAAAAAACTACTCATTTCGGCTTCTTGAGATGGAAGGTTTTCTTTTGAACTGCGTTTCTACGTCATCCCCAGTATATTCCACTGTAAATATTTATGGAATACGCCCTGCCTTTTGCTCCATGAATCTTGGTTTCTTTTGATTACGGCTTATCTTATAGATTTATACGGCCAATAATATAGTTCATAATATGTCTTTTAAATCCAAATATTTGTACATCAACATAAAAAGTAATTTAATAAATTGGACCACAAGTATTTTTTCGCTCTAATGCAATGAATGTTCCAGTAAATGTACTTAAAGTCCTCAAATATTTCGATTACTTTCCAAATTCTGATTGCAGCCTTGAATCGCCTAATTCTTAAACATCGACCTCTTTTTTAAAATTACTTAATAGTCAGTTAACAACGGTTTTCCTCCACGTAGACATTCAATATATCCCTACGACATATTTATTACTTTTCATTTAACAGGCGTTATTTTTACTTTTGAACTCTCCAATTTTTTCTTTTTTTTTTGAACGCCAAGTAAATTTTACGAATTTATCATCCTTTTTTAAATTTCTTCACATTTCTCTTTCTTAGTTGGACACATCCTGTTACCTTAATTCTTAAACCATGTTATTTAACTTAATCAATAGTATATTTTTTTGTCTGATCAATAAGTTTTATCCATGTTACTTTTGGTGCTGTTTTCTTTAAATAAAGTATTTCTTCGCCCACCTTATTAATTTGTTCCTTTATACAATTCCATTCTTTTCTCATGATATTTGGAAACAGCCATCACAAATTTTACATTTTTTCAACACTATTTCAATCTATTGACATTGTTTTTTGTAAATAAATAAAATGAATTGACTATAGACACTTAACACATAAAAGTCCTGCAAAAATACACAATTAAAAAATTAACACTTGAATAAGAAAAAAGTAATGTGAACGAGTATAAATGTCATTTGTCCTTCGGCAGCGGACAAATTTTCCTCACTGCTCGCTTCGTAGATCCGGACTCTGTCCTTAGTGTGGCTACCCTCACCAGTCCGTCACTGCCAGCGTGCACCTGAGTCACACGAGCCAACTGCCACTTGAGAGGAGGAAGATGATCATCCTTCAACAGAACCAAATCTCCGACCTCTAGATTCGGACGTTTCTGATGCCAACTAGCCCGCTGCTGGAGAGTAGATAGGTATTCTTCGGACCATAGTGCCCAAAAATGTTGTGTCATCTGCTGAACAAGCTGCCATCTAGATAACCTGTTGGTTGGTAATTCAGTCAGGTCTACAGAAGCAGGATTAGTGAGCACATCCCCAATCAAGAAATGCCCTGGAGTCAACGGTGAAAGATCATTTGGATCTGAAGACAACGGTGTAAGGGGTCGACTGTTGAGACAAGCCTCTACCTGTGTTAGAAATGTGTATGTTTCTTCATATGTAAGAGATGCGTTTCCTAAAATTCTCCTTATATGTCCCTTTACTGACTTAACAGCTGCTTCCCATAATCCTCCAAAATTTGGTGATCTGGCAGGACTGAAACTCCATTCTATGTTATCATCCGCCAACGTACGCGTGATCACGTCGTGATGTACTTTTGTATTAAGAAATTTATATAGTTCTTGTAGCTCTCGTTTGGCACCAACAAAATTACTTGCGTTATCAGAGAAAATGTGCTGACATTTTTCTCTCCTTGCTACGAAACGACGAAGAGCTGCAAGGAACGATTCAGTAGTGCACTGACAAGTTCCAAATGGACGGCCTTAGTGGCAAAACACACAAATACCGCAATATATGCCTTTAATCGTGCAGTTCCACGACGGTTACAGGGTTTGATGTAAATTGAACCACCATAATCAATCCCTGTGTGAAGAAACGGACGACTTAGTAATAATCTCTGTACCGGCAAATTTCCCATCTGTTGTTCAGCAGATTTTGGCTTGGCCTTAAAACAAGTAATACACTGGTTCACGATATGTTTGGCTGCTCGTCGTCCAGAAAGAGGCCAATATTGCAGGCGAATATTGGAAAGGAGTAATTGTGGGGGAGCGTGCAATAATCGTAGATGCTCATGTTTCATCATCAACTTAGTGAAGTGATGATTTCCGGGCAATACTATTGGATGTCGTTGATCGAAAGATAAATTTGCAGGAGACAACCTTCCTCCTACACGTATGACCAGTATGTCCAGAAAAGGATTCAGAGTCTTCAGTTTGCTTTGTAAGCTCACTTCTTTACCTTTTTGGAGACATTTTAATTCCGGACTAAACGTTTCCGCTTGTGTTATTCTGACACAACATCGTACAGCTCCTTGTAATTCCGCTGTACTAAGTAGTCCTCTTGAACGTTCTTCGACCCGTAATTTGCAGTTATGTTTGAAGCGAAGGCAATATGCAATGACATGTGTAAGCTTCACAAAAGTTGAGATTCCAAGTATTATTTGATTAGGCTCCGTGCACACGAATGAAGTGACAACATTACGTTTTTCTGGCAAGTGAGTCGGAATATCAATGCTAGCCGACTCCTTAATTGCGGTCATTAATTGTTGCGAACCCTTCCACCATCTTTCACAATACAAAATTTCGTGCGGAAATAATCCTCTTGAAATGATATCAGCCGCATTGAGAGCACTTGGAACGTGTTTCCACGTGTATTCACTCGTGAGTTCTTGAATTTCTGCAACACGATTTGCGACAAATGTTTGCCATTGGGATATCGGAGATTTCAGCCAACCCAAAACAATGGTGGAATCAGTCCACAAATATATTTTTTGTGTAGACGCTCTCAAAGAAGACACAACCTTTTGTGTAAGTCTTGACAATAATAGAGCCGCAGAAAGCTCTAGTCGTGGTATGGACTGTCTTTTCAAGGGAGCTACTCTCGATTTTGAACAGATAAGCCTCGATCGCATACAGTGATTTGAATCAAGAGACACCACATACAGACAGGCACCGTATGCAGTCTCTGACGCATCGCAAAAACCATGTATTTCTGACTGAGCATTTATACAAATATTTCGTTCAATTTTCAAACTACTGATCGAAGGCAGACCTTGAATGAACTTGCTCCGAGTAGTTTGCATATTCAGTGGCAATGACTCATCCCAACTCAGTCCAGCTTGCCACAATTTCTGTAGAAATACCTTAGCCGTCACAATAATAGGACCCAATAGCCCTAACGGATCAAAAATCCTCGATATGCTTGGAAGCACTATTCGTTTCGTGAATGTTTGGTGTGGATTGAGCGGCTGCACCATGAAATGAAACACGTCTTGAGAAGGATTCCATAGGAGATCTAGGGTTTTAACAGAGCAATTGTCAGGTTCAGTTACTTCAAAGTCAATTGCCATATTGTCAGATGGAATATGTTCCAACAGAGTGGGATCATTGCTGCACCATTTGCGTAATTTGAAGCCACCCATTTGAAGAAGTTCTGGAACTTGTTTTATTAAGATTTTTGCTGCTTCCTTGTCATTTGCGAGAAATGGCGCAGATGCTGTACCGTATGTTACGGTTTTTAGGCGAAATGTAGACACAGGCAAGTTCGGATTTGCTCTCCACAAAATTCTTTCAAAGTCTCTGTCACCTTCTTGAACTTCAACCTGCCGATACATCTTCTCGATATCAGCTGTGAAGGCAAACGTATGGCTCCTGAATCGACTTACGATGGAAAATAGGTCATCTTGCACAGTTGGCCCTATCATCAGTAAATCATTTAATGAAGTGCCTGAAGAAGACTTGCACGAACCATCAAATACAACGCGCAGCTTCGTAGTAGAGCTTGATTCCTTAATGATGCAGTGATGAGGTAAATAATATGCTGAATCCGTCAATATTTCTGCATCCTTCAAACGTTGCATGTGACCAAGAAATTCATATTCTTGCATAAACGAAGAATACTCTGCATGCCTAACCTTATCTCTAAGATGGCGTTTCTCTATGTTTAGAAATCTCCTGAATGCCGTGTCATACGAGTTGCCAAGTCTGCTCGGATCATTCTTAAATGGAAGAGATACGCAAAATCTGCCGTCTTCCTTGCGTAGAAATGTGTTCAAGAAATGGACTTCACAAGCGTTTTCTTCCTTGTTTAATTTTTTCATAGTACAGTCCTCCAATTCCCAAAATTTTTCTAACTGCTTATCAAGTTGTTCATTAATTGTTAGGAAGCACTGTAGTGAATTATCAACGACTACTTTGACATCAACTCTACCAGATACAATCCAACCCAATGTAGTCTTTTGAAGCAACGATGAGTTCGAAATGTTGAACTGCCCAACTCACAGTAGTTTATAAAAGATTTCAGACCCTAATAACAGGTCGGTTTTTTGAGGCATATGAAAGCTGGTGTCTGCCAACTGAATATTAGGAGGCAAATTCAAAGTTGACATATCTACAGGAATGACTGCTAACTGACCTGTTATTTTCTGCAGAACCATAAAATCTAACTCAGCTGAGAATGCATTGTATATGGATTGTATCTTAGCAGTAATGGAGTAACATGAAGTTGTTTCTGAAGAACCTATACCGGTAACGACAGATGAACAGCGACTTTTCGGAAGACGTAATACTTTGGCAAAATGAGATGTGATGAATGATGACTGACTGGCTGAATCCAACAAAGCTCTGCAACGATGAGGCGTACCATATTTATCAAATATCCATACTACTGCCGTAGACAGCATAACCTGTCTTGTATTCTTGCCTTTGCATACAAATGTAGAAGTATTGCTTGTAGCGCATATTAGATCTTGGGAATTAACATTAGTATTATTTATTTTAGGACAGAGAATTATGCCTAGCCTTGCACTGTTTGCAGCAACCAGACTTGCAAGCAAGTGTCTGATGCCCAGGCTTCAAGCAATTGAAACACAATCCTAACTTCCGTATTATTTCCGATCTCTGTTTCACTGATTTAGACAAAAATTCTTTGCATTGGAAAATCGCATGATTACTGGAACATAATTTGCATTCCATTGATGTAGTCACATATGATGACTGAGAGGTCTTTCCTGTTCGTAGCAAAGTATGTGCCTTTACAACTTTACATTGATCTACTGCATGCAAAACTTGACAACGCTGCTCTAAGAATGCAAAGAGTTCGTCAGCGCTTGCAAGCTCATTTGTCTTAAGCGTCCTTTCCCATTCCTTTAATGTGATGGAATCCATTTTACTTGTTACTAAGTGAATTATTATCTGATCCCAATGTTCAGTTTTTTGACCTAAGGTTGTTAAGGCACGAATGTGTTTTCTTGACTCGTCTAACAATGTTGTCAAACAATGTGCAGATTCTCGTTCTATCTTCTGTACTTCAAACGATGATTTTGTGTGTTTGGAGACTATATATTTTTTATTTTCAAATCTGTTTTTAAAAAGTTGCCAAGCCGTATGGTAGTTTGAATCGGAAATATCTAGCGATTGTATTACATTTAATGCGTCTCCAGAAAGGGTTGAACGTAAATAATGAAACTTTTGTATATTGCTTAGTAAGATATTTTCGTGAATTAGCGATGTAAATGTGTCACGAAATGATAATCAGTCGTCATAGTTTCCTTGAAACACTGGTAGTTCTATTACTGGAAGCCTTATTCCAGACGCAGTTATTGTCTCATTGTTGCTCATCGCTGAATATTGTGGGCCACGTGACGAGTTGCCATGTTCGTTGTTTGAAAGAAGTAAATTTTCCACTCGAGATACAATTTCAAAATATTCGTTTTCGAACATTTCGCGGACGGCCTCATCCTGATCTTCAATCATTTCCAATTCTGATTGAACCACTTCGAATTCATCATAAATAGGTTCGAATTTTTCGTACCTAGCCTTGAGTTGTACGAAATCAGCAGTTCTAAACGTGTCTAAATACTTTGCCATACGCGTCAATTTTGACTTAATTTGCCCACGTTTACAGGAAAGCGCTTTCACGTTCGCCGCCATGTTAAAATGTGGAAATTATGAATGGACAAGAAACAACGTTGAAATTAACTGAAATAATTGGAGAAGTGATTGGGAACGTGTTCACGAACCTGAACCCAACTCTTCTTGGACTGGATGCTGGAGTTACCGACGAATAATGAGGATTCCGTTCGGCGTTAACTTGCACTCTTTCACAGACTGTCGGCACAAATTCGACGCGGAGGACCAATGTTTTTTGGTTGTATTGATATTGCCTTTATAATAGAATGAAATAAAAATGCACTGAAATTCACTATTAATATTGTATTTAACTATAAAGGCACACTGAATATTGCATTGAGTTGTCCTAGAGCATTTGGCCACTCCAGATGCTCGTAGGCAAAGGTCACAAAACCAACTCACGCACACAAAGGAGTGCCCCTCGCGGGTAATAATCCTAAGATCTGTAAGTCACTCAAGAGTGCCAATTTCATAACAACAAAGACATTTCTTTGTAAGTTGTTTCGTAGATCTGTTATCATTTTATTCCACAGCCTGTCTATTCATTAAATAACTTATACCTAATCAAATTCTAAAACCTTTTATGGATAATGATATGATTTACCCTGCTTCTGTTGACATAGTAGTTTTGTGGAACGGTTCTCGATTATCATTCCAACCATCCGATATTTAAAAAACGGGGCATGATCTACAATTTTTTTTATCAAAGTATTTTGCTACCCTACCGTAATACTAATTTAATGGCTAATTTTTAATCTGGTAGATTTTATCAAGAAAGATATCAACATAAGACAGCTCTAAATTAAAGCTCCTTAGCTTCCCACCAGGCCTACTGTTACTACAATTTCATTATTCGACCATGTATAAATAATATTATTAAATTAATTTATTATTTAAATCACATAATATTAATACAACCTATAAAATAGCCTATTCTTTATATTTTAAATTAACAACTGCAAATATTGTATCAATAATTTAGATAAACTTAATATGGATAAATCCTCCTATTGAGGGAAAACGTAGTGTTTCAGTATTCTTTCAGTGTGATGAGAAAGTAATTTTTCTTTGTAATTAATTATATCTTAATTACCTTCTTGGCCATTATCTGTGGAACAATATCAATTATTTTTCCAATTTTCAATCATCTTTACTACTGCATTATTTCCGTAGCACATCTTTGTTACTTCATATCTTTGAACTTCCCATAATTTCGCTACAACAATGCATTGCCTCGTCAGTTGTAGAGCGAGCAATAATGTTGAACAGATGTAGACAGCTTTTCCTCCATATTCGCCGATCATCAGGTTAGTACTAACGAATATCATATTTCCGAGGTGTCATGTGACTAGTATAATAGGTTCTTCTAAGAAAATTACATCACATGGCAAAAACTGTCAAGTTTACTTAATTAATTTATTCATTGTAGCATATGGCGAAATATTTTTTACTGTAAGATAAGCCGATAATGGTGATAACTTTATGGTTTCATTTTATGAAAACAAAGAAATGAACGAGTTATAATATATTCGAATAAATAAGAATAACTAAATAACGGATTTCAATGTCAGAATTAGAAATTATCCATTATTAGATTTGAGAATTAATTGTATTAAACGATTTTACCAATTGTACAAATGGATAGTATAGTTTAATTCCAGAAAAAGAAATTAATTGGTATCCATTTCCACGTGAAAAAACTATGGCATTCTCTAAAATTATGGGAACATTTAGGAAATAAATTAATGAAAACAGTGAAATTAGCCAGAAAAAATTAATAAAATGGAATTTAATACATTTTGTATTTACATGCATTTACAAATTCTCCTAGCATCATTTCGGTATTGATATACATTAATTTTGACAAGAATTTAAGAAAAAAGGCCTTAATCTGCAATGGCCATTGCTACCGAAATAATAATACATTCGTACTGCATAGGTAAACAGAACAAAAATTTTAACTAAATTGAAATTAAATAATAATGTATGTTGCATAAAATTCTGTTAAGAAATAATTTACAATAATGAAAGTGTCATAAATTATATTTAAGGGGAGTCGGAGGACTATCATTTGATGTTAAAAGAGTGAATTTTAGGTACCTTTACCTCCGAAACCGATATAGATACAACATTGAATTTTTCACAGATTATTTTAACCTTTTGATATATGTTCGGGAGCAGAGTAAATAATATAATAATCTAAAATAAATATGCCACTTAGGGTATTTTTTCTTAAAACACAAATCGAATAAATTAACGACCAATTACAGTTAGTTTTTATTTAATTGAACCAACATTTTGCCTCAATGTCTGAAACTTCTTCAGACTATTGCTTTGATGTTAAATATTGAGGCAATTGGTTGTAAAAATAATTGTTAAGACGACTGTTGATTTAAGAAAAACTTTGTAATCGTTCGTAAAGTTATTCGATACAATAAATTATTTATTCTGATTCCATACACATACCATAAGGTTAAAAATAATTGTGAAAATTGCAGTGCTCTATAACTACTTCAACACTGGCAAGATTGGGCCTTCCGATGCCCCTTAAATTATTAGCATCATTTTTCACTTTTATAGCCAATTTTTTTCATCATGTGTGAAACATTTCGCTCATGAATCTAAAAAATCTACTTTCTTCGTCTACAACTTTAGTGTTTTACCAATCGAAATTATGATCAGGTAAATATTTGAACACTACTTCTGACTGAATTTTTGAAGAACGCTTAGTTTGACCGATATAACAAGCATTGCAATTTAAACAATTAATTATGTAAACTAGATTATGTCTACCCATGTGTTAATTTTGTCTTTAATATTTTTGACTAGGATTAAATTGTTGGAAGATTTAAAAATAACATGAATACTGTCATCTATACCAATAAAAAAATTAAAGTGTCTGTATGTTTTTCTCCGAAACGGCTCAACGGATTTCAATGAAAATTTGAGAGTTTTAAAACAGGATATTTACCTTAAATATTCGTGTATATTTCATTTCAATAAATTGCAGGAGGTATTAATATAATAATATATGTGTATATATAAATATTTCTTTTACGCACATTAAAGTCTCTTAGTGAATGCGAGTTGCCTATACTCTTGATCTGTTGATGCGCCGAAGCACTCCATCTGCGCACTCCGAACATCATTTTTACTGGCTCCGAAACGTATGTTCAAAATCAAATGCGAATTATAAGTTTTGCCCTGAAGCGATCATAAATAGAAGATACCGTACTTTATATATATTCATTCAATGAATTCAACTGTATCCACATTCTGTATCTGTTGAGTTTTTAGGGCAAAATAAAAGGAACTATTTCAGCGCGAACGAAGTCGCGGGGGTTATCTAGTTATAAATAAAGTTAATACGTTTATATACTAAACGTTATATAAGAAGGGTAAATATATGAACTCAATTTATTTTTATTATTAGTTAAAATACCACTTTTAAATGGAGAATTATTAATTTCTTTGCAAATAACTTTAAAGGATATGAATTTTGACGGTTATTAATAATTTTGTCAAGATTATCTTTACGGTACCACTGATTATATAATTTTAGGAAGCTAAGATGATGTAACTAGTAAAGCTAGTAACGACGTTTCAGAATGCGTCCAGATGCGACCACGAAGACATTATTTAAAACTATCAAATATTTTAATTTTTTTACGATAATGAATGAGGGTTGCGTGGTTTTAGTTGGCGACTCCCGGCGCCCAACGTTTATTGCATTCCCACTCAAGACTTTCTCCAAGCTTGATCAGATCACCACATTTTTATCAGTTTCATTTGAACGCTTCACACGCCTGTCTTCGAGACGACTCTTGATTGTAAAATGAGTGATTGACGTGATTCGCAAATCATTATTTTGTACTTGCGTAACAGCGTAATTAAATGTCATTTTCCTTAGGTTTCTTTTTTCTGTAAAATAAAGGTTGCGGATTGTATGTTGCCCAAGGTCGTTTGGGAATTAGCATAACTAGTCTGGAATAGAGTTCCGTTGACAGGCAGGAGCCGAATTGTACGTATTTGAGATCCGGTTAGATATGAATGTCATTCCGTACTTAAACGTGTGTATGGAGCTGGGGACAGCTAGTAAAAAGTTTACATGTTGTTAAGAACGTGCGGGGAATATGTAAAGAAATAAGTAAAAACAAGAGGAAATGTCCATAAGGGCTGTAGTGTGGAAACAATGTAACATGGTAAAATTCGTTAGTGGACATGTGGATACCAAAAAAATGTATCAACATATCGACGACGATACACAGCGGTACATTAAGTTTTGTAATATATCTTACAGAGGCACAGGTTTTACCAAGATCTCAAATATCTGGCAGGAATAATTTTTGAGAGGTTAATAATCCGGAAAACACATTGAAAGACCGATATAATTCACATGATTGACTATATTTCATTTGTAAGTAGTATGTATTTATGGGTGGTTGAAGTTAAAAATTTTAATCGAAAGTCGATAATGTCAAATTTATGATGAAAATAATTTATAAGACAGTTAAGGTTTTAAATAACAAAAATTAACGACCCGCACAAACAATATAATAATTTTTTTAAGTAAATAGAAATTTAAAAAATAACTTTCTCATTTAAATTCAATCTATAATTGTATATTAGTCGCATCTTTGGGCTATTCTTTCTTTTGTACTAACTTTGTTCATAGTATTTCAGTCTGGCTGAAATATTGAAAAAGACCTCAAGAGCTGATCGAAATTTCTATTTTTTTTCCAAGTATTTATTTGGTGAAAATACATTATTTTGTACCCTATTTACTTATACTGTTATATACAAATATTACTAAAAATTCAAAATTGAAGAAAAATATATATCCTACCGTGAATAAAGAATTTGAACATTATTCAAAAATTGTTATATTTTGCTATGTGATGAGGCCTCTTCAGTATTGATAGTTCCTCGATGGCTGGTAGGTTCTTTGCAGAATATGTGATTTTAAGTTATTTTTTGATAATTGTCTCAGTTATTATATTAAAGGTTCCCATGAAACGAAAATTCGTCATACGTTCTCCGTACTAACTATATTTTCGTGGGTATCATAAAATCATAGCATCTTAATCATTAATTGTTTTGCTAATTTATTTTTCGTATTGCCAATAAAATAAAAATTCTTTAATTATTAACAAACAAAAAATAAGCATTTCCTTTTATAACTGTTATTTTATCACGTAAATAAAAAGATCACTTGAATATTTAACGTCTTATAAGTAAATAATATGAAACGCTGATTGTAATTACAGACCATATCAATTATATAATGTGCGAAATCTTCTTAATTTCGGTGAAGGTCGAAACGTTAAAACTATTTATTTTTTTAGTAATTTGTACTTATATCGACTTTGATATAATTTTCAATAGTAACTTGTATTATACTTACGCCAAAAATTCAACTTTTAATAATACTAATTACAGGTGTTTTTATTTTAAGAAATGATTTACATTACGAAGCACCCAAATGTTTCATATTTTGTGACCAATATTTTAATCTGACCTAACAATTTTTGATGTCAAGACAAATACGTTTTTCAATTATTATGTATTGTTTAAAAACATTTATCGCTTTTAATAATAATCATATAATGATTTAAATTTGTAAATCTATATTCAGTTTCCTTGTTCTTTCGTAAACCTCCCATCATACCACATTCTATAAAACAGGTTTAGCTGTCATTTTTTTATCCGCTAGATATTTTTTTAAATGATCACCAATCTTGGTAATAAATGTTAGACGCATTATTTCAGTGAAATATGATGCTTCAAATATCGAACTTTCAAACTAGAATGGATTGATAGGATCTTCTTCCCGTTTTATAAGCTGTTTGGAAATTGAACATCTATGAACCTTTAGAGTAACCCGTGGAAAGTGACGCGGTTGATTAGTGAATAACGTATGGAAATGCAAATAATGCTTCCTTGTTTTCTCATAATCAGAGGCGAGGACATTCTTACGTTACATTTGCTTGTTTTCATGCCCATCGTTGATGCATACGTAACTTATTCAGAATTAGGATACAAAAATTCAGGGAAAATTAGACTTTTGTGGTCTGTAGTTGTCCGTGGTAAAAAATTATAGCAATTTGTACCAATTTTTATATTAATCAAGTTAATATTGGCATCCAGCCAGACTTTGAATAAAAATGTGGATAATTTAGTAGACGCGTTAAAATTTCCACTGAATAACCAGGGGTGAAATAATCATAGTAAATAATTATCAGTCATGCATAAATAATTGAAAAAAATTCTAAAATTCCTTAAACGCTTCAATTAACAGATATTACTAGACAAATTTATTATGCCTCAATTCATGCTAACATTGGACTAAATTTTTAGTTACTGTCGTTATAATCTGCATGGTTTTCAATTCTAAAATACCACCTCTGATTTTTATATATTTTCTTTATTCTTTTTGTATACTGGAAAGGTAACTTTTTGTTTGTTCCTTTTCTTGTTTACCGTTGTTTGCAACAGCCTTCAAAGTTCCCTGCTTTCAGTTCCTAAAGTCCAAGCTTTTAGTGCGGAAGTTTTTGCGCCAACAGAAAAAATGCAATGAATCTCACAAACTTGTGGTCATTCGTGTTCTATGTTTTTCCAGTTCTGTAGCGGAAAATATCCACATTGATATTATGATGATTTTGTATTGAGAGGACATTCTTCCTGTCCTCAAACGGGTCCTATGCGTTGAAATTACAACGGACGTGTATTTGAAACTTGTAATGGTATAACACATTCAATTTATTTACGTAAAATGTAATTTACTATCAATTCGTTAAAGTAACTATTCCGTCTTACACATACTGGAAAGTGCATAATGTTTAAAAATAATTAAATGCTTTAACTCGCAGTGTGTGATGTTTTCAGTCCAAACACTGGCCTGGTACAACCCCTCCATGCTAACCAGTCCTGCGCAAGCCTGTGAATTTCCGCATAACTACCACAACCTCCCGAATCTTCTTAGCTATTCCATCCTTGGCCTACCTCAATAATTTTACAAGAGCCTCATGTCCCAAAACGTGGTCTATAAATCTATCCCTTCTCTTGGTCAACGTCCTCCATATTGTTCGGTCTTCCCCTATTCTGCTTAGAACTTCCTGGTTAGTTACCCTATCCGCCCACCCTATTTTCAGCTTTCTCCTATAGCACCACATTTCAAAGGCTTCTATTCTTTTCCTTTCTGCAACTCCTACTATCCGTTTCGCACCTATATAACGCCACACTCCACACGAATATTCTTAGCAATAATTTCCTAATATTCACACTTATATTACCCGTAAGAAAATACCTTTTTTTCGCGAAAGCCTTCCTTGCCTGAGCTATCCTTTACTTTATATCTAATATAATTCTGCCATCCCCAGTTATTATGATGCCCAAGTAGCAGAATTCCTTAATTTCCGTCAAAATATCCCTTCCCAACCTAACAGCCTTTGTTATTCCATTGTTTCCCATACTACACACCATCGCCTTAGTTTTCCCTCGATTAATCTTCATATTGGTATTTCTCTAGGACCAAGTTAAAGCCATTTATTATGGTTTTGTCTTCTTCGGACTGCCCTAATACTACAATATCATCCGCAAACCGTAGAGTTTATATTTCTTCTCTTTGCAGAATGATTCCTTTATCATATTCCGTTTGAATTTTCTTCATTGCCTGTTCTATATATAAGTTAACGAGCATGGGCTACAGACTGCATCCTTGTCTGATTCCTTTCTTGATTTCTGCTTTATTTTCTTTATCTTCAGTTCTAATTTCAGCCGACTGCCTTCTCTAAAGATTATGATATTTTATTCCTGTCCTCTTCAAAATAGTGAGTTCCAGTTCACATTGTCAAAGGCTTCTTCTAATCTACCAATGCCATGAACGTAGGCCTGTTTTTTCTTATCCTGTCTTCTAAAATTCTACCTTTCTAATAGTGTGAACTCTAATCATTTTTTTCTTCTACTTTCTGACATGTTTGATTTCGTTTCCCATTTTTTATCCCACTCATGTTTCTACGGCAAATATTCGAAAAACGCCTCTACAATGTTCGAATTGTTCATGTGATCGGACTGTGGATAATTGATGCAAGTATTGTTAAATCCTTTGGTTGCGGTCGGTATTTAGCAGGCCTAGAGACGGAAGATAGGCGATTATTTGCGCATGAAGTGGCAATACTGGTTGCAAACTTAGAGAACTTGAATTTGCGAGACCGTTAGGGATTAGCGATACACCCCTCGAGGCGCTTCACTCGATTCTGAAGGGGTGAGCAGCTTTGCGTGGTTGCCGCGAGGGGCGCGCAGTCTCCTGCGACGCTGGCGACGCGGTGCGGCTTGCTGTGGAGACGAGGTTGTCAGCATGGCGGCAGCCGGACGTGTGACAGCGGCTGGCCGTCAGCGGGAGCCACGCTCTTCAGGTAAACATTCACCAACATTGCTACGTCACAGCGGCGTGTAGCATGCGGCCACGCGTGTGTGTGCCGCTACGTCCTCCGTGCGTGGCTGCCTATCAGCTGACGTGCGTGTGCCGATCGATTGAGGTTAGGCAGCCCCCAAGATGTCTGCTGTTTACAACACACAGCTGCCCCCAATGCAGCCAGGTATTCAGGCGAGGGGATATTTGCCACGATAACCGCTTTTAATTAATTTCCTGACACGCCGCCACACTCTCGTGACCGAAACTAACCGTCTCTCCGTGCCTAAAAAATGCCATCTCTCTAAATAGCGATTAGTTTCTCCTTTCCCTGCCGAAATGCGAAATATCAGCTCCAGCAGTAAACGTGTATTTGTGCTAGTAGCGACAGTACGTCAGAATTCCCCTTGCGACTAATCGTATTAAGCATTGTGACAAAGTGAAATGACCTTCACATTAGTTGTAGGCAGGCTGTTGGCGAAAGTCTGTAATGTAAGATAATGTAACCCATTCGAAGGCCGGACAGGTTTTCCTTCTCAACGACGTCTAAAATGCAGATCTGCAGAATAATAACGCCGACAAAAAAATCAAACTTGTGAATTTCCTTGTTGCTAAACTACTTCTCGTAAAGGTAGCGTTTTTATTAATTTATTGCTGTCGATAGATGTTAAAAACTAAAGACTATTTCCTGTAAAACTATATATTGAAAGCTAACTTCATTGGTTTGATTATAGTATCCATAAACTCTGTACATGACTTGTTTACTGTAAGTTAATCAAAAATTATGACCTAATTTGCATAACTATATATACATGGCAGTTAATCGGTAATCGTTGTGCACATTTATGCTCGCTATTCCTCAATCCTCATAATTATAGCTGTGTACGTGAGTGAATAAGGTGAGAAATTCGTATTATAATATTTTCTTAATCCATACCTAAAATCTTGTCTTCATCTAACTAGGTACTCGTCCTTAACTTGTTTCCAGTTCTTCTGAATTGGTTGTGTAGAGTTCGTTTCCAGGCTTATTGATAAATTAAACGTCTCAGCGATAATGAACGAATTCAGCCTAGTTCACTGAAATAGGTTCCATATTCGATGCCTCCGAAATTTTGTGGATTAGGGTTTTAAAAAATTAAAAATTTGGGCTTGGTTTCAAAAGCTCTGCCACTAAAGTCTGCGCACTGCGCATTTTCGTTGCAGACACGCGGGTTCCTTCTGATTATTTATTTAACAGGGTTCTCTTTAGGTCCCTCTGCAAACAGGCGGTCGTAAAGCTAAGATAACAGGGTGCAAAGCACGTGTTTGGTAGTTTCTAAGCTCCAGAATAACATAATTACGTCGGATAGACGAGCGTGACGCGCGAGTGTTTGTCGAGAACAGTTGCGTTCTCTTTGGAGAGTAGTCTTGTTATTGCTTTCTAGTTCGTTCGATTTCGTCCTGTTGCCCAAGACTTCGTTGCAACCGAAATAACGACCGCTGAATGTTCGGCCTGTTCGAGATTCAATAAAGTCTCTCTGGAAGTGATGTCCTCACGAATTCCTCGCAGTCGTCTAAATTAGAATTTTCCCCCAATTCGGAAGAATTTGAGAAATCTGTTCAGCATTGCAGAATGCCTGATCAGTTTCCTTTCATTTGCACAATAAGAGTGTTGCAATTGGTGTAAGATAAAACCTTTCTCTTTTACTTGAACACACAAACATAGTAATTTTCGAGCTGTAATTTTCCTGATCACTTCATTCCACTTATATCAGCTTGTTAAAGCTTCTCGACTTTTCATTAAAATTATGTCGCGTTGCTGTACAGTAGATAATACGAACACCTTCTTAAGTAGGCCTATGACTGAACCTAAATATAAGGTTTTCGGATGTGACAAGTGTGACGATATTATCGAAGTTGCAATTTAATGAAAATATAAATTTGTGATTCATGATCCGAGGTAAGCGAAATAAGAATATTGTGTAAGATTTAGCAGTTTCATTTACGACGAGAAAGTTTGCTTCAACATTAATTTCTTGTAACTTAATGTCGGAACAGTGATCTATGTTCTACAAATTACTTTGTTTCCGTCTGGAATAACCTGACTTAAAATCTTATCTTCTGGTATGTCCTCAAATAACTAGTAAATTTTTAGTGTGGGGTATTATATGTAATTCACCGCAATTGTTAACGAAACAATGGAGCAATATAAAATTGGAACAAAACACATGGCGAAAGAATAAGTTCTAAGATCTGGAGATAGCAATTGCATTTTAAGTGAGCAGGAAAAAGTATTTGGATACAGCAAAAGAAAATATCGATTTAAAATGTTGGTAGCAAACTGAAGTAATTTATTGGGTAGTATTTGTGATACTGCAGTTTGTATGAATGCTGAGGAATAAGGCGAAATTTTCTGGTTTACGGTGAGCAAGGTCACCTAGGATGAACGCAACAAAGAACACGTCGAAGTAAGATAAATTTAAGTATTCATGATAACGAAGAACCTATTATTACTAGATAGATTTAGGATTACAGAAAAGTGTTGCAGGATTATAAAGGCTGTTAACAATCCTTCAGAATTTGGTAACTTGAACACAATGACAACAACACGTAATAACGATTGTTTACACTGTATTAAAAAGCAATATTTAACGCGAGTTTTAAATTTATGTTAGTGGTGTTCTTTTGAAATCACATAATTCCACAAGAATTAAGTCTATCGGCCAATTCACATCACATCGTGGAAATGTGATAGTCTCGTGCTCTGTGACCTGTGGCACCGTTCTGTTGCAAGAAAACAGTAACCACATTTTCCAGATGTGCCCTCAATGCACGACGCGTCTGTCGCACTAAACACGCATTTAGAAAATACGCGTTTATGATTTACGCCATTTGTTGAATCATGATGACTTGGTAAAATTTAAAGTAACGATACCCAAGTGGTCGTCTAAAGTTGACTCTCTTATAGGAGGAATCCTGGGCACGTTTTACATCATATATCTAAAATTATGAAAAGAAGGGATTTAAGATAGGAATTATCAGAAGGTAGTATGTTGTAATGGGATTAAGACTGCTGGAGAATCATACGCTGACCACGTGTCACTCCAAATTCGGTTTGTGTCATAAGATGACAATCCGCAGTGGACCCGGTAGGCCAAGGGCTGTAAATACAAGGCAGTATAGTAAAAAATGTGAATGATAATTCGTTGAACGTTAAAAGAATCTGACAGGGAGCACGGTTTGTAATCCTATTAGTTAAGGTTTTAAGTCACATGAATTATTGTGATATAAAGGCTATAACGCGGGAGGATATAATAGGAAATGCGAATAGAATGAGCCATTTACCTAGATAAACGTTAGTGTTTGAGGTACGCTTTTACGACAGCTCTTGAAACAGTGGTTGAGGGGATTCCAATTGATGATGTGAAATTTTATTGGCTAATTATGAATAAGTTGTCTCCTTTCTAATATGGGTAACCTAATAAGATGACTTCATCTGGTCGAATTGAAGGACTACGTGGGCCGCCTCAACATTCGCCAGTCTAGCCATTTTGGGGTGAGAAATCAGCACTTCGGTTGCATTTGAACACTATCAGCTGACTAATACAGATTCTTAAGCCGCGTTCCTCCAAGTGCTGGACGTCGACGGAACGCCGTTGGCCATATTGATCTCAATTGCTCCAATTATTAGCCCATACTGGCAGACGGCGCCGTTTCTGCCAACAGTGACACAATTTGCACTTCCTTGTCTGTGAACTGAATACTACAATATGTATTTTAATTAAATTTTTTGTGGGTCATTCGGTTCAGTGACCCTATTGTCTCGAACCGTTGCCTGGTGGATGAATCTCGCTCAGGGTCTATAAACGACTTGAAGTTTGGCAACATTATCGACATTTGTGAACATTTCAATGAAACACCTTGGCACAAAGATATACCAAATTGAAGTAGATAACTCAAGGAATCGCACAGTAGGCCTACCTCAAGTCTAGTATAAATAATTTCCGTTTTTTTAAATATTTTTGAAGAAAACCATGCCATCAACTTCTTGTCTCACATTTGTGGCCGATTTCAATTGATACAATTCGCTCTTAATTCAAATTAAATAATTTAATAGAATCCATTTGTAATTTAAATCGATCTCCAAATTTAATATATAAACAATTTTATTTAGAGAATTAAAGTAGAAGTGACCCCTGATTATATTTTGCACAACCGTCAGTTTTGTCTCTTACGTTTTTTCTAATATGGTTCTGACGGAGAACTTTGATTCTCCTTCAGTGCACCTGTTTCTACATGAACGTATCTGCAAATAGCCGGTAATATTAAATTGATCGCGTCCCTGTGGTAAGGATAAACTTCCAACAAATCCTACCTCACATTCTAACGTCGTCAAGTTTTTTATAATATTTAGGTCATCTTAATGGTGCCGTATTTATTACAAATGACCCTCCCAAAAACTTATATACAAGTTATTAAAGACGTGCTATAAGAGTTGTGTAAAAAGTCGAACTTTTTAGATCTCTGTATTCGTCGAGATTTAAAAGTAATGTCTGAATGTTCTACAACCTCGATCATCCATTATGTTTGTAACTATCACTACTATTGAGTAAGTGTAGTATATTTTTTAAAAATTCTTCTTTATGTTCATGATTAAATATGGCACACAGTTTGCCCGAAAACTCCCGTCAGAAAAAATTAACGAGGTTAATAAAAAATTATTAAATCGAATAAAATTATTACATTTAATTCAAAATCATTTTCGGAACAGGATGTTGCGGTAGCAACAAGAAATTTTAATTAATGAACTGAAGAAGTTCCGAAAGTAGAAGACGAAACGTTTTAAAATTCTCATATTTCTGACTTTGGTCATTCTTCGTTCGTATTTATTCAGTCAGATTAATTCAATTATTTAATTCGTAAAAAAATTATTTATGAATTCATAAAATTGGAGTTCGATTAAAAACATTTTCAAATTCGTAATCAAAATTCTTTCTTAGTCCTGTAATTAAATATTTATTATGCGCAATTGAATCTGATAGTTCAATAGTTAAAATAGAGAGCAGTTATTTTTCCTCATACACAGTTTTCTAAATACTAAATTATCCCCATTACCTACCATTTTGGAACTTAGAACCTTAGACTAGAATTCAATTTACGCAATGTCCATACTTCACGTATTTTCTAGAATTAGGGCGTGAAGAATGTGATTAGTGAATTGGTAGGTGAGCCTTGCTTAGGATTATGGGAATGGATGGACGTTGAATCCGTCCTTGGGCATCGACTCGGATTACCTCAATGCTTAGAACGCCCGCTCGGAAGTCGGGGTTCGTGTCCCTGGTCCGGTCGACATTTTTACATTCTTGTCTTTCTTCTAAAAATATCTATAAGCTCCTGCTTGAGCTTCGGGTGAAAGCATTTCTACTTCCTTATATTCTTTTATTTATTTTCTTTGCATCATTTTAAAATTAATAATTTTATTAGTTATAAAAATAAGTGTTTCTTTACAGCAGGTCTCAGTTTATGTAGTGGTGTATTAAAGGATCTAGTTTTCTTTTTCCACGGAGTGTCACGAGTTTGACTTTCTAAGTTTTACAGTAAAGATTTTGACAAAAGGCACTAGATTCACCTTAATTTTTTTATTCTGGAGGTACGTTTTCGTGATGGTTTGAGTAGAAAGATAAATTATTAATGTAGATAAGGTTTCACGATGTAGGGGGAAAAAAGAATACTTGGTTTGGAGGCGTGCCTGTAGGTATCGCCCTGTGGCCTATATCTTCAGCTTTATTTGGCCGGAATGTTGCGTGAGGCATGCTACTACGTTACTTGCGTTCGTACGTTGGAACTTTCGTTTTCTTCCTGCCCTGAGGAAACGTGGAAGTTCCCCTTGCAACCTCGGCGGCTTTACCTGTCAATACATGCGTCTGAAAATTCCAGACAGTGGCTACACATTTTGCCTAATGGTACTCTAAAAAGGAGAAATTCATAGTGGAAGGAAATATATTTATTTCTGCATCTGTGCTGCACTCGACAACAGTTACAAGGAATAATTATACGAAATTATAAAATGAACACGAACAAAATGTTCATAAATTTAGTAGAGTTCGCTGGATAATAAATATTATAGTATTGATTTCACTTTTGTTCAAACTACATTTTTACTTCACTACACTTCCTTTAAAAATGTCTCAAAAATTCTGCCGCTAATTTTTTCATTAACTTTTATTCAGATATCGAAAATAAATATTTTCGACTTCAATTTTAAAGGTTCTCTGCTCTTTGTTGTTATTAAGATCCCCGCTTGTGCATTAATTATCGTATAGGGACCATCGTCTCAAGATTTTTGTCCTTCACACGCTTTGAAGAGTTTCTCGAGTCGTAAATTTTACCTTCGCTTTTTCAAATGTTCACGAAAGAATCGCTATACTTTCTCATACTTAGGTCTTGTCTAATCTTCCAGGTTCGAATGTGATGTTCTTTTCCTCGAGTCTCACGGTCGACCAAAGTCTTGGGATTTTTATCTATTGTCCCAAGGAATAAGTTGTTGATTTGAAAAGTGACCAAACATGTGCTGCAATCATATATCCACTGACTTTGCCTTCAATAATTTCCAGACCAGTCTAAGAACTGATTACTACGATAGCAGAAATCGACTTGCGTTTCTCGGTAAATCGTAATATAGTGAAGCTCTTGGTGTTAAGAAGTGATTCCCTGCCAAGTTGACTAATTGATACGGAATGGTTTGGTAGACTGGAATAATATTTTATTTTTGTTAACAATTCATTAACAATTATATTTATATTTATTGACGCTGTCGGTAATGAGGTGAGTAATGCCGTGACAGGTGTCTGTGAAAAAATTTAATGAAGTGGGCATAATGCATGAAGGAAATCGTGAAGGATTTTGATTGCTGCAATCCAGCAGAGAAGCACGACCAAGTGGCACTTGAAACCTCAACGGAGAGACCCTGCGAACTCATTTATCAATACTGCTGTCTGTAAATTCCTGATCGAGGAGCCGTTCGTTCCATGACCCTTAATACGCAACTTCTCAATCACCGCCGTCATATAAACAATAAGTTAAAAACATTATAAATGTACTTTTGGAAAATTTAAAACTTTAAATGGGGAAAAAAGTTTTCAAAAGTAGTTTAAATCCCCGGATTGTCATCCAGCTATCTTTTTGGATTGTTCTTGGTTTGAGTTGTTTTTTAAGAATGTTTTCATTTTCGATAACTCGAAACGGTAGATATGATAAGTTTTTAATGCTTTTAATTTAATAGCGCATCTCTATCTACAGCTAACATCACTTTAATAACAAGAAACTTCTGCACATTGTTACTTAAGCTAGTTTAGCATGCTACTAACATTCACGAAGGAATCGTGCCAGTCATAATCCAATTCCAGTAACTGTCAAAACTACAAACGGGCACGTTGTTAGAAATGTTTACCCCTCTGTTACAAACGTGCGCATTAATGTTTGGAGAATTATCACGCAGAGATAGACGATTCATGAAAGGATATAATTGATTAAACAGTATTATCAAAATGCGTGTTGCCGCGTCAGACGTTTCGTGTATTGAGGCCAAATGTTGAGGTAGAAATGGTTTCTTACAACCGAATGGAGCAACACGAGCCTATTCTACTGTCGCAAGAAAACATTTTGGGATGGTTTTATGTCGGAATGATGCGATGTATGCTAACTGTTGGAAATTTTGCAGGTTTACGACAATAAGGCCACGAGCAATTTGTCACCGAACAAAACATCACAACAGCCATTGTCTATTTCACGCGATATTTAAGCATTCAAATATTAACTCATTTAAGGATAATTAATTCATGCTTCTAACACAACTTTATACTTTCTCAATTTTACATTGAGGTTGTCGTGAGGGTTGGTAAAACATTAATATTAATAGTTAATTATATAAAAAACGGAATTTAAATTTAAAAAGGTAAATAATTTTATTCAATTAAAATTTAAGAATGTGGTAAAATTTATGAAAAAAGTAAATATTGATTAATTCATTGCGAAATTGAGCCGGCTACTTGCTAAACTCAACGGAGAGCAATGAATTTATCTAGGGATCTAGTAGGGGTAAAAATCAAACTTGTCATCGAATTTTTAACTAACACTCAATAACCAGGGGTGAGAAACGTGAATTTGTATATCACCGCTCAGCTTGGAGATCATGATGTTAGAGATGTTGATCCAGCTCGTCCTTGGTCAGCTGCGGTCGCCGGAAACCAAACCCCCTAAATCAGCCATGTGGATGAAGAGAATCCTCCAGATAATTGCCGAATACTCAAAAATACTTCAGACTTGATACTCTGAACTAAACGAAAATCTCCAAATAATAATACTCGAAAATCTCCTTAGTTCCGTCTTTTATTAGTTTTTCACTTGCTTCGTCTGCCTGGCGGGGTTTAAATAGTTATATCCTTCTTCGCTGGATCGTGGTGACTGTCTGTCAAGCCCTTGGGCTCTGAGGTGTAATGCAGCTGTCCAGACTGCAAAAGTGTCTCGGAATCTTCGGGGTGGCTAGCGGG
The DNA here is from genome assembly GCA_034510155.1 of Eucriotettix oculatus. Lineage (NCBI taxonomy): Eukaryota > Metazoa > Arthropoda > Insecta > Orthoptera > Tetrigidae > Eucriotettix > Eucriotettix oculatus. The sequence continues at coordinate 86,531,500 of CM067379.1, forward strand.
ACCTATTATTTTCATTTCCTTCGGTGATTTGAGTTTAACCATTTCCTGATTATTGTCACAAGGGATATGAACGTGCCAGTTGTTATTGATTTATGCGCCGCATTTCTGTTGGACCTAAAGTATTCCTTTCCTAAATATATCAGCCAATGGCAGTAATGGTACTGAATTTACGTCTCTCGTCTGTGTATATGTATCTCAATGGAATGTTAAAATTAACCAATCGCATTCATTAATGCTCTGCCGTTGGCTTGGTAAACAGTCTAACCCGCTTCTTAAGATTAGTAATGTATATATACATGGATACAAAAAATAAAAAATAAACACTAAGCAGTTATTCTTCTATATGTGGGTGCAAACGCACACCACAAAATCATGAAATGTCGAAATTAGCGGATATTTTAATGTGTGTTTTTCCGAGGTAAGTAGAGCTAAAAGTTGAGTTGAGGCATTAAAAATAGAGCTACGTCATCTATAACTAGTAGAAATTATGACGAAACTACTTCCATCGTTGTTTCCGTTGGCCTTTCTTCGTTTAACTTTCAGCACATTGTTTATTCATCGTAATCCTCTAATCCAATGTTCATGCCGGTTTAATTTCGGGAGAATAAGGCAAAACCTGTTTGCCCTTTTCCTTTATATCGTATCCTCGAGCAGGGAAACTTGCCTTCGTCTCGCGAACTTTGCATATAAAAGAAACAGCAAGGCAGGCTTGTGCGAAGAAAGGGACAAATTAAACTCCCGCAACTCCAGAAACACAATTTTGTTTATCGGGGACTAGTCCCCTCCACTTGTAGTTTTCTTCTCGGGAGAATATGATTTTCACATTGATGAATCTCATTGAGGCGAACTGAAAACTGCTGGAAGGCGATCGTTCCTTGTGTTAGAGTAGTATTTATCGGAAACTTCTCCGGAATGTAGACCAACGAGATCGTTATCCACTCTATCCAATCAGGCAAAATAATCCTATCGATTACCGTAGTTCAGTTCGTATGTATGGCTCGCCAGAAATTTAGGAGCAATTAAGAGTTAAATAATATAGCAGAGAAGTCTATTTTTATAATATTCGCTTTTAATTGAGCAATTAAAATGTTTATATTGATATTACATAATAGTATAACCGTGGTTGTTAGTCACGAATGGATGACTGATGGATTTCTACTCCATACCTAACGTTAACCTTGTTATCTTTCAAATAAATATCGGTAGCTACTTAAAAAGTCATCGTACTTGGTGGCACATAATAGATAAAAAAAGATAAATCTTTCTATTACCATGATTCTAGTGGCAAAAGTATTTCTTTGTTCAAATAAAAATAAGTGTTAAGTTTAAGGCTTCAACACGTGTGTTAAAGAAAACAACGTTTAATTCACAAAATTTATTTTACATAGGGTCTATTGTGGCTGGTCATACAACTTGTAGTCTTGAAATACATATCAATCAAAACACTTTTATGTGTTTAGCGAGACGACAATGTTTCTTTAATGTTTTTCCCTACATTACATTTATGTGAAATGCCAGGTAGACTCCTTAAATTATAGCCCGGGGGCTGTAATTAACCCTTTTTACCTAGAGCTTTTTCTTTCCCATCCCCCCTTTGTGTCCTTACCTATGATACTAAACGGAAGTGGTAAGCACGTGCATGACCCTCTTGTAACTTATTACTCAATAAAAAAAATTAAGGAAAAGATTATTTAATTGCATTATTAATCTGACTTCTATAAACTTGTTTTCAAACCTGTTATGAAATGAATGGACTGGGGAAATGGTGAACTTGCTTATTAAAACTTGAAACGAGTAGTTCTTTTTGATGGTAAATTTTCAAACATCCTTACAGTTCTAGTGATACTACCAGAAATACAGTTGGGTGTATCTGTAGTAGTATGAAGCTTTTCCTTCTTAGGCTATTCCAAGTTTTCAATTGCTTTCAATCCAAGCATCTGTTGAAATAACTGTATTTCGAAGTGCACTTCGATTTCTTTTTGGCCGAATTCTGAAGCGTCACAATTCGATGAATACAGAAATGTGTGTATTTGTATCATAGAAACGAAGTAAAGGACGTACCAATTAATGTCCTAATTGGTTTACATATTGAATTGTTGGCCCTCACCTGTAGTTATTGACAAATAATCATGTAGGGGTACACAATTCAACAACAGGTGGAAATCATAGAGCAGACGTTTCGTGCGTTGTGTATGTTCGAAAAATGTTTTTCTCCACCGTCCCAGCGCAAAAGAAGGGTAATCTCATAGAACTGTTCAGAATTGACCACCGTGGTTATCTTCCTGTGAGGTTATCTGGAATTTCAGTTTTACGAAGATAAACCGCAAAGGTTACGTGAACTTCATCACTCGAAGAAACCATAGCTGAAGAGGACATTTGTTGGTAGTTTTCATGACAGGAATACTGGATGGGACCAGCACCTGACCCCGTGTACGCCTATATGGTGTAGGACCCCTCGCCCAAGGTTCTCAAGCATCTGTTGGAATCCGGCCGGGCGGAGTTAACCAGGGATTACTCCGAGGCGCTTCCTCGCCCGAACCGGCTCGCGAGATGCGGATTATGTTGCTCAAGTTGCGTACGGCTCCGACACCCGAGGTTTTGACCTGTCGGAAAAGCACTCCACCCGCAACGGGAAAGTGCCCTCGGGGCCGCTGCCTTACCCAAGGGCTGGCGGCTTCAAATGCCCGGGCCTGGTCCGCTCCCTACTCTTAGATTAGCCATACCCAGGCACCGAATTGCTAGCACCGCCACCGTGGGTTTTTGAGCGCATGTCACCGCCTGACAGAGCCCAGCCCAATTGTGAGCAGGGCTGCCGCCCAGTAGAGCGACAGCTAGGCTAAAGCTCATCCCTGTCTACCTGTATTTTTCGCTGAAGGTTCAGGTCAACCTCGTGCCGCGCTTTAAGCCAGCCCAGGGGCCTCTTTCCCCCACAAGGGCCACGCCTAACCCCGGTGGGGGCGAGTACGCCCTTACGACTGGCAGAGTTCAACCTTAACGGTATCGTTGGCACTTCCAGTCCAGGGTAGCCTCTTTCCCCTATAAGGACGACTAGTCCACCCTAGTAGGGCGAGGACCACCCTACGACTACCATTCGAAACTTCACGCTTCTTCCGGATTGCAGCATCTGGTTTCCAAGGCCAGGCGCACCACCTTCGGAAGTGGAAGCTAGCAGCTATCCCCTATGGATGATCTGCGCAACCACCCAATACTAGGGGAATTACACCCAGACAGTTTCATCATCGGGTAACTAAGTATGGCTAGCAATTTCCATACTCGACACCTTAGCCCGAAGGTTTGACGACTGTCTTGAGACGGACACAGTTACTAGAGCCACCGCGCAATGACTCCGACCCGTCATAGTCCATCCCTCGTGCTCATAGAGGATTCTAGTTCCCAGTGAGCCACCCTGGTCCGCCCCCTACTGTTAGGTTTCATATACCCAGGAATGACCGGCCGGGACCCGATACCAAGGCACATGAGAAATGCACGCTGCTCCCCGTTTACGCCGTGACTCGGGTATGTTCAAGTCTCCGATTTGAGGATGAGAGGCTGTAAACACATCATCCCCGTTCCGCCCCCAGCTGAAAAGGACAGTGGAACGATCTTACTTTTTCTAGTCACAAATTACAACGATTGATTTTTAATATTATATACATAAATATGCGGCGTTGCTCGGGTACTAATTTGTATTATCCCAGTAGAGTATTTAATTGGTCAGTAATATCTTGGTCAACATATTATTTAACCAGCATCGAACTCGTCACTTTTTTGAACAGTTACCTTTCCACACCTATCTATCCCGACGGAAAGTTTATTTCATCATGATCGGCAACTTAATCGAGCCAATAATTCTCTTGGTAATCTTCATTAAATAATGTATAGGATTATATGGCTGCAAAACGTGGACGGTGAGTCGCAGAACGGAAAATAATAGGAGCTTTTTAAATGTGGTACTATAGAAGAATGCTGCAAATCAGATCGGTGGATAGAGTTACTAACCTGAAAGTTCTAAACAGAATAATACGAGAGAACAATATGGAGGACTTTGACCAAGAGAAGGAATAGATTAATAGGCTTCTTTTGGGACAACAGGGTCTTGTAAAATTAGCATTAGAGAGAAGTATGGGGGATAAGAACATCAAAGGAAGGCGAAGGATTGAATACGCTGAGCAGATTAGCGAGGATTTGGTAGTTATACGGAAATGAAAAGTCGCCACAGAATAGGTTAGCATGGAGAGTTGCAAGAGACCAGTCTAAGAACCGAATACAACAACAAACCTTAAAAGAGACTAAAACATCCCGGAGTGAAAATATTGTCAGTTCGTTAATGGGGCTAAAAATTCTCACGGTAAACTAAAGAAGTCAAGAGTACACGCAGTGAAAAATACTTTTGTACTTTGAAGTAAAATAAATTTCCTACAACTTAATGGTATCACAAATACTCCCGCTACCTACACATTTATTTATTTAATACCCTTAACAATCTACAACAATTAGAAAATCTCCAACCTAAGGCGTTTCTGAAGAACACGAAATTTGTTAAAAATGCATTTCGTAACGCGATATTTAAAATACTGCGGGCGCAGATTTGAAACTTAAAAACTGACTGTGTAAAACAAAATGAAAAATCTTAACGAAATCCGACAGCTCGTCAATAGAAAAAATATTAACTATGTGTAGTATCTTTAAATCTATGGAATTCTCACTTTAAATTATTCAGTCAGTCTTAACACATTGTCAAATCTATTAAATTGTAATTATTGAATTTTTTTCGTTTGTAACTATTATTAAATACAATTAAAAACACTCATAACCTAATACTCAATTATTCCCTCGGTCTTTGTAATAGACAAAAATGTATTAAATTATAGTGATAAGAAAACCTTACGTAATATATTTTCTTTTTGATATTTCTGGAATTTCTTATTGCAGGGTGTACTTGGGCCCAAGTCGAATTAGAAAGTTAAACCGTGCACCGTAATTCCATGTTGAATGCGGTTCTAAATGAAACGGAAATATGCCAACAATCGAATTTACAGAAATCTTTTGTATTTTTTATAGCATCCTTCCATATCTTCCAAGTGTTCGTATTGCGTTGAATACGTTCTCATTGTGCCGCGTTTCAAAGTTGTGACACTTGTCGGTAGACGCTTCATATAACGCATGGCTTTGTTCATAACACAAATGAGAATTGATAGTGTATTGTGGTGGAAATAAGGAATCTGCATTATAATTAGCGGATTTGTGTATCTTCGCCTGGATGGAGAAAGTAATTGTGATATTATCGAAATGTTGTGGAATACGCAGGAATTAAATTATTAGTAGTCCAGATATTTCTGTTTGATTGGGTAGTTTAATAAATGAGAATCCGTTGACACTGCGTTCCTAATGCCTAACTCGCAGTGTTAGGGTAATGTAATCTATGCAGCGCCACACAGTGTTAGCAGGATGGACAGCTATCGGAGATAGTCAGCTGTTGGCACCAGCGTGCGATCGATGTCGTGTCCACAGCTGTTGAGGTACCCATCTAGTATAAGGCAGCGCAAATAACGCTGCTGTCCTGCCCGCACAAGTCGTTTCTTCGGTCCATTGTAGCCTTTGCGTAGGGAGACGAAGAGCACCTGCCTACCTTTCAACGTTGCCACAACTCGCTGACGGAAACAATTTCCCGCACCAAAGTCCAAACACATACGGGGAAAACTATATGTTATGAAAGTCGATAAAATGCGCAAAGTCGCATTGCTCCTAATTGCAATGTTAATTTCCCTGCGTCATCCCGATTTTCCTGAATTTTTTATTAAAATCTGTGAACATTCTGATGTAATGCCAAGAACACACCTAAAACTAATCGTTAACAAGCTTGACGGAACTGGTCCTTGCCTTTTTTGCCACCGTAGGTTAACCTGATAAATTCCGCATCACCAGTTAAAATGCCTTCAATTTTTTTAACATACAGAATCATATAAGATCAGTGTTGCACAGAAAAAAATCAATTAAGTGAAGACTACAATAATCATATATAAAAGATTGAAAATCAAAAATTTATGTTCTGAATGAGCGACCCATGGTGAACTTCCAAACTGAAACTAATACGTACAATTTTCAGGGGTGATTTAATTATACATTTAAAACAACAAACTAAAACTAGTTAATATACAATAATATACAAAATCTAAACCTTAGTTGAAACGATCTCTTTCGAAGTTTATTACCAGTAAAATCACTGCTTGTTTCATATCTACTTTGTTACTAAATTCATGTTCAGTGGGCATCGTCGCTAACCCATTACAACGATTTTGAGCAGCTATGGTTCTCAAGTAATAATTTATTTTTAAATTAAGAATTGTTCTAAGGGTTAATAATTGTTTCAATTGAAGCTCAGCCGGCAGTCGCCTACCGTCAAGGGCCAGCCCTTTTATTAGACCTGGTAAAAGATGATTTCATGAAGAAAGGGCGTTGTATGAGTCACCGTTTTCTTGGTGGCAGTATACGCGTGAGCGGGCAGTAATATATATATATATATATATATATATATTTACAAAACTGAACCTCTTCTACAAGTGAAGTACGAAAGCCGAGAGAAGATCGAGTTCAGTGCAATTCGTGGTTCAAGGAGAGAGTTAATTGTGAGGGGCAGAGCGGCGATAAGTCGAGAGGTGATTGATCAGAGTTCATAGTTATGTCTGAAAAGTGGGAGGATACTGTTCTTGGAGGTCCAATACAGAGAAGAAACGGGCGAATGGCTACCAGAGGATTTCATCTATCAGTAACTGTCGCCTGCTAAATAGAAGCAAAATTTTCTACTTTGGACCCCTAATATTCAATTCATTTATATTTGCATCCATAAAAAATAAACTTCAGAATAAATTTGGTTGTGTGTCTCATAAAGTCCCAAAATGGTAAGTAAAATGTGTATAATGAGCTGAATAATATAAAAAATTCTGACTTATTGGCAGTTTTGACTTTATTTCTTATATTATAAATTTCAGATTAATTTTAATATTAAAGAACAAAACTAGTTTTCTAAATCAATCATTACATTCAATTTGTGCACTTTCATTTATCCAGCGTGTTATTCTTATTAAGTACGAGGTTTACTTGTTAAGCTTGGAGGTCACTTGCGTCGTGGAAAAGGTACTCAGTACCGCTAAAAGATAGGGATTTTCTGTGAATTTTTCGATTTGAAAAACTTTTGCACTTCAGGATATTTTTTCATCAAATAGCTTATAATGAGCTCAATTTTTGTTAAAATGGTCTTCCCTTAACCCCTATTTCGTTCTTCCATAGGCTAAATTTGGGAAATTCTTTCTCTTCGCATCGCCTCTAGCTCCAGTTGTTTCGGCTCTGCATTGAAATATCAAAAACATTGAGAACACTTGCTACATCAATATGAAGTAGGAGTCGGTATTTTTCTTTGGCGACTTGAGGGTTGGAATGGTTAGAATAACTTTGTGCAACTTTTAATGATTTATAGAAGACTTTAGTGAATTGATGGCGGTAGCAGACGTAGTCCAAGCAGTTCTAGAGCTACTTTGTTAACTGGTTGGCCAGTGTAGTCTCTCGCGTGTTATTTACAAGGTGAAAACACTCGTAGACATATCTTTCCGATCTGTTTGCGACATCCGTTTTGTTATGTCTTATTTTCATGGGTAATTATAACACTGCGACGAGGTGTTTAATCACATGATACTACACATAAATTCGAAATATTCTAGCCGTATCAACTGTACTATTTTCCATGGCCAGATCCTTGTTCTTAAATCTATCACAGCTAAGTTGTAGTAACCTTTTCTGATATTTTCCGTATTGATACCTGCTGTCAGCCGTACAATATAGGGCACAGAGTAATGAAGTGCTATCTAGTTACCCTAGACTGAAGAAGAGATTCCACGTATCGCTGAACTATGCGCTAGTCGTTGCTACTCGAGTCACGAGAGAGGCTTCAGGTGAGCTTCATTGTCCGTTATTGCAGACAGATTTTAAGTGGACACATTCTCGATATACTTCACTTTCAGAGTTAAGTCCTCGAAAGTTTTTCATGCCATCTTGTGTTACCAAAGTTCTGCAATGTTCAAAAATGCATGCTTGTGATTAAACAATTTTGCCTGTTGAAGTGTTTTTGATAGTTGAAAACCTGCGCTGCGGATGTGGAATTTCCGGTGTAGCCTCTGGGTTATAATTAGCTTTGTAATGTCAACGCTCATTAATGACATAACGACTTATCGTTCCCTTGTCGATGGGACATAAGTGAAATAACCTCCTCGGATATCCCTTCATTTTCATATCTGTATGAAAGGCGTATTGAAGTCACACGTAATCGAATTTCCGGAGTCTGGTTCAGTTGGATGCAGAAAATAACTGCATTTGTTAGAGACGCACTTACTGTCAATTTAAAGATTGTCTACAAGTATCTCAAATATTGATTATTGAAGACGGCATATACGTTTTTAGACCAACGATTTCCAACCCGTGACCCAAGAAGCGGGCGCGGAGAGATAAAAAGTTACCTACAGCAATTTTTTTTAAATAAGTATATATTCTGATAAACATATTTTCAAATTTGAATAAACCAGAAGATACCTGTGGAAACATGGCTCTCGCTGGTTTTTCTCCCTAGAGAGCAAATGGACCTTACCTTCGGGGAGGTGTATGTACAGGGGTTACAGACTCGAAAAGTGTCTGAAATAAATAAATGAATTTTCTCTGGCAATTATTTTTCCGGTGATCCCATTGGATGAGTCGTCCCACTGTCTCCTAAAACTGATTGTGACACGAAGAAGGGAATGCTTAAACTCAACAGAAAACTCTTCTCCCGTTATTCGAAAGGGCGTGAGAATAGAATTCAATATCCCGACCTACCTGATTCAGGTTTTCTAGTGATTCCCTGCATCTCTTTTAGGTGAAACACTGGGTAGGATCTTTGAACTATATCCCGGGGATTACCTTGATATACCTTCCAACCCCCCCGCCATTTTCAGTTTCCTTCCTATACTATTTAAGTAGAGTTACCTGTATTGTAGAATATATAAAAGGACTGATGTAGATATACAAATTAAAAAACGCATTTAACTTTATTTAAGTCATCGGTCATGAGCTTTCGGCCCTTATCTGGCCATATTCATGAATTGCAAAGTTTCTTCTCATGGCTCTTGGTTCCATATTTTACTGTGTGGATCCTACACAGCTGCGGGTTCAGTAGATTTCACCCGTAATCACCATGAGAGGAAACTTTGCAATTCATTAATATGGCCAATAAGGGCCGGAAGCTCATGACCGATGACTTAAATAAAGTTATGATATAGAGGACTGTGACTGGGATTTTTAATTTGTAGAGTTACCTGTTTTAGGATCACACTCGTGTAGCCTATTACCCCAAAAAATCATATGGCATACACAGAGTTAGAATCTGACATCCTATTTTTAATACGTCTTTATTGTTCGAAGGTACGTAAATTTTTCGAGAGTGAATCAAACGAAAAATAAAATTTGAACACCTTCAAAACTCTCCGGTAATTACAACCGCCTCAATCTAACCAGATATTGAATCATTCCGTTTTCAAGTTCAGTGCAATATGTCACAATAATTTTACAATTGTTAAAATTATAAATCAATAATAAAATTTGTAGACATATATCTAATTGCAATTCACAATAACCGACTAATTCCACTTTTCTTTTTTATTATAATACCTAAACTGGCCATGATTCGGAAATAAATACTTGAGAAAGCAATTAATGCAATACGATTTTTTTTAAAAAAAGTCCTGTAGTAAGGAAAATCATTTATTAACTACGACCTTTCGTTACAACAGTTAAGGTATCCAGACATTTGAAAGCTACTCTAAATTTATTTATATAATTTTTTTTTTGGAATATCTCGACATTGTATACAAATGATACGTAGGATCCCATTATGTTGAAGAAATTTTTGTTTTTGAGATTATTATTGAGAACTTGTCTTTTTTAACAACTAATGAATCTAAATTAGGGACGATACATTGTTTTTATACTAGTAATTTTCTCATTTGTGGCCAGTTTATTTATTGTATTATTATCGAGTCGGTTAGTTATGATTAAGAGTATACTACTAAAATGTGTTAAATAATATTTTTAAGTTTATTTGTTTTTAATAGTTATTTTTATAATTTATTTTAGTGGTCCATAAGCAAATCGTCCTCCATTGTCGCCGAGGAAATCTAAAAGGTTGAACACCCCTGCTCCATATGGTCGCACATGATTTTCCTTACTACAGGACTTTTTTTAAAAAAAATCTTATTCCTTCCATCTTCATTATTAAGCGTTTAGTGTAATGATCAGTCTGCTAAGTTTTTTCTATTTCGTTGTAATAATAGTCCCGAGAAGACGCTGAGAATCATTACATGAAAGCGTTGGCGTCGCTTCACTTTGAGGGAGCCCAAGTTGGCGCTAAAGAAGAGATCCGTAGGTTGGAGCAGCTACCGTGAGGTTCTTATTGACTGTTTATCGAGTGACCTGTGGCCTCGTGGGACTTCACTGTCCGCATTCGGCATCAGGTGACATTTCCATGCAAGGCCATTGTCGAGAATGTTAATGCATGGTAATCGCAGTCACTCCGTTGATCCGTGGCGTGTATTGGAGCTGTAACGGTTCCACTACGACCGCGATAAGCGAAGCGGCTCAGTTTAAATGTATAACCATGATTAACTGCACCGCTTAGGCACTTTGCTATCAGGTAGGTTGCTGCCGCATTCAAATGTTTTCTTCAGACAGGTGTCCACGAAATTTACATTTGCTGACTAATTTGTCAGTCTGCGGTCGTAGTTCCTCTCATTATCTCTCGTCAAGTGTCAAGACACACAATATTGCTATTGTCCCTTCATACGTATATTGGCTTAAATAAACCTGAATGGATAAATTTCATGATTCGATGATATTTGTACGTGTTCACTAATCACATCTTTCTTTAGTCACAACTCAGTTTACGTGGGACACAACTGACACAGCTAACCCAGGGTTCCACTTCACAGTTGACAACTCTATGAGCAACCCTTCAAACGTTTCTCGTGAAGTTCTCATTATTTTAAAATATTAACTTTTCCTTGGAGCGGCAAAGTTTAACATCGTTTACTACTAGTTGGTCTCTTTGCGTGTAAATGAACAACTGTTAATCTGTTGCTGTGTGTCTGAAACTGTTCCTATGCACAAAAGTTAATAAAACAAAGTAAAACTTGAATTACCTGACTGGTTTGTTTGCCAGCAAATCAACCTACGCGGCTTGGAAGCTGTGAGACATTTTTATACTTTCATTAAATTTGCACGCAGAAGGTCGCGTTGAAAGAAAACTGGTTGATCCGTCTTTAATTGATATAGTAGGTGTAAAAAGCGGTTTTCATATTTTGTATTTACATGTTAATCTACAATTGGGCGTTAGCCCGGTGGTATATACATACATACTTAAATTTACCTGTATACATTACACTCAAACCATGCCCTTTGAAATGTTTGAACCCCTTCACTTTGTATTCTACATTTAAATTGGACAATGCATTAACATTAGTTTATATTGCTCAGGACATTCACTTCACATACTTATTTAGAATTATCCTAAATTTATTTTTATGAAGAGGATTTTATCCAAACACTCCCGCAAGAGGAAGGCACTGCGGGAGTTTTCTCCCAGGCGCTCACCTGATTATGTCGGGAATGCCCCGCACTCTGTTTCACCTATTTTAGGAGGTATATGTACTGGGGTCGAAGACCTTGGGCATATGGCAAGAGTTGTCCGTTGATCCCATTGGTTCAGTCGGCTAACTGCCTCCTGAAACTGGTGAGACACGGAGAAGGGAATGCTGCGACGCCACAGCAAATTCATCTCCCGTCATTCGGAAGGGCGTGAGAATAGTACCCAATGCCCGGCCTACCTGATGCAGGTTTTCGAGGGTTTTCCCTGCATCTCTCTAGGTGAAACACCGGGTAGGATCCTTAAACCATCGCACGGGGGCCCTAGTTAACCCTTGACTACCTTGCTCAACCTTCCGCATCCCCTCTTTTCAATTCCCTTCCTATGCTATTAAATGGGAGTTGCCTGTTTCAGGATCACCCTCATGCAGCCTGTTAACCCCCCCAAAAAAACACTCCCGCAGGTATTTCAGTCGTTGATGGTCCTATTTAGGAATGAAAATTTGCCAACATCAGCGTTTGTTTTCTACATTTTACTTTTAATTGATGATATCGTCTACCTATTAACTGGGCTTTTGCAATTTGAAGCTAATTCCAATCCAGTGTTTTTTCCCCGCATAGGCTTTGAATAGCAAATGCAGACTCGCTTTCTCCCACTTTTGTGACAATAACTCCTATATTAGTTATTCTACCTTTTCGTTCCTATGACCTGTTCCTACTAGCACAAAATTAGCATCCCTTTTCTGAACTTTCTCCAATAATTCTATTTCATTTTTGCGATAGGCAACCCAATAAGTCGTCCCGAATTCCAAAATGGGTCAAATTAATGTTAAATATGCCCTATTTTGAGTTCGTCACAATGAAAGGTAAGGAATTCCACTCTTTTCGGGTTTTGACAATCACCTGTTTCTCCCACACAAGTGTATGGTTGAAATATATTCCTAGATATTTGGAGCTCGTTACCCTTGGAATTAGTTTCTCACCTAATCTATATTCTGTCTCATTTATCAACGTACGTTTTGTAAACGAGATTAAGCTGCTTTTACTTACATTCATTTTCATTTTATTTTTTCCGAGCCCAGCTATTTACATTATCTAGATCGTCTTGTAAGGCTAATATGTCTTGCTCGTTCATTATCTTCCTGTATTGTAGTCGTCCGAGAAAAATCTGACCCCAGATTTTAAATTGTTTGGTAAATCGTTGATAAAATATAAAAAACAGTAATGGTACCTTGTTGAAGTCCGGGCGTTACAATGCCTGAATCCGAAAAATTGTTCTTCCACTTTAACTTTTTGCGGTCTGTCACTTAAAAATTTGTCTACCCATAGTACCACTTTTTTATCTATACCTGTTTTATTTAGTTGACCGATAGGATATCATGAGGCACTACATCAAAGGCTTGGGCGAAGTCTATGATAACCCCATCTATTCTGCCCCCAATATCGACTTTATCTGCGAACTCCTGAAGTAAACTCATCATCTGACTTTCGCACGAACCCATCCCGAAAACCATGCTAGCCATTAAAAAACCACCCTTTTCTATCAAGTTCAGATGGGACGTCGGATGTTAAAAGGTGCCGAAGAAATATTACACACTACTGAAGTAAACTGGTTGGCCTGCAGCTTTAACCTCTCTTCTTTTAACTGATTTACAAATGAGTACATTAATTGCAGTTTTCCAATCAGCCGGAAGGGCCGAATTATTGCCTCCCTCCAAGTTTTAATATTTCTGCGTATGTATCATCTGGACCCAGTGACGTACTGGTTTTTTATTTACCTAATGTCTGATTGTTTTTGTCTAAATCTAAAAAATTCTAAACTTCCATCAGTAAAACTTGTTAACATTAACGTTAAATACTGAAATTAAGGACAGTCACCGAGACGTTGTTTTGTTTCCACTTGCGAACGAAATTGTAAAGTTTTGCGTGGTTGTTCTTATGACTAACGTTTAGTATTTTGCATAAAAACTTCTCCTGTGAGCTCTTTTCTATTTCTAATAATTTTAATAAACCTCTGAATTTTTGGAAGTTTCTACAAGCATATGTCTGGTGTAATATTCTGGATCGTTATTTTCCTTTATTATTTTCTGTGGTACGAACCTATTTCTGACTTCCCTTAATATAATTGAAAATTATCCCAAATGTCGCATTTTCCCTCCTAAACTTGAAATTAGATAATTTTTTTAAAAAATTTATTTACAACGGTCGCATTGATCCTATAAAAATGTGATTCTAACGCGTGGTTTTTGTGATATTGCCAAATGTTACTACAAAAGATTATTTTCCTTGAGCATTTTATAGTCCACTGTCAATATATTCAAGCTCAGTGTATTATTTGTGCTATGCGATTGCATAATTTGTATTAGACATTCAGTAAGTGGAACCCCCATTCCCTTCCCTTGGTTCGTGACTTCCTTTAGCGTGATAAACGGACTTCTGAAGTAGGAAAATTTTAGTCGTGGTTTCAGTTTTTCACGCTAAGGTAAAAAGTTACAGACTATATTTCCTTTAAATATAATTATTATATATCCCTTGCTTTACCCTAACATAATATGTAATGCTAATAAAACTCTCTCAAATAGACAAAAGATTAAAGCGGCACTTTGCAGAATCTTTTCATACTAATACTTTTAACAAAATAGCATAGCTAACTGACAGATCAGTGGATACTGACTCCTCAGTTATTATACACGAAGCTTAAAGATAAACACTGTACCACTCAAATGTTTTTTCTTAACATAGCGATCGTTAGGATCACGGGTGTCCAACCTTTTAGTTTTATTATTTGAGGTTTCTAATTACTTCTTAAGAAAAATATCAGTGCCATATGTTAACACAATTCACTATATAGCGGTAAAAAGGTGACTGTCTCCATATGGATTCAATTTTAAGTTAAAAATTCTGAATTGGAGTATTGATATTTTTCAATTTGATAATTTCAGAAAAGAGCAGTTTCGAACTCATATTAGTGAGGGGAGGAGGGGGGAGTGCAAGTAAATTCTGTTTGTGGAAGGGTTGAGAATTTTACTGCAATCAGTAAATCAGTGAAGTTTAAAATATGCTAGGGAAAGTCGTCGCGGAACTGGATAGCGGTGTAGAACGGGATACCCTATTTTTGAGTCGATAGTGCTGGAGTGTAGTTAATAAAGGTGGAACATTGTAATTTGTCACGGTAGAAGTCCCGACAGCCAATCTGACCAAGTTCTGACTGAACCTTGTGTATGAACCCTTGTTTTAGCGTCTTGAATCTCTGAGTTTATAATTTTTGCAGCATCTCGGCCGAAGGTAAGCTACAAAACTGCTGTCTTTTAACTCTGTAATCGTGAATTTGGCTTTTAACGTACTTCTTAACTTTCAATGTACTTGTATTAAGGTTCGGTGAAAATGCGGGTGGGATGGAACGAGATTATAAGGCAAAATGTAATGCAATTCTGAAGAAAAGACAAGCAAGAAATAACTGACCTTATAAGAATGAGTTACAGGATCCTGTACGGGAAAAGAATAGATAAAGAAAGAAAGGGAATGGAAAATGAAGAATAATGCTAGCAAAGACTGTGTAGTTGCAAAAAATTGATAAAGCTGTGAACCGTTCGCAAAATAAATTAGGAAAAATCACAAATGTGTTAACGTTTTTCTTAAATTTAATTTTATTGTAATAATTGTAATTGCTAAACTCCTATCCCGTTCTGTCCCGGGGATGGTGCAGAACGAGAAATTTGTAATCGTCTTTTAAAAAAAATCGTCAAATCTCAATTTTTTGCTATAAGTTATGTTGGAATTAAATTAAATAAATAATAAAGCAAATTAATTTTTTGTAAATTTATGAAGTAATTTTTATTTTTCCATAATTTTACAAAAAATAAGCTATGTGCCCCGTTCCACCCCGACTTTCCCTATTATCGAAACAACGTCCATAACCTTGATATTAAATTATGTAAATTCGTAAATTATTCAAAGGCTTATATTATTTGAATTATTACACTAGTTTAAATTTCGGTATAGACGTACTGTCAACTAATTTACACCTAGTCAGGAAAATAATTTTGTACTGTCTTAACTCTACAGTTTGCAAACGATTGTCCCTTTGTACATGTTAATAATATTACAGACGTGTTTCTTGGGTCTTATTTTTTGATGAGGAAACACATTTTATTTTGAGACCGCTGAGTTTGAGTTATGAATGTTCAATGACCTTTCTTCTGAATGGAGGATTCGCTGTTAACGTTCCGACCATAAAGTGAAGAGCGCTGCTGTTATCTAGTTAGTAGACTTGCTGTCAGTTCAGATATGTTTGGTAAGTAACGTGTATATTACACTAATCAGTATCTTAGTAAGCGTTTTACTTTGTTGTTACACGATATTGCGTACGTTTAGGATTTCTCCTCTATTTATATATAACATTTGTATTCATTTTAAATACGCGGTGCCCTTTCAGAACGGTCACATATGAAGCAAATATGAATGGGAAGTGGTTTGTAGATTAAACAAATGAGAAACAACTACGCCCTCAAAGATTTATGAATTGTTCAAGGAAGATTATTTTTATCTATTGTTTCTGTGTTTTACCATCTGCGTTCTAATCGGGTATTTCTGACAGGAAAACGACGTCCATCGATCTACTTGCTTAACCGAATTCTGTTGCTAGTAATGGGTTCAAATATTTAATCCAAAGATTATTTTACAGATTCTGTCCTTTGTAGATATAGCGATAATATTTTTCCATCTGCGTCGCCTTTTCATTTTCGAGTAGTATTTTGATGTTTTTATCTCCCTAAGATCTTTGGTTTTCTGCCTTTTTTATTTTGCTGTATTTCACTCGATACTAATTTAAGTTTGTTTATATTTCTCTCATCAATTAAATTTTTTCTTTCTTCTTAACATCTGCAGATTATGATTTCTCAAATTGCAACTTATGCTTTAATATTACGTAAATTGAATTTAAGCTTGGAAATAGAGTTAGGGGTTGTTTAGAGCAAAAATTTTGACTTATAGGCTACGGATAACTGTATTTAGGGTTCACTTTCTTTCGATAATTTGTACTTTTTATTTATAAACGGATTTCCTGCGTTGTCTTTCAATTAATGGCAGTTGAAGACGGTTATTTTGTGTATGGCACGTATATATTTCAATTAAATGAGAGAATAATGTAAATAAGCGAGTATTACTTAAGTTATTTTCATAATATATTATGTTATAAATGTCTATTAATACATTCAGAAAATGTTGTACCCCTTTGTAAGCACATTGAGCGGTCGGAGGAGCTTGAGATTTGACATAGTCAAAGTTCATGTGGAGAAAGAGTGCAGAACTATAATATTCAACCATAATTATGTGTTATAAATTCATTAGTTTAAATAAAAAAACCTCGTGTACGTTCATACTAAATGTCAAATACATAAATGTCTCTGGTCAAAGAGGCGCACTGAGTAGAGATATCGTTGAAGTATTACAGCTACAATAAAATAAATTATATAAAACGTGCATACAGTGTATATTTGTGCTTTATATTTAGTGAAATACAGCTGTTATTATCTATTATTGGTGGTTTAAAAAAGTGAGTACATTCAGATATTCATACTTTCATTATCTCTCGACATTGATCATTGACGGGTCGGAATGTTCATTTCGACACTAAATTCTTCACATGTTCATTCAATAATCTTTTTGACTGAGGGAGTCAAGGAGTAAATATGATTAATTGCTAAATTTTACCCCTGAGGAATTCTCAAAAAGGAGACGAAACGTCGTGATAAATTTATATGCTGCCTTATTGGCAGTCTTTATTTATTGTAAAAAGCATAATAATGGGACAAATTCAAATTTAAATAGTGTAAGTTGTATACAAAATAATGAAATTATTTTCAGAGATACATTTAAATGCGCACTGAATGTCATTCCAAGAATGTTAAATACTTTTGATTGTAAATTGATTGACGGAATTACAATGCAGGTTTTTCAATACCGTTTAAATTTAATGAATTACTGTCAAATGTTGACCAACCACTGAAATACTAGTATACAGTAAGTGACAATTTTCACTATTTATGGTTATTCTCTCTGTGCTTGTTATGCTTATACGTTGTAGGTTTGAAATAGCAAAGCTTGATTTAATACGCGGAGAAAAATGATGCCACTGTGGTGGAAAACGGAACGTCCCGACTGATAATGTAATGGATGATATATTCTTCGCTATTACAGGAAAAAGAAGCAGGGAAACGCTTGCAGAAGAATTTGCTGTTACAGTGTAGTGAATGTGAATCTCACGTTTCCTTTGCGGGAAGAGGTTTGCTCGACGAATTTCATATAGGTTAAGTAATTTTTTCCCCTTGTAATACTTCTTCAATTTAGTTTTTCTTGTTCATTATGGTTGATTGTTCATTGTGCAGATTTTAATTATTATTTGAATGACTAGCTAAGGATAATTGCATAGCCTTAACGACTGCAATTGGCACTTCTACGTGAGGATACATACAGCTAATGGCCCGTGAACTTCGCTTATGCACAGGCTAGTGTGCCTTAAATTTAGTATTCATTTATGTTTGACTATGAATAAGTTATTCCGTTCGGCTCACTTTGGAAACCTTGATCTGAATAATCTTTTCGCTCACTGATTCCTTTATTTCCATCTGTTGTTTCACGTTGAGAATAACTTCTCAACATTAATTTATTGAAAGACATGCACTAATACGACTGTCATTGAATTCCGATGTCCTACTATCTGATAAAAACGGTATAAGTGTAGAGGAGAACACGTGTGACAAGGTCGAAACTGTTGTAAGAGAAGCTTCCTGCGGGCTCGTTGCTAATTCATGCTTCTGGTATAGGCGCTTTCCTCGGGCTGTCTTAATATTTCACAGCTGGTCAGAGATACAGCGCAAGTAATTTGGGGGAAACTTCCGGACCCCCCAACAATCTTCTTCCCTTGCTTTGCTCTCAGACTCTTCGCTGCTAAAATACGCTATAGACTAAGAACTCGCTATTACACAGTTTGGGGCGTTATCAGTCAACAGGAAATTTTTCACTTCCAATATACATTTGTCACTGTCTGCTGGAGTAAAACAATGAGTAGAACAAAACAAGAAAAGTTATTTATAAGTTGAATATTTCTTACAGTGATGAGTTCACGTTTTCAACTAGACTACAGCACGTTACACCATGATTAGCGGGAAATTGTACCCGGTTCCTTTACCTGATACTAGCAACAGACGAAACACCAATAATACTTGGAGGTTTTAACATACTAGTTTAATTATTTAAAAATTGTTTTATTTTTACTTTTATGAAATTAATGTATGCTCAGGCTTTTCCAACGGCAAGTGCATTATCTGCATTACAGGGTTGATTTCAGTTGCTTTTCAAAACAAAATTGTAAAACCTATTCCGGGAAAACCCTTTTACATTGTTCTGTAGGATCGCAAAAGTTAGCAATCCCCAACTGCCATGCGCCATCTTAGTTCAAAACTAGCTGTCTTTCTTAAGCATGACGTATACCACTTGTAGAATTTGTTCACTTTATAAAAACAATTAAAAATAAAGTGTGCTTTTGGCCGGTGCTGCTTGCGAAGAGTTATTGTCCGCTCCGCAGCTGGGATTAAAAATAAATGAAAAAAATATTAGTTATTGTCATTTTAAAAAAGAAATATTGAGCTCAAATGCGTTTAAAATGGTTATTTAAATTATCCAGGGGTAGATCCTGCTGTCGTTACAAAATTCCAGTATTGACCCGCTCAATGTTTTCTATTTGTCTCTGAAGTGAAAATGTTTGGAGACCTCTGCTCTTCACCGATAAATACGGATCTCTAAGAAAAGAATGATACTGATTATTGAATCAACTTGCATGAGATGCGTTTAAAATTTACTGGGTTTCTATGGCTTCCATATTTATAAATTCTTAAATTATAATCCTTACCTAGTCTCTAACAATACTGTACACAACAGTAATCCTACAGCCTATTAAATCCACCTTATCTCGCATATGCTATGTGCAACGGTATATGCCGCCCATTATATCCAATTAAATCTATAAGTATATTATCATATAGACAAACACAAAATTAAGAATATATATAAAATTGAAGAAGAAAAAAGAGATGCGAGGACATGCAGTTGTAAGTAATACATTAATGCTTTTGATACTGAATAACTGGTCCAAAAACGTAGCTGTAACTCTTAAGAACCGTAACCAGTACAAGGATGCGGTACGATGTATTTAATACCAGTATCTTTCGGCTAGAATTTGCTATATTCAAATGTCAGTGAATGGAAACTGTTAACTAACATAGTTTTCATACATTACTCAAATCTATTTACTAAATAGCAATAGTGGATACCCGTGATTTACCTCGCGATTATAAGTTTCCAACTTCCTGCATACGGTATTATTCCGATCCCACAGGATTATCATGTCAACGGACTCTTTATTAATTCTTAAAACGATTTTGTGGAATAAACTTATGTGTGGATAAGTATGATGTTTAATTATAGTGGCGAGCAGAAAAGTAGACGGGTGAAATTTTAACATCAGTGGGAATTTCTTGTCCTTGGTTTTTCACAATATATGGGCGTTGTCCTGTTATGAAAGAATTACTCTTCTTAACTACCTCATGTACCTATCCCAAAAGTGTTTTATCCTTGCTTGAGGCAGACTCTTTCAGAAGGTGCGTGCTTATTTTCCCCCTTTCTGTCGCATAGAGTAAACTTAAAATTGATTCGTACATCTTCTTGGACTGGAAGATCGTGAAAATTCAACTGGTAGAGGCCACAACAGGGCACACAGAAGCCGTAGCAGAGGTCGAGCAAGCTTCCGCGAAGTAATCCCACCCGCCAGAAGCCGAACAATATTGCAACTTCGTCTGCAAAATTCGCTGCTTCAAGGTCTTTTTATCGCTGAACTATTTACCTTGGTCTAATATATCTCATCTAAAATTCAGTTTTCTGAATAACCATTTCGACATGATTTTACGTTGGTAGTGTCTTCTTAATGAACCACGTTAACTGTGGATTTAAATTTTGTAAATTCGCAGAATAAAAAATTCATAAGTAATAAGTAGAGAAGTTTACTCAATAAGATTTTTATGTATCTAACAAGTGACACGTTCAAACATTAGGTTGAACTTGCAAACTGATCCGTGGGAAACTCTGAGAGAAACTTGAGTCTTCAAAGAGTAGGTAAGGAAACCGACACTGAACACTAATAGGCACAAATCGCTGAAGTAGTAAACCAATAATTTCATTCAATGTTCGCCATCTGAATTCGACAGTGTCATTTTAGTTATTTTGTAAATTGATTCCTTAATTCGATCTTCTGCTTGTTACTGATCTATAAGTTACAATGACTTGAAAACTGAAATGAAATATGCTTAAGTTTATTTTCCTATATTTTTGAATTGTTAAATGCATGAAGAATTTAAATTTCACGTTTATTCCCATTTCAGTTCTTGTGCTTTTCGATTTGAGCTGATAATTTGCAAATCCACATTACCTTTTCTCAACCACTTTCAGCGGATTCAGCAGTAAATTAGATTTAATTTAAGAAGATAAATTTATCAAAATTAAGCTATCTCCAAAGGAACGAGCTGTTGCGTTGCCACTTACTTTGATACCTGGACGCAGCTTACTAGGCGGGATGCGACTTACTAACCACCTCCTTCAGCTTTCGGGCCATCAATTGTGCTCATTCGTAGTTCAAACCGTTAGTGTGTCCATTTTAAATTGTAGAGAGCAGTTTTATGAATGCAAAATGTGAAAATAAAGATACGAATGCACCCCACGGAGAAAATTGTTTCATAAGCAAGGCAGAGAAATTCTTTAATGGGTACAATACTTAAAGAATGAAAACCAGCAATGCCAAATAAAGTTAATTTATGTACATGTGAATGTTCAGATTTGAATCTAACACTCCCCCTTACCCGGGTTTTCTTTTCTCTCAAGACGATCAGTTTAGTATGATACGAAACTTTCAATGTATGTTTTTCCGACACAAAAATTCAATACGCTCAGTTTTCGTTCGTGCTATTTATCGTATTAGCCTATATTTCACTTCAATTTTTTTTACCATTTCTCTTGGCATAATTCTTTTACGAACATTTACTTCCTTTCACTCTCCGTGCTTTTTTTGCCATAGGCAATGGTGTACCCTCAAAATTTTCTACAAGTGTCGCCGCATTACTGTCAAGAAATTTTAGTTTAAATAATTTACCAATGGTTGGTAGTATTAACCACTACTTCTTTCCGTTAGTAAATAAGTAATTTAGAAGAAAAAATCTGAAAGGACACAAAATATTAAATGGTAAACGTGATACCACAATAAAGATTTTTCAGGTTTAAAATCGCCGTATCTTCTAACTAGTTTCTCAGTGACGTCCGTGTTAAGCCAAGATAAGCGAGGAGTTGAAAAAAAATAACTTTATCATATCCGGATAGAACATAAAAATATTGTCGCTAAAATGGAAACGTTTTCTTATGTGCAAGAAAAGTTCACAGTACGACGAACATGCTCGTTATCCAGAACGAAGTTACTCGACTTCAATTAATTGTGCTGTATGACATTTAAGGATATATTCTCATCCAAGTGCAAAGTACTTGAAACTGCAAGGTGACCCTCGCGAGGCCTCTACTGCTCAATTCACTATAAAAAGTTCAATATACCCATTCCACCGCTTAATAAACCACAGTAGGCGTTGAGTTGTTAAAAGCAAATAAAAAATTAATTAGGGTGGATAACGATGCAGGAACTTTTTTATGGTTATGTAGCTCTGAAATCAATGTGGTTTTACGTCGAAGCATAGCTATTTCATTCATGGAACCCTATTAATTTGATATTTTAATGGACTGCTCATTCGATTTTTTAAATACAAAATTAAATCCCTGTTATACTCGTTGGGCTACCGATGTTTCATTTCTTGTATCAATTTAAAAAAAATGGGGGTAAAACCGTGTTGCGACATCAATGTAAGTAAAATGTAGACTAATGTGATGTAATTCTGCAGAAGCCGCAAATTTAATGGTGTCGTTGACGAGTTTTCTTCATAGTAGCAATGCATTTAGTAAGTCTACAACCTTGCGACTGATATTTTGTAAATTGAAAAATGAAATTGGAAATGTATAATTCGTTGTTAGTCTGTGAAAATATTGGTCCAAAATGTCGGACCAGGACCATTGTGTTTGTCATTTAGTTTGCGATCTCTTTCAACTGTACCGAACTCCGAGCACAAAACCTCGACAATGACAATAAATTTTTTTATAAAACACACACACACACACAAAGTTATTGTGATATTGTACTCGTATGACCTGGTGCTCTAATTGTTTACGCGAGTTGTTAGGTGTGAAGACGAGGAAGGGGAATGTTGCCAGTCGTCGTTGAATTGCCTGAGCTTGCATAAAAGTTGCCGTGCTTGGTAAATAAGCTGCGTGCAGGCGCATATTCTCAGGTCTGCGGAACGATGTTGTGCGCACGACTCGCTTTCGTGCCTTGCTTGGCCAGGAGGCGCAAAGGTTAGTGATTTAGGGGAACGGTCGTATTCAACTTTTATACATTACTAATCGCCAATTTCAGGTCTATTGCAATTCTTCACCAAAGATTGTAATGCACACTACTTAACGGATCGTAATCTCGATTTATATATTGATACCTCAGAACACAATTTACTTTGATAGGAAAATAACAGAAGCTTTTGAAATGTGGTACTATAGACGAATGCCCCGTTTTAAGGCACGAGGGTCTTGTAAAATTAGCATTAGAGGAAAGTGTGTGGGGTAGGAACAGAAGAGTGAGGCAAAGGATGGAATACACTAAGCAGATTAGTGGGTTGTACTAGTAATGAGGAAACGAAAAGGTTTCCGCATGATAGGTTAGCATGGAGGGTTATAAACCAGCCTTAGGGCTCAATACCACAACAACAAGTAAAAAAAAAATCAAAGTTATCTTATCTAGTTGGAACTATTTTTTTTCTCGGTGATTTTTAAGATACATATTTTCAAAAATTTTCAAAATCGCCAAATTGAACTTAGCATTATTATGTTCTGAGTTATCGATATATATCGGGGCCGCAATTTCTGATATCTACTACTCATTGGGCGTAACTAAAGTTATTATTCTTATAAAACAAATATTTTATGAAACTGTCGTTGACTCCTATTTATCAAAGTGTTGTTCCTAAATTAGTATTCATAGATAACTGAAACTGTTAGAAGAATTTTTCGCTTAATGATAAAAAATTATAGTAATTAAATTAACAAAAAAAGCGTGCTATTTACAAAACTTGGACCTGGTTTAACACCTTGATTAATCAAAGTAATGCTTTATTCTATTTTCCCTGGAACTTACTATTTTTGGTCAACTACTTCTTTGTATTTTAAACTTTTTTGTGTTTATCTAAAGTCGCATCTACAGCTGCGGTTATTATCGACTACTGCAGTGTAACTCAGTGTACTGGTTTTCACATATTGGAAAAAAACACCACCATCCATGCCCATTCCAGCATACTAACCCGGCAGCTTGTGTTAAGCGAGACAACGACAATGACCACTACATCACAAGAGGTCGGCTCAAATTTATGAAAAATTATGTGATGAAACTGTAGTCATTTTTCGTGGGTTCCAAGTGACATGAAATAAAATTGAAAAAGTGATGAATGCTCTATAATGAGCAAACTTTTCGGAAACTGGGAATTCTGTTCGTCTCAAGGAAATTGATGGCTAAGAATAGGACCTGGAGTTCACGAAACTCAGAGCACTCATTTACACTATAATTCTAAGTACAATCTATTTCAGGGAATTATCCATGTTCTTAGAGTATGATCTTTCCAATCTATTATATCAATTAACATTTATGAATAATTTGTTTGGAAATACGCAGTTTACCGAATTAACAATACTTATTAAAACTAAAGATTCAGTAACTTCGTTTTTTATTAAATAACACCCCTCTGTGTTTCTATTCCAAGAATCTGTGTTCTTTACAAGTACGTATTATTCTTATCTTAAATATCGTGTTCAGTTTGAGTGGCTCGACCGCTAATCTCAAGGGAACAGATTCTGGAGTGAAGTACGTAGTCTTAATAGCTGTGTCAAGATTTGGTATCGATGAATCGTTTAAAGTCCATAGACGTTAACGCAGGTATTTGTGAATTCTCGCCAGTAAAATGTTCCTGGAATACATTAAATTTTCCGAATATCTGAGTCACGCGATTGATGGAACTTCATGACAGTATATAAAGTTCGAAATAATCATATTACAGTGAATAAGTTGTTACAAAAAATAATAACAGATTGTTTCAGTTCATCCTTTTTATTTATTTACATAATGTCCTTTCAGCTCGATAAACTTCACTCAGCGCTTCTCCAACATTTTCAAGCCACCCAAAAGGAAGGTTCTCGGATGGTCTTTAAATTAGGCGTTTGTTTCAACAATAATTTGTTTCTTCAGGATTTTTTTTCCGGCAAACCAGTTTCAGTTTTCGCATTTAATTCGACAGGTTTCACCCCCGAAGCTTGAAAATGTGGTCCTGGTGTACTGTCTTGATGTAAGATTACTATCTTCATGGCCAAATGTGTACATTCTTTATTTCTTGGCTCTGATTGCCCAATATCGAGGTATGAAAGTCTCTATTTACTGTTCGCTCTTTTCCAGAGTAGTTGATGTGGATAATTCCACTTGCCGATTTTACCGGTTTCGGAGCCGGTACACTGTAGTGAAAATATTTTCGTCTCTGGAATGTGGTGGTGGATCCATGATATTAACGTAGTAACACTTTCAGTAATGCGACGAAATAACGCCAAAACGGCTACTTCATCCACAATCGATTTCGTTCGTTTCACACTGCGAGAAAACGGGGCAACCATCCTGTAGATACTTTGAGGGTTATAATTTTTCATGCATTACTTTAATCATTTATCAATTAGACATGCCTGTGGAATAATACGCTCCATTTATTAATAGAGATTTACAACTCTTTATAAATAATTTTTGAACCTTAAAAGCTTTTATTCCTCCAGAAGAGAGTTTATTGATTTATACCGGAATAGTGAATGCTTGTTTCAAAAAGGCCTAGACGATGTTTTTCAACACGGAGCTGAGAGCGATTTCTTGTGTTGTATGAATGGCTTGAACCGTTTAGAGCTGGGGTGCTCAAACTTGAACTGCTGGAGATCTACCTCAATATTTTTAGACTCTGAGAGTCTGCAAGTATGTGTGATGCAGGATTGTCGTCTAGATAGGAAGGGTTATCGTGGCGCAGGTTTAAGTATAATATATACGTTGCAGAATATCATGGCCATTAATTGACGTAGAATTAGTAGGAACGATAGAAACGGTTTTCCGGAATATACATTTTTTTTATTCGAGGTAGGTTCTAACTAAAAATTCTATGAGTAAACTCGTACTTATTATGGCACTGCATGTATTAGCAAACGTTTCATAAGATGGTGCGTAATTGCCTAGTGCTAATCTCAAGCATTGTGACATATTTTCGCCAGTTAGTCGATTGCGATATTTTGATTTCATTTCAGAAAATACAGACTCGCGCAAGTAAGTTGACCCAAACATTGCCGTCAACCGAAGGGCGTTTCGGATATTTATCTTCAGATATAAAAGACCAGATGCTGTGGCTTTGAGATGTTTACCTGATATACCTCATTTTCAACAGAAGATGAGCCCACGTTAAACTGACTTGTTATTTCAGTAACACATTCCTCAATGTTGTACGCAAAAAAGGATAACTCATAAAAAATGCTATATTTGCCAATTTACTGAAATCATATAAACGTCTTTCGAATTCGCCCAAAATATTTAATAATTTTCCCTCATAAATATCAAAATTTAACTAAGGAATCCTCAGATCATTTATTTTCAGTTGATCTATCAAAACTTAGTTTTGAATGCGTTTATTGCACTCATCATCTCAGTAATGCATTTTCCTTTGCCTTCAAGCTCCTAGTTAATGGTGTTTAAATCCGTTGTGATGTCGGCAAAAAATGCTAAACCAGTCAGCTATTTTCCGGTTTTTAGCATCTGAGTGTCATCACTTCTTTCGTCCAGAAATATTTCGGGCAATAATTCTTGAAACCTTTCTAGGAATTTGCCGCGACTCAACCACCGTGTGAAGAATTAAATGTATGTACAGCAGATTCACTATCTTCCATCTGCAATTTGAAGAGCCTTCGTTACAAGCTACGGGCACGGATGGAATTCATAATTTTTATTTCAATGCCCATAATCTCCTCCATGTCTAGAACTTTGGAACACAAAACTTGTTGATGGATAATGCAATGGAATAAGAAAAACGAAGGGAAATCGTCATTAGCTCGACACAATGTCACAAAACTGACTCACACAGGCGCAACATTTATATCGGCGCGGACCAAGTCTCAAATGTTCTCAAGTACCTAACTAACATGTTTTTTTTGTAAACGTGCCGCCAAAAACTCCGCCCGAAGTTTATAGAAAAATCGGTGGGAATCAAAAACGTCGCGCGTCGCGGAATTTCTTTGACGAGTACCGCGCGTTTCTCTGATAAAGTCACCTTTCGTCGCTAGCAGAGGATTATTACGATAGAAGACAGTGATTTGGGGATTATTATGATCTAATTCAGGATCAACTAAAACAAAATCTATATCGGTAAATTTTTCTTGTGATAGACCGTTTGAACACCCCTGGTTTACTTGGTGGATAAAGGTGTAACTTTGACAGCAGAGAATCAAGACTGTTGTCAGAAATAAATTTTATCCGATAATACTAGAGTAATTTTGTAATCATTTCTTCCCGACCTAATCTATCAAATGTCCGGAATTTATTTATGCAATTCTGTGGGAAAGCTTACGTACAAGTAGCTTTTTGAATGTATTCATGCAGAAGATATACCATTCGTCGATGCCCGGTTTCCTTCAGCCATTGGAATAGTGCAAGGCTTAGGCCGCAGTGTTTCGTATTCTATAGCGTCGTGGTGACTCCGCGAGCGAATTCCGCGCACGTCGCTTTCCCTAACTGGATTTGCATCGTCTGCGTCTGTCTTGTTTTATTGGAAATTTTCCGCTGGTGCGTCATATTTATATATCCATATCTGCAGCGACAGCTGTAAATTCTATCAGATGCTTTGGTAATTAAACTTCGCGATGTTAGCTGTTTCGCTTCTTTAGCGAAAGAACCGGTAAGAGAGTTTTAAGACTGAGAAAACTTTGCATGACAAACCCTTTATTCGGATTCTAATTTAAAATATCGATAAAAATAATAAATGCTGTCACCATTTGCACACTTCTAAATGTTCCATTTTCCTCCCGCCAAATAATCGTCCTCTTAATAATTATAAGTATTAATAATTAAGAGCCGTAATGAAGAAAGGAGTAAGCAAGGATGCAGTCTGTCGCCCATGCTGTTTAACTTATATATAGAACAGCCGATGAAACGGAAAATGGCAAAGGAATTATACTACAAGGAGGAGAAATAAACTTTACGCTTTGCCGACGTTATTGTAATATTAGGGGACTGAGAAGAAGACTTGGAAACCATAATAAATGGCATGAACGGAGTTATGGAGAAAGAGTTCAATATGAGGATTAATAAAGGGAAAAGCAAGGTAATGGAGTGTAGTTTGGGAAACAGTGGAATAACAAAGGGTGTTAGATTGAGAAGGAATATTTTGAAGGAAATTAAGGAATTCTGTTACTTGGGCAGCGTAATAACTATTTTATTTTACCCGTAAGTAAATTCATTTTCTTCACGAAAGGCACAAGCATAGAAGGAAATCGTTGCTAAAAATGTTCGTATCGGTGCGAAACGTGGACGATAGGAGCTGTATAAATGAAATGTGCCATAGGCGAATGCTGAATATCAGATGGGTGGATAGAATCACTAACGAGGTAGTTTCTAATCAGTAAAAGGGAAAATATGGAGGACGTTGACCAAGAGAATGGATAGATTAATAGGCCACGATTTTAGGCACGAGGGTCTTGTAAAATTAGCGTTAGAGGGAAGTGTGTGGGGTAAGAACAGAAGAGGGAGACCAAGGATTGAATCGCTAAGTAAATTAGGGAGGATTTGGATTGTGCTAGTTAAAAGGAAATAAAGGCTTGCGCATGATAGGTTAGCATGGAGGGTTGCATCAGACCAGTCTTAGGACTGAATGCCACAACAACAACAATAATTCTTGATTTACATTTGTTTGCGCGACGTCTCGTAGTTTTGTGCAATTAATCGATCCTTGTGGTAGAACAAACTAATATCCTGGGTCCTAATGTCCTTACTTTAATTTCTTCTTCTACTTCAGATCTATTTTAATCTTATACTATTTCATTTTTACTTGTTGTTGATCGTACGCAGTTTTAAGTTTAATTATTCCTAGAAGTTCTGTTATTGTGTATTCACTACTTTAAGAAATAACTGTATTAATATTTCAGATTTGTCACTTTAAAAAATTGGAGGTGAGATATTTGATTGATACGTGCCATTTATTACCGAATCATTATTTAGACGATTGCTCACAGATTGGTGTTAACTTATAGGCGCTGATTTAGAAACATTTCATAAATTTGGCAGAGGAAGAATAAGAATGGGTTACATAAGAGAATGTTCAGTATGAATTAAATTAATGTCCTGTCATATCCATACTTTCACGGGTTCCCGAGGCTATTTGGAGGCATTCTCGATGACATTTAAATTCAATTTTAGTTTCTAAAAGGCGGTGTATAAAAAATATCCATAAAAATTTAATTGAAACTACTATCTTCATCCTGATAGATCTCTTTTACCTTCAAGAGATTACAATTTCAAGTAGGGGTAATTTATCAAGAACGCGTAATGGTTTTGATATCGACATTCTTTTTCTACGGACAAATTTACTGTCAAGTATGGCTTCGTTCAAAAATATTTTTAAATTAAAAATATTGCTTATCAGAATTCGACGACTTTCCCGGTGTGTATTCTGAATAAGTAGTTCTTTGGTTTCCACCCGGGTCAGATAAAAAAAGTGACGTTTCGATACCGCACTCTGCAAACCTTCCCAAGGGAAGAGCATCCTGTAGTTTTCAAGTCGCTTTTATACTCCACCCCTTGTAGCGTGGTGCGTCTTGCCTTCTGATTGGCTCTCGGCCTTCAGTGGTATCGTCTCACCCTCTCTGCGGTCTCGGTAAAACAGTGTCCGAGCATCGTTCTGCTGCCACGCCTGGTGGTAATATAAGTGGACTTGCACTTAGTTTATATTGTGTCTGTGATTGGGCCATACAGGATCCCGATTACTGCTTTTAATTTATACCGTCTTCGTTAAAACGCTATTCCAGGAATTGCCACATTTACATAAAACCTTGGTGTCTCGAATCGCATTCAGTAGTATAATAGAATATTATTAACAGGTAGCTACAATAAAGTATCAGTAATCTCGCCAAAATCATGTTTTTTTCATATACTACCTGTATTATTTAATATAACATTTTTCAATAGGTAAAACGACGACAAAAACATTCGTTTAAAAGTCAATTTCTTCTTCTTCCAATGGCTCAACAGCCCTCTTGAGGGCCTAGGCCTACCGAGGCGGCTGCGGACTGTCATCTGGCGTGACACATTCCGAATTTGGGGTGATACGTGGTCAGTGTATCAGTTCCCCAGCAGCCTTAATCCCGGTCCTCGCGACCATGACGACACAAACATCCAATCCCATGCCAGGATTCGAACCCGGGACCCCTGAGTTGTGAGGCAGCAACTAGAGGCTAGCCACTACACCACAATTTAATTTATAAATAATCATTTATGTAGAATACGTTAGTTTTCTCACATCCGCTCAGTGGTTCCTAATTTCATTAAACAAATAGAATTATCGTAAAACCTGAACAATGTTCCCACGTTGGGACTGAATTAATGGGACAGTAATTGCTTAAGCTTTATGCTAATGATGTTTAGCGCCATCAAATTCGACCTTCTCCGCCCCGTGATCCAGGTATAACCACAAACGCTTATTTAATTTCTTATGACCTTTCAAAGACTTTTCTTCGGTTTAACCTAAACGCCGGAAGTAAAATCTGTTTTGGGACTACTCGGCAATATTATTTACAAAGATGAATCATTAGAAAATGCTTAATAAAAGTAAGCAAAATGATGTTTCAATCAAACCTCAGTCAGAGTAAATGCTCTTTTTTTGGATTTTCAAAAATGTGCTCTGTTTTGTTTATTTCTGAGTATGATAGTTGTCCATCCCTCTATATATATTAAGTCAAATAAAACCCGGCTGTAAATATTATTCTCAGAGATTTATTTTTGGCCAATATTCACATGTGACCTATGGATTAACATAGTTTGCGGCGGTATTTTCGCGGCGTATAAAGTTTGTGGGTACAACATTTATACTGTATCCAAACGTATAGGGTTTTTGTTCTTCGTGCAAACAAAACTAGTAAAGACGTAATGTTTTTAATAAAGTTCCATTAAACTTTAAATTAATTAAAAATATAAACATTGAAGATTAATATTTACCTTTTACTTAAATGTTATAAATAATTGTAAGTACAAGCATAGGTGTTTAAGATACTACCAACAAAGGGAACCGAATTTACGTGTTTCATACGGAACGATTTGAGATGAATATGTGAATACCCCTGATCTGAGGACTGATAGATTATATATTTAACACATTAAGACACGATGAAGACGTTCTCCGCTTTGTTCGTCGCCCTTTGTAGAAAAAAACTGTGCTGGAACGTATGTGTACTTAGGGGATTTGTGGAAATATTCTGCGGAATTCTAATGATAGATTTAGTACTGCAATGCGTCGCTGGAGGCGTCTAGTAAACCTTCAAAGAACACCTGGGCAGCTAGTTTACAGATTACAAAGAAGAGTGTTTCAATTCTTGAAGAGACAATCGGCACTTTTTATATATTTCGGATATAATTAATTCATAAAATTCAACACTTCCGGTGTCATTTACAGTATGTGAAATATCTCATATTTAAGTAATCATCGGGACGTGTTGTTACTTTCCAACCATCTGTTGGCAGATTTTGCAGATATTGAAACGCCCTAACGTTAGAAAGGAAAATTTAATAGAAACTGTCAATTTGAAATTTTCATATGTTTAACATTCTGACTTGGATGTTTGTGTTGTCATGGTCGAGAAGACTGGGATTAAGACTGTTGGAGGATCGATACGCTGATCACGTGTCAATCCAAATTTCATGGAGAAAGAAAGAAAGAAATAGCATTCTGATCAATTTGGTTTTTTTCCCGGAAACAGTTACCTCAACTCAGAGCCTTTTTCATTCAGATCAATTTTTAATTAGAGGAAAACTGATTGGTGGTTTATAGTCGCAGTTTAATCCACAGCTATTCTTATACATGCTATTGTAAATATAGATCATGTTATATATATGTAAATTATGTTATATAAATTTTTGGGGGGGTTAACAGGGTACATGAGGGTGATCCTGAAACAGGCAACTCCCCTTTAATAGCATAGGAAGGGAATTGAAAAGGGGGGATGCGGAAGGTAGAGCAAGGTAGCCAAGGGGTGACTACGACCCCCGGGCTGTGGTTTAAAGATACTACCCGGTGTTTCACCTAAAGAGATACAGGAAAACCCCTAGAAAACCTGCATCAGGTTGGTCGGGCTTTGGGTACTATTCTCACGCCCTTTCAAATGCCGGACGACGAGTTTGCTGTGGGGTCGCAGCATTCAGTTCTTTTACGAAATTGTTTTGGTGAATGGCGGGTTAAATAAATAAATAAATAAATATATATATATATTTAATTAAGCCGCCATTCACCAAAACAATTTCGTAAAAGAACTGAAGGAAGAGTTGTGAATTATGTACTAGTACACAAGTAAATTTTCAATTGCTTGTGGCCCGTTTCAGTTGATGACGTTCTTCCTACATCGCCCAGTCATTTTCCCCGGGGCGCTTTAATTCCAGCAATCGGCAGACTTGATGATGCCTCGTGTCTCAAATAAACAACCCTCGTCTGCCTCTTCTTAGAGACTGCTCATTTGGCTTCGCGGAGTTTACGTCGCTGTCTTCCACGAGGAAGCGTACAACATAGAGCATTCTCAAAATTACATACATTTCAGTTGAATGACAAAAACAGTCCTTTAGAGGAGTCGTCATATATACGATTAAAGTGGTTGTCATACGCTCAGAAGCTTTCAAGTAACAATCGGAGGAAATTTTTCTTCATATTAATTTGGTGTAATCCTAATTGAACTGTCATAATAACGTACGACGTGTGTTAGCTTTCTGTTGTCTAATTTTTGTAAATTTTTATACGTATGCTTTGTTGAGAATAACTTCTGAAAAATAGCAAGTCTTGTCCAGAAAAAAAGTATTCTGTTTGAAGTGGGAGCAGGACGGAGGTCCTTTAACATTAAGCTTTGTGAGTGTAACTATTCCGAAAACATTGGCGCTAAGGTTCAACGTCGAAAAACTCATCCGTAAAAGTTAAGGGAGAGTAAGTACAGGAATTTTAGTAGGCACTCTTCCATCGGCTATGCTCGCTGACGACAATACTCCAGCTTCCCCCTTCCTACGCCCTTCTTCTTCTGCTCACGTCACACGCCAAGCTATTTCTCGCGATCTGTGCGACTGTAATGTTCGACCACTCTGCAACACGAACCCCACGGACAAACAGCATGTTAGGCGTAGGCTATCATATGACAAACAAGATAAGCTGCACTGAGTTGCTGGCTTGCAAGCAAAATTACCCTTTATCACGGTTATAAACGGAAGTCACATTTACATCTTGGTCGTAATACATTAAGAGATAAACAAGAGACTGTTTAACTTGCAAGTAACTAAATTATGAAAGCAAACTTATTAGACCAAGCTTTCGTCCGTGTTTAATTTCATCCTTTAAACCAAATGAACGTTTAGATAATGTTTCTCCTTTATAGTGCAGTAATTTAAAACGTCTAGGTTCAACAGCCAGTGGCAATTGTGTGTAAACTGAATATATTTGCTCGAGAATGTTCTTATATTTTATTTCTTCAGCTTTAAATTTATTTGTAACAAGCGTTCAAAACACGAGGAAAATCATACAAATAAATTATCCTTCCCGAAAACCGCATTAAAAAGCGACTTTTGTGTTTGGTCTCTGTTCCCTGTTGTTGGCAAACAAACTTCGACAGAGTTAATCTAGAATTAATTGTCCTTCTGTGAGGTTTTTAGGCAGCACAGGAATGAAAGACTTATTATCATAATCTAATCATGTATAAAATAATGAATTATGCACGCCACAAAAATTCTAAATATGCATGATTTCCTAGATAATCTTTCTACCAACTGTTACATTATTTTACAAAATACTTCAAAGTTTCATTACAATAAAGTCATTTTAGAGACTGTTTGGATATGATAGTTCTTTTTTTATGCTACTGGGGTCGTATTTGCTACAACGATTTTCTCAGTCACCATTAAATGCTCCAGCCAGCATACTCTGGAATCGCGTACAATCCATGAAGAAATTTAGTAATTATATACATACTTAATTCCATAAAGATTTGTACAATATTTTTAACATTAAATCATTGAAAAAAATTGTTATAATTTAAACAAATTCCATAAAAAAATTGTATTTTAATGTTGTAGATGACTATGGCAATGCCGAAAGCTCCTGCTGAATAAATTTGAAATCAATTAAATTGAAATCTTGATTATTAATGTGACTTATTAACATAGGGAAAATTTATTAACAACTGAAAAACATCCTTTAAACTTATAAATTATCTGTAAATTTTTAGCTGTAAATGTTTGCACTTCCTGAAATTCTGTCTTTGATCCGTTCGGCGTGGAATATATTTCTCACAGTTATAATTTACTGCCAAATATATATTTCACAAATTTAAACTAGGGTGTATGTGGAGGACTTGCGCTGCGGGAGTTTTCTCGCAGAGAATAGTACCCAATGCCCGACCTGCCTGATGCAGGTTTTCTAGGGTTTTCACTGCATCTCTTTACGTGAAACACCGGGTAGGATCCTTAAACCATAGCCCGGGGGCCCTAGTTAATCCTTGGCTACCTTGCTCTACCTTCCGCATCCCCCCTCCTATGCTATTAAAGGGGAGTTGCCTGTTACAGGATCACCCTCATGTAGCCTGTTAACCCAAAAAAAGTGTGTGTGTATTTTAATAATTTCACATTTACTTAATGGACACGGGGACAAATTTCGGCGGCCAAAATCTAAAGATAATCGATTTTCTAATTTTTTTTCGTATTAATATGCCTATAAATTCACTAAACTGAAAAAGAAGCTGCCAAACAAAAGAAGGACAATTTTAATTCATATGTTTGGTTCTGATTTAATAAATTATTCGTTTTTCAGAAAAATGTGTTTTTCTCAGCTTCATGATTTTTGGTACCAAAAACCTTCTATGCGTCACATTTATTAAGATATTGTCTTTATTCTTTTTTACATAATCTAAATGCTAATGCCTTCAAATATAAGTATTAGTTTTTTAATTGTTCAAGCAGTTTCCGTAAAAACATTTTTCAAAGTGCTGAAAAGTGCCAATTTTTAAGTAACCGTATGATGCTCATAGTAAAAACATATATTTTTTCTCCCCACAGTTTTATTCAATTTCTAAAATAATACGGACAACTGATAAAAACGGTCAGCCCTACATATACTTGTAAAAAAGCTAAATTATATAGAAGTAGGTAACACAAGGACCATTTTAAAAACTGCAAAATTTTGAAAATAATTTTCTAACTTTGTCAACTAAAAACAAGTTTACAAAAACCAATTTTTTTACATTTCTACACGTGTGTTGTGGTAACACACAGTCAAAATTTCAGCTCAGTAGATATTAATATACAGGAATTTCAAATTTCAGTCCTCCCCGTGTCCCTGCAGGGTAGGCAACACTTTCTACTTGCCAACCGTGCGAAACACGTAACCATCAGGGCCTTATCGGAATTTGAACTTTATTTCTGAACCATTGGTAATTTGTACTTATATTATGTTAATTATATCAAACTTATTTAATTGTACCGTAACATTCCCTTAAGCAGTTTCCAGTCTTCAAAACTGAATATTTATCCGTTGACATGAATCCGTATGTTATGATTTTGACTAAATAATTATTAACCACTTGCAATGAAATTTTACAATGATTGTTTTCTTTGTTTTAGGTAAGGTGTCATGTTTCTCCCACTGTGTCATCTTGGGTATGGCTCTCTTACATTAATTTATATGATTTACATTTGATAATTCTCGTATCGAACCAGAATTAATTTTATTTTACGTATGCCTACGTGAGCATTAACTGATGTCTTACTTGTGTTTGGTATTTATTATATTGTGGTACCTTGCCAAACTTAAAATTTAAAGTATTTTTTAATATTATAATATGCCGTTGGTTGTGATGAGGACTTGAAATTATATATCCATTCTACTTAATTTTTTCCTACATTTCATATTAAGACTAGCTAACGTTTGAAGATTGTCAGGTTTACTAATTTTTTTTTTAATTCCGTGAAAGAAAATTGCATTTTCCTTACTTTTGTGGAGCATCTTTCGTATAAGTGGAGACGCTTAAAATCGTATTATTTCGCGTGTCTTAAGAAAAGCTTTGAATCTGTTTGAACTAAATAAAGGACTTGCGTAAACACATCGCGTATTAGGAATAATATTAATTATTCTTACTAATCAAACTGTGCTTAATTTAGTTGTTTGGAGTGATGCAATTTTAGCTGAATAATATTTTATTGTGTGTTTAAAACGTTATTTTAACTGGGTAGAAGTCAGTTTCAGTTCTTTTGTTGAACTGAGTTTTTGCGATGGTTCTAGATACCATTTCTGATTTACTCCAGAATTTAATGTTTTGACTTCCTTCGTTTTCGCTTTGCCGGTAAATGACGTGATGGATTTCGGGAGGTAAGGAGTTCCTCCCCCGTTTAATCCAAAACACAATTTCCCTTCTTAAAGACTAAAGATCCGGTGGCCTGATTGTTCTAGAAAGTTTTTAAGATAGCGTTCGATCTGAAACTGGTCTAGAATTCATATTCCCTCCTAATTCGCTTTCAATCTGTTTCTCCGAAACTTAATTTTTATCCCCACGACTTAGGCTAATTGGGCATGCTAATTAAGGCTCGGGTTAACACTGTGTGTTGAAAACTGTTTCTTTTATATTCCTACGATAATTTTTTTATATCGTTCAATCCTGTAAACTGCGAATATTTCTTTGGAAAGATTGGGAGAAACTTTTGTCTAAGTGTACGTTGAATAAACGGTACCGTGTGAGTCTACGATGGATTATAATACTGCAAATGTAACCCATAATGCCAACACGAAAAAATGTCTCAAAAGAAGAAACCTCATTAGTGTTATTCTTTCTCTCGGTTTAATGCCACGTTTTCCCACATCTATAACATGTCATCCATCATTTCTACAACCATTTTAGCCAGGTCTTTCCCGCCACCAGATTCTCTTCCTTGAACCGTACAATTGTTTAGGTCAACCCTGGACCTCCATATTCTTTGCTACTTAAGCAAACGATTTAAATATCTGGATGAGGTACGACGGTGGACACTTGGCAGTTTTTGTAAGTCTGCTTTTCGTCGGAGAAATAATTTAGTCCTACTCAATCTCGCCACACTAGTGGTTTTATCTTCTAGTTTCTTCCTCGAGGATTCTAGTTTTATTTATCTAACGTCTTCATTCTTACTTTCTTTTTTGAGGTGTTATCTTTTATTTCCTTCCCTCACATTTTGACCCTTTTTGATTATTTTCCTCAGTTTTCTTCATTCATCCCCTCGTTCTCCCCGCACATTTTTGTAGTTGCCCCAGATCTGTTGATGCGACTGTTGAGATAGGGGAAGAGAAGAGAAGAAAGCTTGCGGAAACATCTGCTTGGCACCGCGCCGCCTGACCTGACTAAGGTCGTGTGATAAAATGTTACTGCTCTTTTGCTTCATACGGGAGCTTTTATGAATAACAGCTGACCACTAACGAACCGTGAACGAACTAAGCAAAAGCAGTTAATTACAAATTTGTTTCTAATAAAATTCCACGAAACGTCCTGATTTAATTGCTAAACGATTTTATATTTTCATAGATTTGTGCAACTTTGTTGTTAGCCTTAATGTTTAGACCAAACTCCTTTATGTTTTCTGCCTTTTATTTTCGGATTGTTCGCATTAATCTTTCCAGATCTTGAGTGCCTAAATAAAGGTAAATTATTAGAAGTCTTACACATGCCCGAAAATAATTAGGATATTTCATGTATAACATATAAACTAATCAACGCTTCACAGTGATAGTTACAGCAAGTTTACAATACAATGCTCATATTTAATATGTATTTTTGTGTTGTTTATTTTATTGGTATGTCTTGAAACGGTTCTTTCCATACTTAAGCAGTATTTGTATGCACATTGATTGCATAGTATCAACGAAGGTAGCAATATCACGTGCAAGGGCCATAACGTATAGTGCTGTTAATTTTTCAGGATTAATTTACTCGTTTACAGGGATAGCGACTGTCCCATACTACACATTCGTTTATTTCTTCGCATTTTGCTAACATACGATATATATATATATATATATATATATATATATATTAATAAAAGTTTATTATCGCTTAAAACAAGTCATTAGCAACCCATATATAAAAATTTACATTGTAACAGATTAGAGAAGGCCTCAGAGATTAGTTTTCTGGAGGAATCGCAGTGTTTCTTTTAATGCCGTCGCTGATGTAGCCAGATTATTTGTTCTGAGGTCCCCGATCGTGTTGCATTTTTCTCTCGAGTATTTCTCACAGGTCAGCAGGATATTCATTATGCATAATCTTTCTTTGCATTTCGTGCATTGGGGAGGATCAGATCTATAAAAAATAAAATCATGTGTTGGTCGAGTGTGTGCTGTATGGATCCCGGAAAGAAGGACCTGACTTTTTCTGAATAGATTATTCGGGAATAGTACTTCGTTGAGTGAGTTAATATCACTATAGACGGGCGAGATGATGTTTGTTCGGATTTATATATCCAGAAATTTTTGTTTAACATTGTACGTTACAAATTAACTACTTTTCCCTTTTATATTTTTATTTAGGATTTTGAAGAGGACAGGAATAGAATATCGAGAAAGAAGGCTTATACATAAACTCTACAGAAAGTAGTCAGCAGTAATTATAATTGAAGGGCAAGAAAATAAAGCGGAAATCAAGAAACGAGTAAGACAAGGATGCAGTCTGTCGTCCATACTCTTTAACTTGTATATATAATAGGGGATGAATAAAGTTAAAACGGAATATGGGAAAAGAATCATTTTTTTAGGAGAATAAATTAAATCCCCGCGGTTATTAGGTATTAGGTGAGTCAGAAGAAGACTTGGAAACCATAATAAATGGCGTGAACGTGATCCTGGAGAAACATTTAGATATGAGGATTAATAGAGGGAAAACCAAGGTAATGTAGTGTAATATGGGGAAATCGTGGAATAACAAAGGATGCTCGATTGAGAAAGGATATTTTGAAGGATGTTAAGGAATTGTGTTACTTGGGCAGCATAATACCTAGGGATGATAGAAGTATAGTAGGCATAAAGGGTAGGATATAGGATAGCACAGCCAAGAAAGGTTTTCGGAAAAGAGAGGAATTTACTTACGGCTCACAAAGTTTGAATATTAGGAAACCATTATTAAAAATGTTCGTTATATGGGTGCGAAACTTGGATAGTAGGACATTCGAAATGTGGTGCTATAGAAGAATGAAGAAAATCAGATGGGTGGAGACAGTAAGTAACGAGAAAGTTCTAAGCAGAATAAGAAAATAGAGAGCAATATGGAAGACTTTAACTAAGAGAAGGGATGGATTAATATACACGGGGGTCTAGTAAAATTAGCATTAGAAGGAAGCGTGTGCGGTAAGAACAGAAGAGGGAGGTGAAGTATGGAAACACTAAGCAGATTAGGGAGGCTGTGGGATGTGGTAATTGTGTAGAAATGAAAAGGCTTGCACCGGATATGTTAGTATAGTGTGTTGCAGCAGTCCAGTCTAAGGCCTGAATACCACAACAACATATAAAAATAGGTTGAACGTGCTTATTTATTCTTATGGGATCTGTGAGTATAGAGTTTACTCACTTAAGCATTAATTTATTAATGTTCTTATTCATGTAACTGTCTCACACTGAAACAGAGCGTGTTATAACACTTGGATATGGGTTGGCGAGTCTAAAGTCTGACGTGTAAGGACGCGGTGGGCGTATCTGTTTCAGAATTGCTGATGTGCCAAGTTTTCGCGTACAGTAGCACATTCTGACATACGCTTGCCAAATTCGTCTTTTAAGTATTTCTCTAGCGTATAACCTCAAACTCGGTGTATTTTGAATATAAAAATGTTGAATACTTTCAGATAACTTGTTTACCTAGCGACGATATTGTGTGCAAAAAAATTAGGGGAGCAGTTAATCTATCCTGTTCTAACATATTAATTTTATTCAAATTTTGTAATGAACTTCAATACTCATATTTTCAGCGTTCATAAACACTTAACGTAGGACAACAGTGACAATGTTTCTTAATTTATTTTCATTATATTGAGATTATTCTTATTAAAGCTGAAATAAAAAAAGGCACAACATGTAATTGTGATATTTTGATCAACCATCTTCGTTCGTATGTTTTTTGTGTTCTGTGGTTAGTTATATTGCGACTATTCTAGTTTCTTGTACTCTTGTGTCCTTGCAAAGCCTTTTGAGAAGTTACTTGTTGTAAATGCCAGAAACCAATGCTCCTTGATTCTGAATAATTTCAATGTCCAGTATGTCATTTTTTCGTAATTTATACCAATTCCTCTTATTCTTCTATATAAATAAAATGACTGCATCTTTTTTGTCCCAACCACATGAAATTTTACAGTGTGTAGTTCTCACCCCCAGAGAAGATTTTTGACGATCTATTCAGATGCCGCACGAGTTGGTAGGAGGTTCCGAATCAGATCAGGATTTCTTCACTAGGTGTCTAGCGAGTTCATATTGTGTACGATGTATAATTGCGCACGCTTGATCGAATTGAATTGTATCATAAACAAACGGCGGCATTTCAGTCCGTGTGTGCTGCGAAAGTATATAACACGATCTAGATCTCCTTTTCTAAGTTAATTTGTAACAATCGTCACATTATTAATTTAGCTGCCAGATTAATTATGCCATCCAAATAACAAGCTATATGATTGATGTATACATTTCGGTGTGCGTGTTCATATAAATGTGAAACTTTCACTATTTCTTTGCTGTATTACAATTCTTTAATTTTGTCACATCCATATATTTTAACAAAATGCAAATATTCGAATTCTGTGTTATAGTAGGGGCAAGATTGTAATGTGGGTGCCCTAAAAATATTTTAAAGGTTTATTAACTGTATAAACAATCTTATGTATATCCATACTTACATAACTCGGTCTTTTCTCTCGCTTTTAAATTGAATGTTACTGGACATTACAATTCTTTCAAGTATTCATGTCAATTATCTATTAGGTGAATAAATACTGTAATTCATGTCAAAACATCTGTATTATCTTCGGATAAAAGTTACCTTCAATTAATGAAAAATATGTTTAAGGAGATGGCGACCAGAATTATTTTCAATTCCTGTAATGTAAAAGAACTTATTCTTTACTTCTTTAAGGTACCCTGTATATTTTCACATTCTTCTTCGGTACCGGGATAATTTTATTTCAATGGAACAACCGGGAAAAGTTTTCAGTCTCAGCGTCCAGGAGTTCTTTATACTGTCTGGAGTGCCGTGCTTATTTAATGTACCAGGAAAATTTTTGACTC
The DNA here is from genome assembly GCA_034510155.1 of Eucriotettix oculatus. Taxonomy (NCBI): domain Eukaryota; kingdom Metazoa; phylum Arthropoda; class Insecta; order Orthoptera; family Tetrigidae; genus Eucriotettix; species Eucriotettix oculatus. The sequence goes on from CM067379.1 coordinate 86,572,920, forward strand.
GTTTAAGGTTTTGTCATTCATCATCTTGGTTTGTTTTAACCAAATCCCCCATAGAGATAGGTTGGTGTGTGCCCGTTAAGGATTAATTGCTATTAAATCACGCTCTTACCAATACATTAATGCCAAATTAATTAATTTTCAGGGCAACGCCGAGCACAAGGCTAGTATTTCATATTTGTAAAGCCAAACGTTAGTGCAGAGAAGACCTATTCGTATCCAGGCATACGGTTGAATGAAATACGGCAAAATTTAAAGATTTTGAAACACTAAAAAAATTGTATTTGCATTTACTCGTTAATCTACAATCGGGCGTCCGTTGACAGTTAGTTATGTCTGCGTAAAACCTGCGAGAGAAAGAAGTTTTTCTTAGTGTGGAAAAATAAATTATTTTTCTTGTGAGGAATATAAAAATTTTTCGGTATTCATAAGCATGCAATATATTTTTTTCATATAAAAACTTACCTTTACGATTATCAGTAAATTATCTGGTAAATTGTACTGTTGTTCTTGTGGTATTCAGTCCTAAGACTGGTCTGATGAAACCTTCCATGCTAACCTAACTTGCGCAAGCCTTTTCCTTTCCGCATAACTACCGCATCATCCCTAATCTGCTTAGCGTATTCCATCCTTGACTCCCTCTTCTGTTCTTACTTCACACGCATCCTTCTAATGCCAATTTTACAGGACCGTAATGTCTCAAAACGTGGCGTATTACTCTATCCCTTCTCTTAGTCAACGTCCTCCATATTCGTTCTTCCGCTATTCTGTTTTGAACTTCCGCATTAGTGATTTTATCCGCCAATCTGATTTTCAGCATTCTCCTATAGCACCACATTTCAAAGACTTCTTTTCCTTTCCGCAACTCCTATCGTCCACGTTTCGCACCCATATAACGCCACGCTCCATACGATCACAATTAGCTACGATTTCCTAATATTCACACTTATATTACCTGTAAGTAAATTCCTCTTTTTCGCGAAAGCCTCTAATTACGCGTACGCTTTCCCAGTATAATAACTTTATAAATAATTATCGTTTCTTCAACCACCAGGTTCATGACGACAGCTGAGATGAATTTCTCTCAAATGTGTTTTAATAAACAATTGTCCCAGTTGATAAACCGAGAATCATTATTAAATTCTTGTGTGTTTCGACGATTTGCTCAGATCAAATGAGGACGTTCTCTGTTCGTTCAATTGTTCTCCATGTCGTATATTTTTGATCGAAATTACTCATATTTCTAAGAATGGTCGTTAAAAAATGGTGCTCATTCTTCACACCATTGTATAATAGTAGTTGTCTATTGAACCAACCTATTTATTGTTTTTTGCTTAATCTAGACTGTCCAATTCTCAATTGTCCCTAACAGACTTGTTAATTCATTTAATACCAGCCCCTTCTCAAAAGTTACAAGCTAAGTATATCTTCTAAACTACAACTAATATTTTTTTTTATTATTTGGATTATTTATTGTGATAGGTATTTGATAATTTAAACGTTAACAATACGTTTTTTTCATTTGTTATACTTTTATATGTTGCGACATAGATTAAATAGCTTATATCATCGTTAATTGACAATTTTGTGATGCATTACAAATAAATAAATTTAAGTTTTCATATAAAAATATTATATTACACTATACTTTTATTCCGTCATAAAATAAAATGTGTTTAAAGATGTGACAGCCAGTTGAAATTACAATTAGAAGATGATCCAGGTTCTATACTGAGTTAGTTAATAAATCCTGTTATTTTTTTTGTTAGAGGTAGTTCATTCGGTTCTATAACAACCACAGAAGTCCCTTGATCATGATCATCAAATGGCCAAGGTGAGATGAAGTAAGAATACTTGTAATCAGACTTATCTGAGGAACATTGCAACCCGATAACGTATATTTAAGTCTAACCAGCAATAATAAATAATCTTACAAGTATCATATCGAATATACTATATTATAATCTGCAGAATTCTGTGAGCTTGCGGGATTATTTAGATAAACTTCAACTTCGTTACAAGAGTACTGTGCAAAGTGAAGGAAATATTATCTTGTCCACAATCGGAATGAAGTTTGACCTTAGATATATAATAATAATATCCGACAATTCTCTTTTCTAGACTATGTGCGCTGCACTACTACTAAAATAGTAGATGAATATGAAATAGTATAACAATTTCACGTTTGCTCATGCTGTCTTATTAATCTTATTGAAATAATTAAGTACATGGGTTTTCTCTTTACTACTTCTTTCTTTTATAATGTTACTGGCATTTTTGTACCTATTCGGACGTCTTTGTTTTATTTAGGCTTATTTTGCAGCGTTACCGGGTAAAATTTGCTAACGAAAATTAATATCCCTCTCAAAGTGATCATGACGCTGATATACTTAGATTTATTCATGACGAAGATGATACTTAATAGTTCTCAATCTCTTGAAATTCTTTAACTAATCTGTCTATAAATACCCCGTTAGTAACTATAATTTTGGAAGGTACAGTTCCTGTGTATATTAAGCTTATAATTTGTATGACTTATTTATCAATTAATGTCTTTCTTAAAATAATTTTGATCGTTTTGGACCTCATGTTTTTTCAGTTATATTTGCATCCGTTTAACATTTAACTTCAATGGAATTTTGATTGTTTGTCCCAAAATTGAAACGAAACATCATATGAAAAAAGTAAAAGATTTTGTTTGCCTATTTTTCGTGACAATAATTCTACTTAAATGACTTTATATTAATTTCAAATTTCCAATACAAATAAATGAATGAATGTGGGGAAACTGTTTTTTGGAATCTTTTACTATTAAAATCTTAATTGTTCGTGTGTTTAATGCATACTTTTTGTCCCAACTATAGTTTAATTTGCAGGAAAATAGACATTATCAATATTCAGTTTACAAAAAAATTGCCCATACTAAGTCTATTTCAGGTATTGACAAACAAATGGTACGTGTAACATTTAACAGACGTGTTATACAGCCCAAAAAAACCTGTTGCTAGCGTGATGTGAGTTCCCTTGCGACTTCAAATCGGACGATAATGATGAAATTTCCTCTCCAATATATTTTTAGCTTTCGTCACAGAGCTCAATTGCTTGTTTGCGGAACCTATACCTCATACTTCCGTTCTTTAGATAAGATTTTCACTTCCTGCCACAAAGTTGGCATATTATTGAATAGTTTTGTTTTTGCACGAGAAATTTAAAATATGCCCTCTTTCTCCGTAATTGGATGAAAGAGGAAATCTAGTTGGTCGTTCAGGATGGTTCCTAAAGGCGATTGGTTTTAAAATAAGGATTAATTATAAACGATCTGTAGGAGTCTTATGCTCATTGGAAGTACAGTAACTGAGAGTACGAAACGTACGTTCTACGTGCATGATTTTTACAAAAATGATTGATGCAGTTTTTGGATACGTATTTTTATCTCGAATTACATTAATTAAATCAGTGTTCCATGAACGTGTGATTAGGTCGTTAGTTAGAATATATACAAGCTATAGGTTGAACCCTCAATTAGAAGCCTATGCCAATTGGGAACGAGGAAGCAGTTAGTGAAATTGAAACTTCTGGACGACGGCATCCTGGATGAAAAATTCCCAATAGGTCAACTGGGTTTGGAATGAATCGGACATATTTGCGGCATAGATAAAAAAACGTAAATTGAACGCTTATAAGATTGACTTATTGCAGTAAATGAAACAGAAAGGTTTTAATTTAACCCGTGTGTTTGTTAAAACCATGTTGGAGCTCTAAAACATTTTATGAACATTTCCTGTTCGACTGACTCACATTCATTTAAATGGGCATCTGAATAAACAAAATTGTGGGTATTGGACCCAGAAATTATAAATCGTGTTCATTTTCCATTGCAGTCTGGACTTCATTCCCGCCAAATAGTTTTTTTTAATTTTGCCCAAAAAACGAAACAGGTACAGAATTTTGATTAAGTTGAATTCATTGAATGTATAAAAAGTACGGTATCATCTATTTTATAACTCGCAGTTGGTTTAGAACAGGTCCCGTTATCATACGTGTCCGAGTCAATAAAAATGAGCAATTCGGGCAGCAATTCAATGGATTTATAAATATTTATATAAATATCTTATGAACTCTTCAAGATATCAAAATGTAACATACACGAAAATTTAAGTTAAATTTTCTGTTTCAATCCCTGAAATTTTCATTTAAATTCGTTAAGTCGTTTCGAAGAATAAACAGATCAAGAGTATAGGCAGCCCGCATTTGTTTTGTAATTTTTAACGCAAGTATAGAAAATAAACCTTCACGTTGAATTAATATGTATGTTTATTTATTTATATATTATATTATTACTGTCGAAATTAAATATTCACTAATATTTAAGTTAAATTGTCTTTTTTTAAACCCTCAAATTTTCATTGAAATCAGTTGAGTCATTTCGGAGCCTATTCGAGACAAACATACGGACAGTCAGACAAATAGACTGACATTTATTGCTATAGATAACTTCGTTACCTCTTCTTTTCCTTCCAGAAACTGCTCAATCAATACAACATGGTATTGCTTCAACAAGATGGCGACATACACAAACACGCCTAATAAAACTTTGGCTGTCATGAATAGAATTTTTGCTCGAAAACTCATTTGACGAAGAGGTAATATTGCTTGGCCACCGATTTGTGACTAGGATGTACCTGAATTTTCTCTGCGATTCCTTAAAAAGAAACATCAAAGCATCACCGACAGTCCAATTCAAAGAGAATGTTGGAGAATAAATTGATACAATTCTATGTGAAGGTTTGAAATTTAGATTTGAAGTGTTTTTGCAACGCAAAGGTGCGCACTTGGATGATATTTTTAATAAATTATTTTCACGTATGTTTAATTTTATATTAATAAAATTTAAATTTTTCTTTAAAAAATTCTCAAAACTGATAGCCAACCAAGCAGTAATGATTGCGAAACGACACCGCGGGATAAATGTTCTGTAGATAATTTCTTTGTTCGATTTAGGTGATTAATAGCTCGTGCTGATATTTCACTATTTTTATATCCGTAAATATCAGCCGTAACCTAATTCCTTCCATTAAAAACACACCGTTTCTGGAGTTATCAGGTTATCTAAACTCCTTATAAATAGATAGATAAGAAGAAAGCAAATTACATGATAAACCATACGTCTTAAAATGAATGAGTATTATTGGCAATATGCTATATGGCAGTGTTCAAAACTTATTGTGACTGAATAGTTCATCTTTATAAATTCCACCATAATTCCGATGGAAGTTTCATTATTCGAAGTGGACCACACTCATAAACAATGCGTGTTTCCGAAACGTTCATTATTCTTAATGTTTTAATGAATCTGAGCAAATATTTTTTTTCCATCACATTGAAAAAATTGCCACCTAAAATTTAATTCTTTTAACTGATAGGCAGATGAGGTCGTAACACACACACAACCTGTTGTGGTCATTGGCCTTTCGTTGCGATTAATTTATCAACTCGTGTATGAATATTCTTAACCTACTTCGTGCCTAACGCAATTATTACGTGGAAGTTGCGATATAATATTTTTGTGTCCATTTGGAGGCTTGAAGATGGCCAACATAGTGGTAGCAAGACCAAAAACTCGGGAACTTTACATTAATTTGGTTACTGTAAGAACGGAAATTACGACGAAAAGAACAAATATTCAGTTAATGAAGCAAAAACATCTGAAGAGGCAGTACAGACTTCAAATTAGACATCACCTGCATTGAATTACCTCGATTGTCGTGAATATGTTGTTGTTCGTGCTCTTATTCGAAAATGCAAAATCGACTCCGAGATTTTCAGACATCCCATCAAAGAAGTCTGCTTGCTCTTAAGCAATATTCCCAGTATTTTTGCAAAACTGTTGCTTATGTGCTGAACATACTGTAAATACGATGTTTCAACATCTAGTTTCGTCATGCTTCATTACAAATGAATATTTCCCAGAAACTGGGACCATTTTTTGAAAGAACCAGTTTTCCCCTGAAATGTTGATTCTCTGTAGTGTCTGAATTGTCAGGACATACAACTCAACCTTTTTTCGCTACCTGGAAGTGAGCTTGAGAGACAGAGGACAAGGTTAAGAACATGCCCGGTAGAGTGGAATTTAAGTGCTTCCGCTGCACCAAGGTGTCCGTAACCCCTCGACTTTATAAGAGGTCTTCTAATGTCAATGATTGTCTCGTTCGCTAACTTTAATAATGATCACTCATAACAATATAATATTAACGGCTTTTTTTCTTACTCTCCTTTTTCGAATAATGGACCTTATTCAAAAATTACTTACAGTGGACAAACAATATTGTCACAATTTGCTCTTTTTATCCAGTTAAAGGCCCGCATGAATAGAAAATTATTCAGGGTGAACGAAAACAAAACTTTGAGCTTCGAAGCATCGTAGTGCCTCGTCTGAATTTAATATCTCTGCTTTCTTGAGGCGAATAAAACATTTCGTTGTTTTTCCTCTATTATTACATACAGTAATTTTCCCCACATTATTCTTAGTCGTAATCCATTTTACGAAGTTTCTGTTGAACAATTGTAACGATAACAGGTATATGTTTACGTATTTGCATATACCGCTTACTTTATGGACCGTGACTGTTAATGGCGCAATTTTTCTATTTATTATTGCACAAATTTGACGTTATAGATAATTTAATAAATTACATAATACTAACAATAAAAGTATATCAGAGGAATGTTTGGCAAACTCATAAATAAATCATAGGGAAACACGAGGAGGAGTGAAGCTTTAGTCAATATGAAAACTTGATAAAGTTCTAAAATTGCCACTAAAATTATAAATTTATACACGTCGTACACATTAATTAATCTCGGAACACAACGAATTCACGTTTATGTATTCGTACTTTAACGGATCGACGGTTTTACTGAAAAAGCACTTTGCTGGTAATTTTTATAAGTTTACAGAGCCTGTGAAATGTCAATTCAATATTTATGGAATTGTTGATTTTTATAATAATTAAAGGTTTGGCAGGAACACGCCAAAATTAATAGACATCAAACCATTGTATAGTGTCAATACGTACTGAAGAATTGACAGGGAAATTCAAGTAGACGCATTTAATGTTTTAATTCAATTTGAAGCAACGACGCTTCGACTTGTTTGTAGGCAATTCTGAATATAACACAACAGTACTCAAAACTTTGAGATATAGTATAGTTTTTTCAAGATCGTACGTGACTCGTTCTGCTATCTGTCGTATAAATTCTATATATTTTTAAAAAAACAGAAATCCGTTAAATGTGTAATTCCTATGTATTTACTGCATCATGTCGTCGACGTGGAAAGAAATATTGCAAATGGAGCTGTCAATCTGTATTGGTAGGCATTGCATAAATAAATAAATGGAAAATTACAAAATAATGCATTCCTATAGTAAAGACTATTGTTTGTTTACAACTCTCCAGTTAACTACTTAAAATAAATTTAGTTGAAACGAAATTTCGAAGATGTATAGGTTTCGACGTTCATAAATGTTTGGCTAACCATGGCTTAGGTTGTGGTTTTTCAAAATGATTATGATTTTAGCCATCTAAAACACGTATCCATTTTGAAACAAGACGTTAAGGTCAAGTCAAGGCCGATAAGATGTAAAAGACATTGGACGTCTCAGATTTGTACTTTTTGCGATAAATAAAATCTCTGTAATTGTGGGTATCAGATTGTAGATGTATATTTTAATTCTTGAGGATTCTTTGAGTTCTGATTTTACTTTTTTCGTTGTGAATATGTTGTTGCATGTGCGGATCTAGTGTTTGACCGTTCTGACTCCCGTCAACTTCTGCTGAATTGCGTTCATAAATGTTTTTATGTTGATAATTGAGGGAAGAAGAGCTTGATTACTTAATTTTGTGCAAGTGAATGACCCGCCGGCTTGCCTGGCCCTTATTGGGTGAGCTATTTATTTGCTCCGATACTGCCAACGTAACCCGCGCGTGTCTAGCAGCAACGCGTCCGAGCGTGGCGAGCGTCACGTTGGCAGCGATGGTGTGACGGCCTTCGGCTTTTTATCGCGAGCACCGCACTGCGTCTGCCAGTGGCTATGTGGTGACGCCGTCGTCGACGTCGAGACCATGGAGTTCCGCTACGACTTCCCCATCGTGGTGGACGACTACGACGAACCCGCGGGTGTCGACATATGGGAGACGGAGATGAACGACTTCGTCGTTTGGTACATCGTGCCAGGTACTACGCCCCAACTCGTCAAATCAGTCTGTACCCAAATGTTTCCCAAGTCAGGCTTGGTTACGAAATGAGATGCCGTTTCTGCGACAGATGTCACATGGCACTGACACCCTGAATGCATTAGGCTAATGTGTCATGAGGCTGTCGTCACGTGACGTCAGTGTCCTACGATGTCGGCAATGGACCAGTGGCCTTAAATACGAGTTTCGCTATTGCTGGGTAGAGCTGAGCGTGGCTAATGCTGATAAAAGTTATGATTTTCTTCTTAAACTTCCTCAAATTCATTCCTGTTTTCCCTTCCTGAGCCCCACAGGTGCCGGTCAGTTGTTTCTAGTCGTTGCACGTTCACAGTTCTTACCCAGATAACGAAATATTTCACAATAGGCTGTACTTTCTCATTTGTTACAATATAAGAGAGTTAGCTCATACTTAAAACTGCACTCATTGTGAAGATCCAATCCAATATTTTTAGATGCAGAGCGTTTAGCAATGAATTGCGTAACATTTTCTGTGCTGTTGCTTACAAGTTTCAGTTCATTGAAAACTATTCCCGATTCAAACACTATTGTAACTCTAATAGCATGTAAACTGTCGCCTGTTTGTTACATTCAGACTATTCGTATCAGCTTATTCATAATTTGAAATTCGTCCCAAATTCAAAAAAAAATTATTCATGTTCCAGTGATGGAACACCTGAATACTTTTGCATATGTCATTTACCTTTGGTGATTACAGTAACACGCAGCGGTTAGTTCTGGATACAACAAGAAGACTGATGAGTCAAACTACTGTCATAATTACAAACTAAACGGAAATATTTACATCAAAACTAATCCCCCCTCTTTTATGCGTAATTTATCTTGGCGAATGTCCTCAACTATTTAAGCAATATACGTCTACGATTATTTAGGCGATCACTGAGAAGTTTTCAAGCGTCAAATCACAACTTTTCAGAACAGAGTTTTTTTTCCCAGAGGTATCCAAACCCTTGTAACGGGGAAATTTTTAGTCCTGAGTCAATTTGTTTTTGTTTGATCATATCTTGGGTTGGCGTGATACACCACAAATTTGCCTCTAGTCATAGATTTCTGCAAATATTTTCTGCAAAAACTTTCGTTTCGTTACCATGTTCGATCTTTTAATATTAATAATTGTTTCAATTTATTTTTATTATAATAAAAAGTTTGCTCTTCTAAGCAGACAATCTTTAAAGGGGAAAAAACCTAAATGAATTAAAAAATACCCATTTATCTAACTATAACAGTTATGTTAGTCCATATATAATCGCCGTTTGATAAAGACTCTAATCCCATCTGAACGTCCAGAATTTTGTAATTTACTTTGCAATTATTTCTACCTAATGATTGTCTGATTATTAGATCGACCGCTTTATTATTAAATTTATCAGGCGTTAATTTCTATGTTTTGCTTGTATAATAGTTATGGTCTTGACTTCCCAACCGATGAGCTCTGACGTCTAATATTATTTCCATTAGAAATTTTGTATTCCAATTTATTATGCGTCTCTTCTTTGTCTTACAATTCTCTACGCACAACAGGTGCCATCACGCTTGAATTATTGCTGGTCGTATTAATAAAATATATTTACAAGCCACAAATCTAATGTAGAGTTAAAAACTTCACATGCTTTACTGAACTCGATTAGACAATGCAATATTTACGCAACTCGTTAATACGATACGAGTACTTCCGAGATAGTCGTGAATTATTTGACAACACAAAGTAACTGTTTGAATGTCCCTTTCGGTTCATCCCAGCTTTTATTTGTTAATTTTTATGATACGTTGCATACGATTCCAAAAAAGAGGTGATTCATGGGTTTGGGTACTTAAAATACCACGCTTTTAAGTTTACTACATTCGCATTTTTTGTGTACAAAACTGGTGATTCACCTTCGACGGGATGTTTAGCAGTCCATCACTTGAATTTAATTTTTCTTGTTCAGTTTTAAGGACGCTTGTTGAATAAGCACGGTTGTGAAGTTTTCAACTTACTCTGTCCTCGTTCAGTTATCACCTAGCTCGTATGTAACGAGGAAAACCTGATTACGACAACTCCTCGAGCAAATTCCCATTCCGCATAACTGAAAGTAAGCACTTGATTTATTGTAGACAGTTGACGCACGAAGTCTTTAAACCGTCTTCAGTTCATTAGAGTATCAGTTGCAATTACTCTCTACTGATCTATACGGTAAAGACAAGCGGATTTGTCCTCTTTTCTAAACTTTCATTGACTCATCCTTACATTTACTTAGATCTCGGAGTCTTACTGATCAAATTCTTTTATGTTTAGCACATTAAAACTGCGCATATCAAAATCGTTCATTCTTCACTAATTCTTTTACCAATTTTGGATTTTAAATATTAAAATTGCGAAGTAGTAAGATTTATTAAAAGGATAATGAATTCTATATCGTAATTCTTCAAGTGATTGTTCCGTAACTGTTTTTTTAAATCAAGCGATAAATTTAGTTCAAATAGAAATTTTTTCACAGCAAAAGAAAACCTCTACGGTAAGTGGTTGGAAACCACTACGTTCTGATGGCAAACTCCATCTCCATATTCATTACGATTTTTACTTTTATCCACCTCTCTGATGGGTGTATAGAGAGAGTAACTAACGAAGAAGTTCTAAGCAGAATGAGAGAAGAGAGAATAATATGGAGAAGGGATAGATTAATAGACCAGGTTTTAAGACGTGAGGGTCTTGTAAAATTAGCATTAGAGGGAAGTGTGTGGGGTACGAACAGAAGAGGGAGACAGGTTGGAATACGCTAAACAGATTAGAGAGGATATAGGATGTGGTAGTTATTTAGAACTGAAATGGCTTGCAGAGAATAGGTTACGAAGGAGGGTTGCATCAGACCAGTATAATGACTGAAAATTACAACGACTACTTTATACTTTTAGTCATAGTCCTTTAGATATGGTTTTTCTGCACTAATTTACTTGCCTGCGTTTGTCTCGATCAGTATCACCTCGGTACATCAGATTAAATCGGACTTAAATTGTTGCTAAGTAAAAAGGAGAAAACAAAAATACCTTATCTATAAAAGATGTATAATCTATGGCATCGCGACATCGGTCTTCACGTGGCGTTGCCTGGAAAAAATTTCTCTCTTTAGTTAATCGTTGCTAGGCGATGTTTTGGCCGTGACGTTACGTGAAGGTAATTGACGGGCCAAAACAAATTTATATTTCTTTAACTGAGCTTAACTGGCTGCCATCGTCGTGGCAATAAATAATAAGTGCAATAATAGATTATATACACAAAACTATCTTTCACTTTGTAGATAAGCTCGATTAAATATCAGAATATTACACAAAAGGAAGAAAAAAATAATTATTTGGAAAAATATTCAACTTCAATGATAAGTTTTGCATTCGTTCCTTGGAACCAACTGATCTATATATGGTGATAAAAACGACACAGTAATTCTCACGCAATTTTCCCTCGATCGGCTGTATACGCTAGTACTTGGAGTAAGTGTTATGATTTTCATACGGAACTAATCGTGGAATTTCAACGAAAGTCATGCTGTTTTACTTCTGGCTTTTCGTATTCTGTATTCAATATTTCTGGCATGGGCTTGGCTGTTTGTGTCGTCATGGTCGAGTAGACCGGGATTAAGACTATGGGAGGATCGATACGCTGACCACGTGACACTCCAAATTCGGAATGTGTCATGCAAGATGACAATCCGCAGTCGACTCAGTAGGCCCAGGCCCTCAATGGGCTGTAGAGCCAAGGAGGAAGGAAGGAAGGAGTGTATTTATAAATCTATCAGTTCCTCTGTAACACGGAACTTTTTCCACGTATTTATTAAATGACTTGGGTAAAATTATTGAAACTAAGAATTGGGTTTGCTGTTATTATGAACCAACTGATTCAGATGGTTCTCATAAAAAAGAGGATGCCTTCCAGAACGTGGTTCATCACTACTCGGATACGCAAAAACCGTTTCTATGCCCATCCTGTCAGCAAATGCTTCTCTAAAGTACACATCGCAGCACTATTACTCGATTAAACTCCAGGAGTTAAGAGTCGAAGTAAAAAAATTGATACCTCGCGCATACTTCTCCTCAGATTGACTGCGGGGCTCACCTTTGGGAATGGCTCGTACTCTTTCCGTTTTTCTTTAAGGCTTTCATGTGCCTAGGCACTTTTATCTAATTTTGTGCATACGGTAAGAATTTTCCACTGATCCCATAGGATCAGTCGGCCAACTGCCTCCTAAAGTTGTGTAGACGCGGAGAAGGGAATGCTGGTACCCCACAGCAAACTCATCTTCGTCATTCGGAAGGGCGTGATAATAGTACCCAAAAGCCCGACCTACCTGATGCAGGTTTTCTAGGGTTTTCCCTACATCTCTTTTAGGTGAAACACCGGGTAGGATCCTTAAACTATAGCTCGGGGGCCCTAGTCAACCCTTGGCTACCTTGCTCTACCTTCCGCATCCACCCTTTTCAATTCCCTTCCTATGCTATTAAAGGGTAGTTACCTGTTTCAGGATCACCCTCATTTAGCCTGTTACTCAAAAAAAGTGCCGTAAGTGTTCATTATTCTCTACTTGACGCTCCATACCGATTATCCCTGAAAATTGCCAAAACAACTGTATAACGTAAATGCTCCAGTTCGCAACATTGCAAATGCCGCCTGCGATGTTTAAAAAGCTTTAAACGTCTTTCAGAAAGATAATTATAACAAATGATAACCAACCAAAAAAGACACTATTTAGACGTGTATAGGCTGCTTGCGCGTATAAATCGTACATAAATTGTGGAACATTTGTTTGTAAAACATTTTCCTTCGTATATATTTTTTCTGACATCGATTGTAGACTCAAAGTAGCTTCGTTCTTCGTAACGTAACAATCTTAAAGATTCTTTAAGTCGCATTTACACCAAAATTGAGAAGTTTTAGGAACAATCTAGAGCATTTTCTGACAAGTTTTTCTGTTCTTCTGCAAATTATATGATAGCGGCAATCAGAGTGATAATGTATCAAATGATGAGGAGTGACTAAACTATTTTAATGACTTTAGAAAGCAATACGTTGTAAGGTATGATACCACTGTTTTTTACCAGTAAAGTTGCCTAAACTAAAGGGCGTTTATTGTATTTAATTTAAAACTTATTTCCCCTACATATTTTTATTAAGACAGTGAGACCTATACTCGTCTAAATAGGAAATTAATTATGTTTAAAACAAACAATATTTACGTAATTTTTTTACTGAAAATCAAAAATTTACATTTTTAAACGAACTTATGAACTAAAAGTAACAGTTAATATTTTCGCAGATAATTTAACTGTGGGCCTCCATTAAAACAGTCACAAAACTAATAACAAATTATATAAAGTGTAAATCTAAATTGTTATTCCGCCCTTTCCCATACTACAGTCCATTACCTTCTTTTTCCCTCTATTAATCCTCATGTTGTACTCTGCCTCCAGTATCACAGTCACGTCATTTAATAGTTTTTCAAGTCTTTTTCTGGCTTACCTAATACTAAAATATCGTAGGAAACCCGTAGCGTTTTTATTTATTCTCCTTGCAGTATGATTCCATATTTCTTTATAATTTTCTTCATTGTCTGTTCCATATATAAGTTAAAGAGCAGGAGCGACAGAAAGCATCCATGTCTTATTCCTTTCTTTATTTCTGCTTCCGTTTCTTGCCCTTCCATTCTAATTTCTGCTGACTGCCTTCTGTAGAGGTTATAGCTGAAAATTCAAATTCCGTTTTCCCTTAATTAATTCTTTCTGTTGTTTTTGATACAACAGTCCTTTTAATATTGCGATAGGATTGAGGAATACAAACGAATGAAGTACAGATTCCACTCACCTTACATCTGGTAATTATTGTCGTTTCTAGAAATGTAATCCAGTTGTCTAGCCTTATTGAAAGTTATAAAATTGTTCTTAGTTTTCTCTCCAAATTAGTTTTTAAGTTTGATGAAAGGTATTATTTCATCAGCTCCGAGCTACCTACGATGCAGTCTACTAAAAAGTGTGACCTCATTCTTTTTATATCCTTCATAAATCATTGCTATTTTATGTTTCACCGGTATAATTCAACTTCTACATTCGTAAATGTTGCTTATCAAACCTTTATGAAATATCGTCGAACAACCGTACTGCTTCTAAGTAATTGTCGAAGACGAACGTCATATAATGAAACGACAAATTGTATTTATTTCTAGAATATTGATAACATGTACGGCTCTCTGCACTGGTTCGTCAAGGTTGAGAAAACCAGATCAAATCTTTAAAGTTGATAAGATAACTTGTTAAACATCAACAGTGAATTTTAGATGTTTTTACAAACGTATGTTCCTCAAATAAACTCATCTTGTAGCTTCCTCACGTATGTTCGAGCGTAAAATTATTAATTATTTCCGTGGTTGTGTATTTACCATTCATATTACATTTGGCAATCCTATAATATGTCATGGTTTTTATATTCCTTGCAACATATTAATTTATGTAAGATTGGGGAGTTTTTTTAATGTTTTACATGTGCAAATGTAAATTATACTTTCCATACAAGTATGATTGAAAATTTGTCAATATTTACTACTTCATATATATGTGTCCTCGTTTAGAATTTATTTCCTTTCCCAATTTTTGGTAAGGCATCATTCTTGGAGTCCGAAATTTTTGTACTGTAAACCAAAGCTTATTTAAATAATTCCAAAAACCAGTACTTCAGTCACAACAAAATAGTTTGGTATTTGTTAGCAGTCGACTCTGAAAGTCATACTCATCCGACCCACAATTCTTTTCAACAAATACATACATATGAAAGTTAAAATAATCTCGTTCTTAAAAACTACTGGTTCGTAATTTTTTTAACTGTATTTAGGTTGTAAATTTTTTAACTGTCATCTTATACCTTCATTGAAAAGAATTGTGTGAATAAGTATCACTCACGAAGTCGAAAGCATATTATTGAGACTGCAATATTGAATTTTGGAATGATTCAAATAATAAGTACCAGTCTATAAATCGACGAACTGTTTATTCTACAGCAAATGTGATTGAAATGAAATCAGAATCTATCACGGTCTTTCTCAGCACAGCTGATTGCTATTCATACACACAAACAAGAAATTAGGGTGAAGTGGATAAAAAATTATTTTTAATGTAATTGTGATATTCGTTCATGAGGAAAAGTTCTAGTATGCAATTCGTATTATCGTTTGGGACCTGTAATGTTCGGAGAATTTCGCATCTCGCTTTATCCTTCTGGTGAAGATTCGGAATAGAAACAATCCTGAGAGAATAGTTGAGTGCACCCGAGTGCCGTAACACACAAGGCCATCTAATTGCTGTTTCCTCGAACAAGATTGCGGCTTTGTTGGAAGGATATAATGACTCGCCAGTCCGCATGCAAAAGTGACTGGTTTTCACCTTTTTTGAGATACTGCAGAGTTTTGAAACCAAAGAATATTTTTCCCAGTCTTCAGTTGAAAAAAATAAACCTAATTTAGGTTGACCGTGAAAAACAATTCGTATCATGTATTATAATATTACGTTAAACAGTTACTTACATCGAAGCCCAAATTGTAAGATTCTACATTAAGTATTGCTAATATTTATTGAGTTAAACGTTGAATCCAAAAGCTGATGATAATGTTTTTTTAAGTTCAAATTAATTTACATAATTTTTCGTACTTAGGAAAGTCTACATATACTCTTCCCATATTTATGAATTTACATTTCATCTGTAAATCGTCAATTATGAATTTATTCATGTATTGTATTTTACCCGTACACAGTGAATTCTATAATTTCCACACACATATAATCCCCAGTAGAGGACGGAGTAAAGTATCTAGGATTATATATAAACCAAAAAATGACCTGTAAAAAACGTTAAAATGAAACGTCTACAAATCAAACTAAAATTCCGAGTGATGACATGGTAAATGGGAAGATGGTCAAACCTATCACTGGAAAATAAAGTAACATACTGTTTTACAAATGTATCATTAAGCCCTATTGGAATTACGGGCATACAATTACAGGATTGCACAAAGCCCTTTAATGAAGAATTTATGCAAATAATGTGAAAAATTCTACGCTCCATTCCTAATGCAGCATGGTTTATGTCCAATTTCACAATGCACAATGATCTGAACATGCCATTCATTACCGAGTAAATGAGGAGACTTAAAACTATTCTTGGAACATATTGAATAACACTGTAATAAACTTGTATCAGAAATAATCAACACTCCGGAGATATTGAGAAGAGGTGAAAATATATGGTCTATCAATCAGAAGCCAGAGATGCTCAACACTATATCAACAAACCTACCAATGATACGCTGGGAATGGTTAATGAATGGCTATCCTACTTGCGCCAAGGCCTTGAAAACTAATTACAATACAAATGTAGACTGGAAATCAACAGCGATATAAAAAATCATATTATGCATTAATGCATTAAATCATAGATTATTTTATAATATTAATTGTGAATGATTATTGAATGTACACGATCTAACAGAAAGGCGAGAATTGTTTTCTTTAGGAAAATGTGTTTACAGTACTTTTTTTTACTGTTCAATTGGCCTGATAAGAGTTAATGAGTAGCCATTTCTCTCGGCTATTATATGTTGACGAACTTTAGGAGAAACACTCCAACATAAAGTTCTGTTTCCAGTGCCACTCTTTCACCATCGTAGGTCAATCGATGAGTTTCCTGTAGTTCATGCAAAAGAATTCCTACTAAAGATTTTCACTCGGGACAAATTTTACACGACTGCTTTTCTGAATGAGAACCATATGAGTTTTCGCCTGGAATTGAAAGAATTATCACTATCCGAACCTTTTTTTTCTCTCTCAAAAGTCTTCGGCCAGTAGAAGACTGCTTCATCGACCAGACCACGGCAAGGGAAATCAAACGTCAAGCCCCTAATGGTTTGCTGTTTCGACACCAAATAAGTCTTTCAAGTTGGGTTTTTTTCTGTGGGCACCCTAGTTGCAGAAAGCGATTATTTAATGCAGGGAGGAAAAAAACTGCCTCTGTTCACGCAGCGTTCAAAATCAAGTGTGAACGAAAATTGTTTGCGATGGTTTCTTCCTTTAACCCAAGTCCCCATGTTACATTTTATTCCGATAAAATATGGGAAACTTCAAATAAAAGCGTTTTCAGCATATATGAGTTAAGAAATGATACTTGTAATCAATTAACAGCATTTGTTCAAAAAAATATGAAAAGTGTTTCAGTAGTCAAACCATGGGCAGTAGCATATAATTTTACCAAATAATGGAAAATATTTTAAAGTTAATTGATGTTTTAATAATAATATTATCTTCAATAGAACAAATAAATCTTATTTTTCTGTGAAGCCCCCGTGTTGGAATGTATTATTGTTAGTTACATTCTTGTATATTATTAAATTTTTTGATTATTTTAGAATATTCTGTATAGTTTTCTATTACTTGATTTGTTTATTTAATAAGAGGAAATCAACCGGCATGCATTAAAAATAACGAATTTTTCCATAAATGTGAACCTTGATTCTAAAGATGTATGAAGTATATTTATTATGTCTTAAATGTTCGCCATTATACGAAATACTCCCTGTAAAAGCCATTCATTTCCATCATGGATAAATATCTAGCTAATTTTGTGGGTAAAATTGATACAATAAATACATGACCTTTCTGCAATACAAGTTTTTACTTTTTATCGATCGAATGGAAATACAAATATTTGAATGCCATGAATTTTTGCTGACTATTGATCTTGATTATCTTAATATTTGACCAATAACGTTGGGGCTGATTCTTAGTCAAATCCAGTTCAAGGCTGACTCAATTGACTCAGATACGAAAACATTGTTACTCGGATTATGATGTCCGTACCCAGTAGCTTTTATACAGTCATGGAGATTTGATGATTAAATAACGTCCCTTTTTAACATTTTTTAAGTTAACCAGCCGTCAATTTGTATTACGGATTATCTCCTGCTGATTTTGATAATTACACAACGCGTTTACGGCGTGTTGGGAATTGATCCTGTCCCCAATGAATGTGATGGAAAGGCGTATTAAGAAGTAATTAATCGCATTACCAAATGTGCATGGCTAATTTTATTCTGTGTTAAGTTGTTGATTTCTTCTTGTGTTTGGTAGAGACCGAAGCCTCTCGACTGTCTCCGGCTATTTTGTATTTGAGTCACAGAGTGGAGATAATAAAGAGTGACCAACATGGCGACAGTTACACAAATTGAACTACTGCAGACGAGTAAGCTGCTGAAAATGTTGTCTCCTGTCTCTCTGGAAAATGCCAAGAAGGAAAAGAATCCTTCGCCTGGGCAGTAACGAAAATGTTCCTAAACTTTATATTTTATTATATCTACCTGCATTTCAACATCAATTTAAAATACTAACGTATTCGTCTGCTACAATAATAAACTCCATTTTAACATAAGTATGATTTGGTAACCCACAAATCTACCAGTAATATATTTAATAATATTTCTCGTATCAGATGCTCCATAATGTTGAGTCATTCATACAAAAAAAACTATATTTCTACATAAAAAGAGAGGAATTTAAAATTTGAACTGCAGTGTTTTGACAAGTGTACTTCCTAAACCGCGACCTATTGTTACGACACACAGTTCGAAATAGTTGAAGAAAAATAATGAAACCCTAATCAGGATCAGGCAGATTTTTGAACTGTGATCCTGAACACAGTTGTTTTTTAGAACAACCTAAGACTGATAATTCTGGCGAACTAGTAACTACTATCTTTAACGGCGAATAATTTGCGGTTTACAATTTGTCTCAGAGGCCAGGATCAATCATCTCTCATAGAAGTTTCTTCCTTGTTTTCAAGGAAACTGTATACCAGTTCAGTAAATCAATATTTAATTTAAGATAGGCAACTTCAGCCTTGTTGCGAACGGAACCAGGAAAAAGTTGAACTATTTTAGGAGAAGGAAACAGAATTATCATTGCATACTGAAACAGTTCAATAAATTAATAATGAACAATTAATTAAAGTTGCCATCCATTAAATCATTTAAGAAGCATTTGAGACAATAACGGCACCCGGAAATAAAGATTCATGCCCTGATTGTATTTCACATTTGAAAATATTTGCTAAATGGCATACGTCAAATATTAAATTATGACCAATAGCCAAACAACCAAAGATACCGTTATTAAAATCGGAGCATAAGGAACTAAATTTGGATCGCTAAAATTTATTACGGAAGACTTTAGTATATTTTGAAGTTTATAACACAAGTAAAGTCTGTTCATTAATATTCACTTGATAATGTTTACCAATTGGTAGAAGAAACGTTGTGTTTTTCAGATAAGTACTGGTAGTTGTCTGTTAAGATCATTATTATTCAAGTTATAAATATTGCTATTTTCTAACCACCATAACTTTTCAGCTAATCATATAAACCACTGATGTTACTTCTCTTACTTATTAAAAACACGCATCTGTTACTGTCCAAAGTTATAGAATATTTAAAAAGCAATCCAACATTTATCGGTAAAGCTTCAGACCAGAAATGTTGTCTCGTCTTTACAATAAAAATTAATATTTTATCTCTCAATTTTCATTGGCTAGACAGAAATACTGAATTGCGAAAAACGGCATTAACTGTAGATAGTAGATGAATGAGTAGATGGTGAGAGAATAAAACCAAGATGATTAATATATTGACCCTTTTGCGCTCTGTGGTTTAATGTCGAGAGGTGACTGTAGGCCTATATAATGTAGCTACTCTACAAACAAGAAGTAATAAAAAGTTAAGAGTTTGTAATCCCGAACTTCGTATTGGCTGATTCTATTTTAACCTATTTTGATTCACGAGTATGTGTAGAACCTGTAATCTATCTTACCGAACTTACTCGCAACATTTTGACTATTTATGAAGTTCTAACACATAATATTTAACAATTATAGATTTAGCGCCCACAAATGCTTCCACTTGTATTGAATTGGTTTTCTAAATGGGTTTTCATGAAATACGATGATGTGTGATCATGGCTGTCAAACAAAACCCCGTGAATGATAAGAAATGTAAAAAAACTGTAAACTCTTCCTGGTAATAGATGTCTAAGCTTCCTACCCTTTTGTAAATCGTACCCTGATACTTGAGGTACACACGTCCATTCTTATCACAGATTGTTTTTAATCCAATGGATAGATAGTGACGTGTTGGGAAACGAATCCGTAAGCATTTAATCCACATCGACAGGTATTGAGCAATTTAGTATTGACGAGTATGTAGTAGTAGCACATAAACGTGGTTGAGTAAAGAAACTTGTGACCACCTTGCATCGCATTCAAATGCACGTGTTGAAACTATTAACAGCAGTTACGTCAGACCCCGTGAGTCATTGTCGTTTGAATAACAAGCAGTCTAGTTGACGGGAATCAGCAGCGTAGAAATCCCGATTCCTGGATGGTCTTTACGTAATGTAGTCTTCAAATACAAACATAACAGACATTGTCCGGTTACATGATATACATGCACACTCCGAAGCTCACTTGCAAAAGATATATATTAATCAAAATTCAATATTTTGTTCCTCATCTTTTATGAAACTAAGTAAAGAGGTTTTTTTGAATTTATAAAATGTTGAATATAAAATAAATTTTTGAAGATAAAATAAATTGAAACAAAAGCATGTCAAAACACAAAAACATTACCAATTACGTCTATTTACGTGATAAAATTTCTAATCTACGGAAGGTATAGCCCACTAAATGAGCCTCAAGTCTCTGAGAGTGTGGTATTGTGCCGCTAGTGCGACAGCTGACTCCTAAATTTCCACACTAGCTGCTGCTCAATAGAGGTTTTCTACTTCCATGACATCCTCCATTAACCATTCACAAAAACAATTTTTTTTGCTGATGTCATAGCTATCCTCCGCCAAACCCCATCCTTCACCTCGAGTTTTCGTCTCGTCCAAATAAACGACCTGGAAACAAGGTAAAAAACTGGAGGGTCAGTATAAACCCCTCCAAATCAGTAATAGTTC
Source organism: Eucriotettix oculatus (assembly GCA_034510155.1). Taxonomy (NCBI): domain Eukaryota; kingdom Metazoa; phylum Arthropoda; class Insecta; order Orthoptera; family Tetrigidae; genus Eucriotettix; species Eucriotettix oculatus. Next base: position 86,594,202 of record CM067379.1, read on the forward strand.
CATTTACCCTGAAAACTAAACATCCTCTTACTTAATAATTCTATCTTTTTGGCTCCCATAGTCCACATCGGACTAATTCTAGACTCCAAACTCTCCTGGAAACCTCACCTTAGCCACCTCTCATCAAAAATTAAGACTAAAATTAATTATTCCGTCCTATCCGTAGCAGAAACGCACCAATCTCCAAAAGACTCATTTACCTCTCCTTAATCCACCCCATGGTACTGCACATGCTCCATTTGGGGATCTACTCTCAAACCAAATCATACTGAAATCATCTCCAAATCCCCATGGTATCTTCGCAACTCGGTAATTCTCAACGACATACAATTTCCCCTGATCTCCACTACAATAAAATCATCCATATCGTACCTAATTCAAAGTTGATGATACGATAGCTCTCTTTCACAGCACCTCCTCCACATAACCGCAGACTGAAAAGAAAATTACACATAGACTACCTCTACCCTCATTCCTGTATAACTTAGCGTTAATTTCTCCCTAGTGAGAGCTCACCTCATTCACCTTCTCTCAAAAACTCTTCCTGTATTTTCTACTCTTATAGCTGATGTCCCAAAATACCCCAAATTCTCTTATAAAATTAACCGCCACTGAAAATCTAAACCAATATTACTTATTTAATGTACATCCCCACTTACATAACTTGGTCTTTTCTCTCGCTTTCAAATTGAATATCACCGTACATTGCAATTGTTTCAAGTATTCGGTCAATTGTTTATTTATTTATCTTCAATCCATTTAAAAGAATGGTTTCAATGGTTAATTGTTTGAATCGGGAAACTCTTAATGTGCATCTAAATCTTTATCACCCATAGAATAACACCCACCAATTGCATATTTTCTCTGCAAAACTTATTTATTTAAAATACGACGTAGAATATTTGCATGTACGTCACAGTTTCAGTCGGATTATGGAAATTGGCCAGTAAAGCGTCACATTGCAGCGTTACTGGTCAGTTGTGTCGCGTCTGACTAATCAAATGAATGGGGACAATGGAAGTTTTCTTATCTGGCTACAAACCCATTACGAAATTTATCTTTTGTTATTGTCGCCACTTGTTGGTAAACGTGGAAGAATACAGGATAGTGGACTTGATACCGGGGGCTATACGTCGCACGACTTCCCCGAGCTCGATTGTACTTTTTGTCTCTGTCAGACAACACTAATGGCCTAACAAATTAAATAACCCAAAAAATATGCTAGGATGCAACTGAGCCTAATATTATGGTTGTTATGTTTACTTAGAAGTTTATGAAAGACTGAGAAGTTAATCCTACAACTGGTGCCTAATAACAGCAATTAAATTAAATTAACTTTTTGTATAATTGAAGCTATAAAAACAAGTGTATAAATTCTTCTTATATTTAACAATTATAGTTAACAAAATTACTAGAATCTTATTAAAAACTAGCTATGCCCGCGACTTCGTTCGTGCGGAAATAGTTATTTTTATTTTGCCCTAAGAACGAAAAATCAGGTACAGAATTTTGATGAAGTTGCATTCATTGAATATAAAAAAGGTACTGCATCATTTATTTATTATCGCTTCAGGACAAACCTTATAACTCGCAGTTGGTTTTGCACAGGTTCCACTATCATACGTTTCGGAGCCAATAAAAATGCGCAAGGGAGGTGCCTGTGGGAGTTTCTCTCGCAGGCATTTCCCCCCAGAGTGACTGCGGGGCTCTCCTGATTATGTCGGGAATGCCTCGTTCTCCCTCTGTTTTTTTATCAAAGTTCTCACATTCCGAGACACATTCACCTAATTTGGGAGGTATATGTACTGGGGTCGAAGACCTTGGGCATATGACAAGTTTTCCGATGATGCCATTTGATCAGTCGGCCAACTGCCTCCTGAAACTCGTGGAGACACGGAGTAGGGAATGCTGTGACCCCACAGCAAACTCTTCTCCCGTCATTCGGAAGGGGGTGAGAATAGTACCCAATGCCCGACCTACCTGATGCAGATTTTCTAGGGTTTTCCCTGCATCTCTAGTTGAAATACCGAGTAGGATCCTTAAACCACAGCCGGGGACCCTAGTCAACCCTTGGCTACCTTTCTCTACCTTCTGCATCCCCCTTTTCAATTCCCTTCCTATGCTATTAAAGGGGAGTTGCGTGTTTCATGATCACCCTCATCTAGCCTGTTAACCCCCCAAAAAATTTTAAAAATGCGCAATTACTAAATATTAAAATATACCTGACGCGACAAATAAAACATTTACGTCTACATCGTACCGATGATCCAAAGAAGTTTATTATTTCTCAGGGAGTTAGCTTTCTGCCAACTAGGTTAATTACTGCAACAATAGATGTGAGAAAAATGGCCTCTCTCTAACAGACCTTAAAACTCGCAGTTGGTTTTCACTCCGGCTTTTGCGTGGCAATTCGATTGATTTATAAATATTAACATTAATATCTTCTAAACTCTGCAACATATCCAAATGAACAAACACAAAAATTTAAGCTAAATTCCTGATACAATCCCTGAAATTTTCATTGAAATCCGTTAAGCCGTTTCGGAGCGTAACAGATGAGTATAGGCAACTCGCATTCAACCTTGGAGACATCAATAAGCGGGTGACTGGAAACATTTATTTATTTATATATTAAGATCTTCTGCAATATATTGAAATTAAATATGCACGAGTATTTAAGTTAAAGCTCCTGTTTTTAAAATTCACATTCGTTGAGCTGTTTCGGAGCCTATTCGAGACAAACAGAGACACTTCAATTTTATTTATTGGTACAGATATACCTCTCCGTATACCTTACGTAGTTTACTGAATCGGAACAGACTTTAGACAATTAAATTAACGAGATAAAATTATAGTGTTAAGTTAAACTGATTTGCGCTTCTGGCTAGATGATTTCTGAGGATGGTGTCGTCTGTAGCATCCGTTGTTGGCTTCGGTGAGTAGGAATGTTTTCACCTTCCAATGAATTGAAATCGATAAATCCGTAGGAGTAAAAGTTATTAGGTTCCCGCCCGGGCCTAACACCGACCCGAAAACTTTCTTCGACAGAAACTGGAAAAGCCTTCGATATTTAATAACTTTTACCTGTAAAACCCCTCGTCCACCCTGTTCTGGCATATTATCCGAAAATCTGCTATCTAAATGAATAAGGATTCTCCTTTTCTTGTCTCGTCTTCTTTCAATTACTGATGCACGCCAGCGGAAATTCCGCATCTCTGGCTATGTTTCGAAAATTATTAGCACACTACTCATCTTACCCCAACTGATATACGAGCGAGCAGAATTCTTCGAAACTCCCGAAGGCTTCTTGTTTGCGTTGTACAACCACGTTATTCATTACAGTAAGCTATGTGTATTTAAAGTAAATTTGGCCTCTTTCCATAGATTTGAATATAGAAATATTTGTATTATAAAGCTTTTTTAAGTATTTAAAGCTCCAAGGCTTTTCCAGTGCAGTTGTTAAAGAATTAGTTCTCTCCACACGGGTAACACAACGATTAAGACTCGGCGACACTTTCCTGAAGATGACAGAGCTTACGGTCGTCGAAACGTCGCGTATTAATCGCTGCGTTTCTCGTGTAAAACCCACAACTATTTAAACCTTTATGTTGTAGTAATCAGTAGTAATCACCCCTCCATGCTAACCTATCCTGCCAAGCCTGTTCATTTCTACATTGCTACAACATCCTCCTAATATGCTTAGCGTATTCCATCCTCAGTCTCCCTCTTCTGTTCTTACCCCACACACATCCTTCTAATGCTAATTTTACAAGACACTCATATTTCAAAACGTGACGTATTAATCTATCCTTTCTCTTGGTCAAAGTTCACCAAATTGTTCTCTCTTCCACTATTCTGCTTAGAACTTCTTGGTTAGTTACTCTATCCACCCATTTGATTTTTAACAGCTCTTACAGCACCAAGGCTTCTATTCTTTTTCTGCCTGCAACTCCTATCGTCCACCTTTCGCACCCATATAACGCCACACTCCATTTGAACATTTTTAATCATGATTTCCTAATATTCATACTTATATTGACCGTAAGTAAAAACCTCTTTTTTGCGGAAGCCTTTCTTGACTGTACTATCTTACTGTTTATGTCTACTATGCTTCTACCATCCCTATTTATTATGCTTCCCAAATAGCAAAATTCCTTAACTTTCCTCAAAATATGCCTTTCCAATATAACACCTTTGTTATTCTACTGTTTCCCATACTGCACTTCATTATCTTTGTTTTCCATCTATTAATCCTCATGTTGTACATTTATTATGTAATATTACAATACTGCAGGATTTTTACTTATTCTCTTTTCAATATGATTCCTTTTGCATATCCTTTTTACTTTCTTCATCGCCTGTTCTATATATCAGTTAAAGAGCATGGGCGACAGACTTCATCCATGTAGACTCCTATCTTGATTTTTGTTGTGTTTTCTAGATCTTCAATTCTAATTACTGCTGACTGCCTTCTGTAGAGGTTATTCATAACTATTTTTATATAATCTTTATTTTAAGTGGCATCTACTTCTGAAGTAATAAGAAAGTACCTAGTTATTTCGAACTTAAGAATTTTTACTGTAAATTACTACAAAATTAACTTGATGTTTACAATAATTGTTCATGATTTACTTTTTTTGGACTTGATATGAGGTAAATTCGTTGAAGGTTTGTGTTTCCGATGATAACGATCCGTTGGGCGGTTAATACATACGGGATTAATATTTGTGTTTTAGTAAATTCACATTGGGGAGATTTGAGTTTAAGAATAGTTACGAGTCTGGTTGGATCTGATTCATGATAGTGACGTTTGTTCTCCTCTAGAGATGTCTGGTGGAAACTCCATGTTTTGTGTGTTAGTGAGTGATTCGACTGGTTTTGATGTTCTTCCTTGAGTTTTTCCATAGTTAGTTTATGTTTTTGATTAGTATCGATCTTGTGTCCTCTCGGGTGGTTTTCATACTTAGGCGAGGTGTAAAGCGGGAATTTGCAGTAGATTTTGTCAGTGTCAGATGTGCTGGTGTCCATATGACTATGAGGTTTTCCCTGCTAATTTGAGTTCATGGATATTGTTGTTATCCATGTAATTGGCTAAGATTTATGGTTAAACTTGCTCATCTGCTTGATAGCCGAAAGTAAGTCAGTGACAGTTAGGAAATGATTGTCTCTTTATCGTTCGCAAACGTCGAGGGCCAGTTTTTTAGCTGTTATTTATGATTGACCTATGTGGGTAGAGGGTCATTTTGAAGTTGCCGTTGTTCCAAATACAGGCGCTGCAGACTCCGAATTCATGTTTTTTGGTCAGTCACTGAATATAAATTGATGGTTGGGGTACTTTCCGAAGAGTACGTCGAAGGCTTTTGTCCATCTAGAATTCGATGGGTTTATCTGTAATCCGATAGCTGTAAAACATTGTATTACCAATTTTTCAGGGTTAATTCTTAAAGGATTCATCAGATTTCAAACAAGAATTCGCTGTTATGAGTCCTACAACGATGGCTCATACCTGGAACGATACCAAAAACTCACAAAGTATCTGGTACATACTGCAGCTGTTCTGTGTGTTTCGACTTTCCGAAATTATCAAGCGGTAATTCAGTACGGGCTTCATCAGCATTTTCTTGGCCAGATTCGTCACACTAGTAGTGATGCTTTCTTTCAAATCTTTCAGTGTTGTTGTGAACGACAGTGTCATTCACAAAGACCCCGCAGGAAGGAGTCACATGGCATAAGAAAACCTGTTGTTTGAAACCCGGTGAATATTTTTAGGCTAACTCGGTTATTATTAGAATCTGTTGTTCCATTTCCAAAGATTTGTTTGGTGTTGATTTTATGTTAGCCATAAATACTTACTCATGCTTTGTGTGACGCTTCATACTTTAATATCAAATTGACGAGTTGTTTTGCATTTGTTTCTTTTCTTAATGAAGTGACTTTTTTCTCCCCCAGACTCGGATGGCGGAACTGTTGGAAAAGATTCCAGTGGCCTGGGGGACCGTCGCAGTGCGCAGGCGCCCTCGGTGGATACCACAACATACACGGTCAGTGTACAAGATCATTGTAAAGAACATTACGAAAAACTCTATTACCTTGTATATCTAAGAAAATTCGTAATTATTAAACAGAGTTTAATTATCGGCCACTAATTAATAATAGAGAATTTTTTATATTTTATTCGTATTACTTTTCAGGTATTTAAATACGCAATCAAATATCTTCTGAAGTTAACTACGTCCAAAAAAACTAAACAAATCTAAAATGACATATTTCGTTAAACTATAAATTGTTCAGGTTCGAATTACATTATTGAAATATAAGTAATACAGACTTAAATTTCGAATGGATACAAATGCATATTAAGGGGTCCAAACGAGACAATTTTGCTTCCAGGGGCTGCGTCCAGAGACGGTTACGGACGAAGTTTGATTTAATAATGCGTTTATTAACCTTATTCATTTTAATTTATTGCAGTATGTAAATCGAATAAATTTACCGCCAAATTACAGACACAATTTTTATTCAATTAAACCGACATTTCGTCTGCATATTTGGGACCTCCTCAGATAATTTCTTAAAATATAACATTTTGATGAACAAATAGGTGTCGAAGAAATCTAAACTGGACTGCTCACAAACGCAGCATCAAACGAAATATGATTCAAATGGAAGTTATTCGATTCAATTGTTGTAATAACAGACATTAATTTATTTACTAATTTTATTAGGAATATTTCAGGACTGTGGATTATTAATAATTAGTTGAAACATAGCAATTTAATAGAAGTATTTTATTAAACTTTCCTTGTCATCATTAATAGAAGCTTCCGGCTGTTTTTGGCCGTAGTCATCTATACATAAAAAGTATTGAACATTAATTTATCCCGTAAAAAACACATATACAACACATGACATTAACAATATATACAATATATTCTTCTCAAATCCGTTCCTTCAATTCAACTGTTTTGTTCATAACGAAATTTTCTTGTTTTGGTATTCTAATGTTAAATTTGTATACATCCATTCGATATGTAAACCTGTATAATTTTTATTTTAATAATTTAATTCTTCTGAACAATTTATATTTTAATGAAAAACGTCAATTAATTTTTTTTGTCTTTTTGTTATTAAAAAACATTTCTACTCAGACATTAAAACAATTCACTCAGAAGCTTTTGACATTAGTCATTTTTATGCAGTTGAAAAAGAGTAATGTCGAAAGCTTCTGAATAAATGTTAATGAGAAGGAATGGTTTTTTAATCAAAATTGAGAATTTTAATCCTTCTGCCTAGTAAAATCTTTACCAATTTTGGATGATATTCAATTGCGTATTACTGTCTGAAGTAGTCTCAAAATTGTGGACTAAAGGTCGCACGAAGAAAGTAAAAAAAATTTGAGTCTGTGAATTGGTCGATAATTTAATTAAGTGATATATTATTCATCGATTATTGTGCTTAATTCAATAGAAAAATTAAGCTCGGATGAGGTGCATTTCTATTCTAGTGCAATTAAAATTGAACGATCCATAGGAAGATGGATCATATAAGTGGTCGATATCGATTTCCCAGGCTAGGGCATAAGAGGGGAAAGTGCTAGTGTTACTTTTATATTTAATAGTTTTGAATGTGTTTTTAATAAATTTGAAGCAAAGAGACTTTTTAATAGTTAAATAGAGAAATTCTAGAGTACTTCACGATTCCATTCAAACGTAAACAGACAGTCGAGGTTCATGGATTTATCCGATCTCATTCCTCGCGATTATCATGCTTACATAATAACTTCTGTATTAGCGAATTCATTATCACAGATAAATTGTTTATCGTCATCTTATGATCTTCCGTTGTTATAATATTTTTGGTTATCAAGCGATAAGCTCTTTTTGCTAATGTAGTTTGCATCACGGGAAGCCTTTATTAACATAGGCGTATATCTTCAAAGTCTCGAGTTTAGTGAAGACCTTGTGCTGAAACCGGCTCCGAGACGAGTCGGCCTTGAGGAATGGTACTTGATATTTTTAGTTTCGTTTCCAGTTTCTTCTTTGGTACTTGTATAATTACCAGACACTTCTGTATAATTATTTTTAAAGAAAAACTGAAATCTTAATAATTACGTGATATCCAATTTATTGATCTTTTTCACGTTGTTCAAGGATGTTGCTTTTCTCAAATTATATTTCAGATATTTTTATTCTAAATTCATAACCCCTAATAATTTCCAATGATCGCATATAAATATTTTACAGACAATATTCCAGAAGTTAAAATAACAGCCATTGAGTCAGTTTTTATATTATTCAACACATTAGATCCAACGTTTTATCCTCAATTTTGGTCTTGTTCAGGTAAGAAGATACATGACCACTTTAATTAAGTATCGTGAATGGATGCAAATACATATAATATGAAAATATGACTTTTGATATTTAATTGTTAATTAATTGTCAGATAATTTAGGTATTGAATATTCAAAAAAATATTTACTTTTTTTAGAAGACTTTTTCAGTTGTAGAGATTTCATATTTCTGATAATTGGCGCCATCCGAGACGATGACTTTTAGTTATATACACTCAAAAGAAGAATCAAGAATGAGTTGTGCTTACTTCATAGTATAATATTAGTGAACATAGCTATGAATTCTCAACTTTAACATGTGTACAATTGGGTAGGTAGACTGAAACTATTTAATTAATGTGTTTGTAAAATACTATTCGTCGACCGTAACTGTGACATTGTCGGAACAAGCTGTTACTCCTAGATAATAAACACATATGTCCGGCAATAGATTGAACTTAAATACTGAGATGACTAATGTGACACTTTGTCTTTACCCACGATGTAGTAAAAAATATTCTATGCTTAAATTGTGATTCAGATTTTACGTCTCATTTATGCTCACATGTACAATGTTACCTTCTACTCAGACTGCCTTATGCAACGGACAACTTTTTTTTTCATTCTACTTGAGATTCTTCCATGAATGAAGACTTGGTTTCATCAGATAATTAAACCTGATTCATGCGTACGTTAGATTTCTTGTCGCTGCAGAAGCCATCTGTACAACATGTGGGTTGTCGAATTTGATGTATCAGTTGGGTTTAAGAACATATAATCCCAGGAACGTTACGTACGACTGATGCGGCTATCTCGTCTTATTGTTGTGTGGGTCAGTTAGCCAGCTTCCAAGGTCGTTTACTGATTTTCTTATTCAAATGTCAAGATTGCTACCGCAAAATTCAATCCAATGGCAATACATTTAATTCGACTTCTATTGACGCACTGTGGCGGCTCACTTTATCTGACTTCCTTCAATTAGAGATGATCTGATACAGATTGATTCCCCCTACGGAGTGAGTGATGAATGATCAGAAAAAAAAGAGCGATAGCTCAATCACTCTTGGAATCAGATCGTGCGGCCCGAGATCCCAGAGGTAACTTGCCTGCCTTTTGAATCACTCACTCATGAATCAGTTTCTCTTTATTTCTGGATATGTTTTAGCAAAATTAAATTAGTGTTATATGCACAAAATATTGCAACCGAACGTTAATATGATTTTCTCTTATCTGACAGTCCATAATATAATAGTATTAATGCCTTCTTAAATATTTTGGTCCATATATTCTCGCTAAATGTTTAACTATACGTTTCACTTTAACTTCACTAACTTCTACAACTCCCAATTGTGGTTAAGTTAATCTAATTTTCTAAAAGATGATCAACAATGTTGTGCTCTAAGCAGAAAACATCAAAGGAGGCGACAAGGAAAATGACATGATATGGAAAGAGTTAAGGGAAATAATTCAATTCGTTCTTCAAATAATAATGCCTGACGAAATGAGGGGGAGCGAAAGAGCGCCGCAAAGAGTAAAGCAACAAAGTTGAGGAAATAGTATCAGAACAGGGTCTTCCACGTAAATCCATTATTAAGCTGCTCGTATATATTTAGACCGATGAATTTTACCTACTGCCATACTTGCTGTGGAAAGTATTACAGAAATACTATTATTTTCATTTCGTTTTAACGACTTATTTCTCAGTGAATTCAGCATTTACTAACCTACAATACGTCTTCATGTGATTTTACCGCCGCTCGCTTTGATTCTTATAACTGGCCTGAGCACTCCTGCTTCATTGTAGTCAATTGTAGTCTAGCCTAGTTCGTATTGAGGTGGGGTAAATGGCTTTAATTTTTATAGTCCTACATCACCTGCTGAAAAGGTGACGTTTTCAACGCTGTAAGTTATAGGCTACGGGTTTGAACACTTGTCATTCTTGAAGACGAGATGCAGATGAGAGCAAGTGCACTGCGTTAATGCAAAGAGGCCACGGCCGAGGTTACACGGCGGCGAAAGTAGGCCACTACTTATTTTATATTGTGTGTAGTGCGTCATCGACCTCCAAGAGCTGCTGCCTTTGTTTACTTAGTGCGCCAGTACGTCGGCCGGGTCCAGATATTTGCAGTAGAAGGGTAAAAAGAACGCGAGCTTACCTCAGAATTTAAAATTGCACTGGAACAAATAACCTTCCTGGAAACAGTTATTCATCAGCTTTGTTAAACTGTGAACACGCTTGATGTCTGCTATATAAAGTAAAATCGTTTTAAAACATACTTTTAAGACATTTTAAGAAAAAATAAATACAAAAAGCTACCAAGTATAAATTTAAAAAGATTATAATTATTTTTTCTGATACAAGTTTTTACAAAGATATCGTTAAACCCGAAACTCATTGTTAAGCACAGAGTTCTAATCTCCGTGCAGGTTTCTACAAAAAATTTCAAGTGAATTCTAAGATCATAAATAAAATCTGACTTATTAAATAAATGTTAAAAGTCAACATTAAATAAAACGTATCATCCCTGAGTTTAGTGACCTTTTCAGTTGTATCTAGAAATAGATAATTAAATATAATGTCATAGATAAATCATCTTAAGTCAGAAAAGTAATAAACTTTAAATACACAGCAGTAACGCTACGTTGCATTCCATAAAATTTAAATGGAATATAGACTTTAAAATGGATGAAAACTTAGATGTACATAACGCACAAAGCGGCCGAAATGACATACACATTGGTTGATTTCCAAATAAATAAATAAATTAAATATAAATAACGTGGTTACTTAAGTAATTGAAAAACGTGAAATTTAAATAAAAGAATTTTGACTCCTTACATAATTACCAGGGCCCAAATGGGAAAACTGCCAATCAAACATATCACAAGACTTACATTGTTAGAACTGAATTTTTAAAAACACAAGCATTAAACTTTAAAAGTTTCAAGTTTGCTATTTTAAGTTTCAATAATATTGAATATCCTATATGGAGATTAAATCTTGTGTATGACTCCTACTGAAACACGCCAATTGACTCTTGCAAAATTTTATTAACACAACACTGACTTGACAACAACCCATGCATGTTACTTCCTCGAATAAACTTTATAATAGAAATTACCACGCTCAAAGATATAATTGGAATTATATTGTAAGTTAAACGTCGACTAAAATCCCTCATTCATCGTTCACTTTTTATCAGCTATATTCTGCTGCCACCTTTACCGAGAAAGCATTCGAAAATCGTAATTCCTGTATGGCTGTATTTATTGACGTAGATAAAGTCTTCGGCAAAATCCATCCATCCTTCCTAACCCAAAATAAAAAATTCACTTAACGATACTCTCTTCACAATCCTTACAAATTATCTTATTAACCGTCGGTCAAAATTACATGGGGAGAAATTAACGTTGAGTTATACAGGAATGAGAGAGTGGAGGTAGTATATTGGTAATTTTCTTTTTAGTCTGCGGTTATATGGAGGAGGAGGTGGATTTCTGTGAAAGAGGGATATCGTATCATTGAAGTGGTTAATGCAACTTTTAATTAGGGATGATACGGGTGATTTTATTGCTATGGAGATCACGGGAATTTGGATGTCGGAGTGAAATACCAAGTTGCGAAGATACTATGAGGAGTTGGAGATGATTCTAAGGATTTTGTTTTGTTTGATTTGGATTTTATTTTAATTGCAGTTGGCAGTATATCGCCAAATGGAGCATGGGTAGGACCTCATGGGGCGGATTAAAGAGAGGTAAATGAGTATTTTGGTGGAGATGGAGTTTGTTGCGTTTCTGTTAAGAAGTGGATACAGTAATTTAATTTTGGATGAAGTGGTGTTTCCAGGAGAGTTTGGAGTCTAGAATTAGTCTGAGGCAAAGGATGGAATTTTTTATTGGGTTATGGGAGCCAAAAAGATAGAATGATCGAGTAAGAGGGTGGTTTTAGCTTTGCAGATTTGTAGGTGTTTATACTAACCCTCCAGGTTTTTACCCAAGTTTCCAGGTCGTTTAGTGTGAAAACCCGAGGTGAAGGATCATTGGGGGGAGGGGATGAGGGTGTCCTGGAAGTAAATGTTAAAAAAACCTTGTGGGACGCCAGAAGAGATGGGGAAGGATTTGGAGAATTGATTGTTAATATATGGTAAGACTAAAAATTTATTATTTGTTTTATAAATAACTGATCATAAGTAAGTTTATGTTTTGAGGATAACAATCTTATGAAGATGAAGTCTTGTTACTTTGTACCTGCAATAATTGATCCTAGTACCTCACGATTCAAAATTTAATATTGCTAAAAAAATTTATTAAGTCTCGGAGTTTGTCTTGAAAACGTATATTTTTTTATTTCCATTTAGTTAGCTTAAGAACAATAATATGTAAATTATTAAACCAAAATAAAAAATTCATATTTTTTACGTACTCCCTAATTTTTTACTTGAATACTTATACAACTTTATTGTCTCTAGAGGTAACTTTTTATATCTGACTAAACAAAATAAATATAGAGTTCATATTACTAACCTTATTTCGACATTCAAAATAACAATTTTCCTTATTCCTAGTTTGATAACAATGTATACATCATTTTTCTTACTCACTAGACTCTTATGGCTATAACATTGCATCTTAAAAGATTTGCAGCAATTTTAGTTAATGTCTTATATCCTTGACATTGACACACCCATTTGTACTTGAAATATGTTGCTTTACCCTATTAATACTTTTCGGTATAAGATCTCGGCTGTTTGCTCCTATTGTGTACAACTTGCTGCTACAGTACTGCAGACGTGAAGTCAGAGGAAATTAATATTGCTGATTGCCATTCTGTTACATTTACGACAACGTAGGAGTTACGTAGAACGATGATACCATGTTATTTATAATGTGCTTAAAATCTCTGTTTTCTGATTCCCTCATATGTCATGTCATCTTTCACTGCCTTCAGCTGAGTGTTCCCATGGCTATAGAATTACAACCGTTATCTTCTATTGTTGGCCTGCGACTTTTCTCCTTGCTGCCACATCGTAACTGTCAGCACTCAGAACTCACTCACTTCCCCCCCATCCCCTGATTATTTATTTATATTTAAGTCGTGACTCCTTTCATGGTTTGCATTTCGCGCCCCAAATTATTGTTAGAGCCGTACTTATTAAGCTTATTGATTCTGAAATTTCACTAAATTTGATTAGATTAATTATTTTTTATAAAATATTATGTTTGGTTATGTGACCAACGAGCCTTCTCAAATCTGATGTTAGTTGTGTGCATCGTTAAAAATCATGTCCATCTCTAAATTTTAAAGTTACATAAAATTGTGTTGATCGACGTTTGTATAATGTCATGTTTTGCTTCGTCTATAAGATATAACGCCCAATTAGGCTATGTCAACCCATACATATACTTTCGGCTCGTTTATCCTGATTTAAATTATTAAGATAGTATTCTGAACTTAATTATGTGCTGATAAGCTCGGAGATGTTGTTTCCAAACTACAAATTTCACGGTTGTCGTTTCCAATAAATTGGTGTTATTTCTCTGCAAATAGCAACGAATGTATCAAATCAAGCAGACAATTGTATTAAAACGTAGGCGTTAAGCACGGGAATGCAAAATAAGTGATTTAAGACGGAATGTACAAACCGCAGTCGGCCGCTGCAGAGGGGAAAACGCGCAGTCAATAAATTTGAGACAGGATGGAGGGCGACAAGGTGGTGTTTGCAACGCTGTTCATATCATCCATCCCCGGCATCCTGTGCTATACTGTTCTGTGCAAGATTTTTTATTGATTCGAGTCATCCCTAGATAACTTTATCTCCAGAGGTGAATGTAATCTCGAAATCTTGTCACTTTCGGGTTCAGCTCCATGTTTTTTGTTTGTTTGGGAAATATTGTAAATGCAAGTAATTGATTCCCTCCTGTACTGGCATGTAATAATGGCGTGGTTACTGCCTTATCGAACACGAGTGTTTTTTAACTTAATACGAGATGAAATTATTTTACGTGAGTGTGTTTATGAGCTTAGGACCAGCGGTGAAATGCTCAATTTCTAGTTCAAACTATTTCGTACCTCGTTTGTTTGGTATTCGCTATGGTCGTGTCTTTCTGGAATGGTTGTGTCTTCGGCTGTTCCATTATAAAGTAGTTTGGTATATTTCCTGTCTTAGTGTACTGCCGCAATAGTTTACAACTACATAAAGTAACTGCAAACTTTAATTTCGAGAGAAATTTCCTGTTTGACTAGTTATTGTTATTGGTGCATTGAAATAAATTATTTTCATTTCAGGGAAATCGTTGGACGTGTCCTATTGGCGACTACCGGTGCAGTTGCGTTTCTGATTTGCGTCCTTTCCCGATATTCTTCTAAAAGACGCTATAGTGTTTTGCAAATTATTAATTAATTCGTAATACAGTTTTTGCATGACGTTCGGATAAAAATGTAAATAAAACGAAAGCAATCCAAACGTTTTAGATAGGCATTGAGCTCACTATTTTATCACTTTGTTAGTGACGTGCTGTATCTGTAATTACTTTGTCTTACATGTTACATGTATAGCTACTATCATTTAATAATATTTTTAGCGAAGACTTTACAAAGAATAAATTTTAATAATTAATTTTCACGTGCGACTGTACGTATGAAAATGGTTTTAATAAATTGTAATTGCTTTCCACTGAAGTAACAGCCAGTTGGTGTGACAAGCGTCGAATCTATCTTCAACAACAATAACCTCTCCTATCTACTGCTTTTTCGAATCCACTATCAACTTTTTTTTATTAACCCCACTTTTTGCGACGTTAACATTCGCTCTTTAATTACTACATTTTTCAATACTTTTGACTTATTAAAAATACTTCAAACCAGATTTACCACCTCAAGGATCTAAAGTACCTGATACAATTGTAAATGATTATTCTCCAATTTTTACGTTTTTTTTATAAGCCTGTGGTTGTGTTCCAGGTGGAAGCTAATGACACATTGACCTCTGTGGCCGCGAGATTCGACACGACCCCTAGCGAGCTGGCGAAGCTGAACCGACTAGGTGCCAGGCTCATATTCCCTGGACAAGTCCTTCAAGTCCCTCTGAGAAAAACCTCTACCAGCGAAGATGAACAGAACTCTGAAAGTACCGGAGAGACAACAGCAGCCACAGGCAAGTGTTTAACAGGCTACATGATGATGTAGATCCTGAAACAGGCAACTCCACTTTAATAGCATAGAAAGGGAATTGAAAAGGGAGATATGGAAGGTAGAGCAAGGTAGCCAAGGGTAGACTAGGGCTCCCGGGCTATAGTTCAAGGATCCTACCCGGTGTTTCGCCTAAGTAGATACAGAGAAGACCTGCATCAGGTAGGTCGGGCATTAGGTACTATTCTCACGCCTTTCCGAATGACCGTAGACGAGTCTGCTGTGGGGTCGCAGCTTTTCCTTCTCCTTGTCTCGACCAGTTTTAGGAGGCAGTTGGCCGACTGATCCAATGGGATCAGCGGACAACTCTTACCATATGCCCAAGGTCTTCAACCCCAAAATAGGTGAAGATGCTTCAGGGTCTAAGAACTTTGAAAATACCAAAGAGTATGAGACATTCCCGACGGAATCAGGTGAGCCCGGCAGTCAATCGGGGAAAGAAATGCCTGCGAGAGTAAATCCTCACAGACATTCTTTTACGTTTTTTTATGGGTTAACAGACTACATGAGGGTGATCCTGAAACAGGCAACTCCCCTTTAATACCATCGGAAGGGAATTTAAAAGGGGGATGTAGAAGGTAGAGCAAGGTAGCCAAGTGTTAACTAGGGCCCCCTGGCTATGGTTTAAGGATCCTATCCGGTGTTTCACCTAAAGAGATGCAGGGAAAACCCTATAAAACCTGCATCAGGTAGGTCGGGCATTCCTCACGCTTTTCCGAATGACGGGAGACGAGTTTGCTGTGGGGTCGCAGCATTCCCTTCTCCATTTCTCCTCCAGTTTCAGGAGGAAGTTAGCCGACTGAACCAATGGGATCAGCGGACAACTCTTGCCATATGCCCAAGGTCTTTGACCCCAGTACATATACCTCCTAAAATAGGTGAAGGTGTCTCGGCATGTGAGGACTTTGATAAAAAAATATTCAGAGAGAGTGCGAGGCATTCCCGACATAATCAGGTGAGCTTCACAGTCACTCTGGGGGGGGGATCGCCTGCAAGAAAACTCCCGCAGTGCCCTCATTCTTTTACGTTATCATACTACAATACAAGAGTATCATATTTCCATAAATACCCATGAGAAGAAATGTTTTAGCGATGTCCAACAGTCTCTCTAAGTTTAGCACGTTATTGGACATATAGCTATTATTTCTTTATATTAACTCTCTTTCAGAATATGAGTGGTTAAGTATAATTTTCCTGGGATTTGCACATGTCTAAAGTATTTCCTTAACTTTTTAAAGTAATCCAGAAGTTTGTTAATTAATATTCCTGTGTACACTACAATGTGGATCCCATGCCTCACATCGGGGCACTTTGATTTTAGGGGACCATTCTAAAATGAGCTCATAATAAATTTAACCAACCCACTGCTATGACTACTTGTACAAAAGAAAAAATGGTTGGTATCTCAATTTAAAGTCAGCATTTGTTAAATTGGACTTTCTATTGAGCCACACTCCAAAGTAATTCGCTTGTGAAAGAAATTAAAAAAGATCAATAGGATCCAAAGTGTTTGAACCAGATGTAAAAACTAAAATCTCCACAGCTGCATGATATATAAATTATCATTGTTGGCTTTGTAAAGTCTTTTGGAAAATTGAATACATCAAAACACACTGTGATATTTAAAAATGAATTTTACCAGATACTTCAAAATATGCTTCTCAAGTGCTATGATTAAATAGGTGTCTATGATAAACAATTTTTTATGTTTCTTAATTTTTGTAGACATGTTGGATAGTTTGAGACCTGTCTCCCCCAAGCCAGCATTAAGTCATGTTGAGAGAGCGAAGACCCCACTTAATGATGACACAAGTCATGCAGCCGATGCAGAGGAACAGAGAAGTGAAAGAAGATTTCTCAAGATAAATGTTCGTCATATAACAGATGGACAGGTACACTTAATTTTAAAAAACTGAATAATTAATTCATATGAAAAATAAATCTTTTCTTTTACATACAATAAATCATTGAATGTAAACAGTTGAATTTTACTTCAAATGTATAATTATAATTTATACAACATATAGAAAAATTGCTATTAAACAGGATTACTTTCTTGCAACTATAATTTTGTAATCACATGATCTCATGTGTTAAAAGTAGTAGGATAAAACTTATTCAAAATATTAAACATATTCAGGATTTATATCTTAAATCATAAAAATTAAGATGTCCCCAAAACATAAAATGTTTTGCTGCACAATACCAAGTAGAAAATTCAGGAGAGGACGGCATTTTTAACTGCACCAAATTCAAATTTAATGATGGGCATTTGAAGTGCTTCATTTTTGGACTTTTATTCATTAATTTAATAATGTACATTTAAACGATGTTAAATTAAGTAGTTTATCATAGCAGCTTGACTTAATATTTAGTCCCAATTGTAAATAATATATTTGTAAATTCAAAGTATTTGACTAGGAAGTATGCATTGGGTAAAAACTTGTTTTCATTTCAGGGTGTTGTTGGAGGCGTTCTGTTGGTGACTCCTAATGCAGTTATGTTTGATCCTAATGTATCAGATCCTCTTGTTATTGAGCATGGACCTGAACTGTATGGAGTTATAGCACCTATGGAATTTGTTGTTAATACTGCAATATATTATGATATAGCTCATATGAGAGTGGGGCACCATCATGGAGAGACAAGGTACCTTAATAAAGCAACAAAACTTTAAATAGTGGCGTAACCTTGGTGGAAGCCCAAGCAATACTTACACAAACTTTAAATCTATATTTAAATGATTTATGTATATTTCCAACAAATGTTTCGTATATAAAGTGATATAATACAGCTATTATTTCGTAAAGGTAGTGGCTTATGTGAAATTGAAGCTCAGCATCACCATTGAGAACAAGGAAAATTGCTTCAAATGGTGATGCCAAGTTTCAGTTTCAGGTGGCCATTTTGTCTTTCCTTTCCATATCAAGTATATACATATAATAAATAGCAAAATTGCTTAAATGTGAATTAATAAATTATTCCTTTATTTATAATATTTTTAATTTTTTCAGGTCAGAAAATGTTCAGAAGCCGGAAATATATCATTCAAAAAATTTTAGTATGTTTAAATCGACAGATTCAACATGCAATGCTCAGAATTCACCTGGAAAAGATTCTCTTTTAGTTAAAGATGAAACATTTCCTGAACTGGCTCCAGCTCGTTCTTCTCCAGAAGATAATGAAAGTGTGTGCTCCTGTCCAGGCCAAGATATAATTCGTGAAGGTGATGCTTTTCCAAAGGCATTTGAAAGAGACCTAGTGACCCCTACAAACTTGAATCTTTCAGATAATGAAGCTTCTTCATCTTCAGAGAGAAAAGACAGCAGGCAAGTGTCATTTGAGTCTTGTGCATCTGGCTCACAACAAAAAAGTGAAGTTGAAACAGCTCCTAAAGCAGATCCTGAGAAAGAAGCTGCAGAAGTGTTTCGTCTCATTGAAGAAAGGCGGAAATCTTGTTTGGATCACCATTGGGCTGTGCCCAGTATAGATCGATCACCTGAGAAGGAAGTAGATGATTCAAATTTAAAAAATAAAAAAAGTGATGATTCTGATGATGCTGCAGACCCAAGAGATGAAGAAAGATTATTAGTAAAACTCAGCTGTCATGATTCTGGCATTGATATCAGGGACTCTGCTGCACCTGTGGAACAACAACCTCTGGAGGAAGAGGAGGAGGAAGAGGAAATTGCTCCTATGCCAACAAAAAAAGTTTTTTCTGATGCTGATATCATACTGGCACCTAAGACTGAATGGGTTCCACCAAGGACTACTGCACTAACAAGCGTTATTAGTTCTTCGCAAGATTCAACAGCTTCAGGAAGTGAAGGAGGCAGGAAAAAAACTTCTTCTGTTTCATTTAGCTTAGATTCTAATCAAGAAGGTGATTCTGGCGGAGAAAAAGCTGAAGATGCAGATCACAAATGTGATGACCCAGATAGACAAGAAAGTAGGAAGAACAAGGTAAATATTTTGTGTTCCAATATGCATATTAATTTTACTGTAATAAACACAATACAAAACATAAATTTTGAACATAGAACTACTACCAGTTTTCACAATGTATTGTTCTAAACTAGGTTATGGAATACTAAACTACTTTCAACCAAAAGGACTATTAAAAATCTTTTTTTAAAACAGAGTATTAAAAATAATGGACATTTTAAGTAGATGAATATTACTGTAATTTTAACTGTGTCAAGGATATCATTACAGATTGTTGGTAATTTACTGTTATAAACATTTGATTATTTGAATTTTTAACTGCTACCAGATAACTTTGTTCGTTAAAAGTTAAGCCATATATATGTCAAAAATTAGTCATGTAACTTTGTTTTTTTACAGAATTTAATAAGAAATTTATTATGCCATTATATATTTTATAGTGGTGTAAGTGCATATAATGTTTTTTTTTCTTTCATTATCCATCTGGGACATAAAACATATATTCTTCAGACCCTTAGAATTTTTAATGAAAGCAACTTTTCAATTGAACTTAGAAATTTTTGTTTTGTTATTTATATACTTACTTGATTTCAGATGCTGAAACGCTTGTCATATCCTCTTGCTTGGATGGAAGGCCTTACTACTGATAAAGATGATAAAGATCCATTAGTTGGCTTACCCCCACCAACAGCAGTAGATGCTCAACAACACTCCTCTATGTTCTCTAAAGTATTTTCCAGGTAATATTGACTAGTCTATAATGTAACACTATTGATATGTACATCACTTGCTCCTATAATAGAATATATATTTCAGTTCTTTAAATGTATGAAATTATATAATTTTTTCTTCAAAGTAACAAAATTGTGTGAAAAAATTGATTCTTTCTGTCCAAATACAATCTAATACATAATATGTATTACTACAATCGTATATGCTAACAACATTACAAATAGTTACAATATGTGTGCTTATTATTGATTCAAAAACAAAAGACAATGGATGGGCATATCTAATTGTTGAAGGTGGTGGTATTAGGTTGGAGATTTAATTTAATTTTTGGGGATATTATTATTATTAACATTTAGTAGAACTGCTACATCAAACTGCCAATTACCACAAGCTGTACCAGGCTTAGTTAAGTTAAATAGTCTACAAAATGCTGAAGAATGGAAGAGCACACACACAAAATTTCTCTAACCATACGGACTCCACCTTCAGAACTTGTGTAATCCACATAAAAATTATAAAATAAAGTAATTGAATTAATATGACTTATTACCATAAATAAAATATAAAGAATGGTCAAAAGTCTGAAATGAAATAATTTTATTTGAAAACATTTGGTCCCCAGCTTTCAGGACCTGCTCAGTTATTTAATTAAAGAACTCCAAAAATTTCCAGCCCTGTTTGTTGCAGCAGCAACATGAAATTTTTCTTATATTTTAATTAAAGAACTGATAAGGTCCCGAAGGTTGGGGAACAAAATATTTCAAATAAAATTATTTCATTTCTGACTTTTGGCCATTCTTTGTTTTTTATTCACATTAAAAATTCTCCAAAATGTGTTTTAATTACATTTGTATCAATTGCATTGTTTAAATGAATATTTTTTTATCTCACTTCATTCTTTTCCAACAATACTAATCTCTGAAGTACATATCTAATATAACTTACAGAAACTGCTTTGTAAATATGCAAATTGCAAATATATTGTCTTGAGAATGTTCTTAGGCTCATCCAGCATGTTTCCCTATATAATATATATGTGCCCATTTTGTGTTCCTATACATGTTAAAATTTAATGAATGTAAGATGTGTAATTTACCTAAATTTAAAATAGGCTATCTCAAAATTATATTAATGTGTGTAGCAGCATAATTATTAACAAAAACTCAGGTAAGCCATTATTCAAATTAACATGAAGAATGCACAAAAAGTATTCATTAAGGTTTTGAATTTTGTGGTAAAGTGTGCTTTGATAAGTGATTGTTCATTCTCCTGTAAAATTTCAACATAATATAAACAAATTTAATTTTAATTAAAATGTACTCATTACAGTCTGTGAAGTAAAAAAAGGGGGATAGCTGAAGTTTTATCATCTTTCTTTTCAAAACATATTTGCATAAAATATTTGGTCTTTGGGTTTCTCATTCTTTAAATTTTTAAAGGGTATAATAATAGGAGACAATAGAAAGCTGTTTCAATTAGTAACAGCAACAATTCATCTTCAGTCAAGAAATAATATCAGTTCAGAGCAAATGCATAGATGTCTGTAGCACTTGATAAACAGACCTCAGGTCAGACCATCTTTTACATCTGAGTTATAGCTTGCATCTATGTTATCAACTGATACTGTTTCTCTCCGAATGTGAATTGTGTCATTATTATTACAAATATTAAAAAATTGTCACTTGGAAATATGTCTTTTATAATTAAGATCATCAATTACCATTTAATGTCAAATCAATGAATACGTAATCATTCTGGCTGATATTTTTTTTTTGTAAAATTGTTGTAAATATGTAAATGGTTGAGATCGTTGTGATCCCTGACACATAGCTCCCCTATCAACCTGGCGGATTTTGGGCTGTTCAAGACCCCCAGCGAGGAGAGTAGCAAATCCCCTGGTCCTGGCCCTCCCCCCCCAACCCCAGCCCTGCCAGACGTCGTGGGGTAAGCAAAGAGTGCACGTTTCTGACCCCCAACCTTTGGCATGTATTGTTTGGTGTTTAATTGATTCCTCTCAATTGTTGAAGATTACATGTTTAAGATGTCTACACTCTGCACTAATATTTTATCATTTCATCAACCAACAAGTTGGTTGTTATTTTGTTTTGTTTTACATTTGTTGAGAATAAAGTGACATGCTACAGAAGTGTTGTGTTCCTTTTTTTTTTTATTTCTCCAGAGAATTTGCTGTGGCATTTTACAGGTTTTAAAAATGTTGCTAAATTCCTTCTTCAATAGTTTCCAGTGCTATTTAAACTTGAATTTGTGTCTCTCTATGAAAAGTTCATTTGGTTTTGTAAGAAGTCACCTCTGGCTTGCTCCTTTGTACCTGTCCACACTTCAAATGTAAGGAAAAGATAAAAGTCTAAATCAGCGTGAGTGGATGTAAATTGTTCATACCATTGGATGTATGCATGACAATGTGATTATTACAGTTTCTCTCCTATAATTAGCAGTTTTGGGTGTAAATAAAAAATAGATATCCCAGCTCTATTATTTAAGTTTGAAAAGTCATGTTCTTCGATTAGTTATATTCCTTCATACTGCCTTGAATCTGTTGTAATCTTAGTCCTGAAGTAACTGTTTGTTCTTTGCACCACATAATCTGTGTAATTTTATAGTAGAAAATCCACTTGCATGAAAAATCATATAATTGATGCTGTAATTGGTGCACAGTTTTTTATAGGTTAAACATTTTGTGAGTTCTAATCATTGACAATTTGCACATATTTTTCTTTGTTGTATTCCAGACTCTACAAAGAAAATATTTGTTCTTATAATATATTACAATGTGTGCATGATTAGTACAAATGAAGTGCAAGCTAATTTGATGTATGGTGTCACATCTCACAGTTCACTAGTATATTGCACATGTTTTTCTGTGTTCTAATTAATACTTAAGAATTAAAAAAAATGACACTTTATAGTTCTGTGCCTTCCTAGAACAGGTAAAAGGTGTAGCGTGTTTTTAAGCAGCATGCGAATCAATTTTAATATTTAAATATTTCTTCTTCGCTCAGACCACAGACCACTAAGAGAGAAATTATGGATATTTAAAAATGGATTAGTCTGTCAATTTATTTATAAATAATTTTATTTGGTATTATTATATTCCAATTTCTTTTCATTGATTTTTTTTTTGTTTTATAGTAAAGTTTTTATTTAAATACTATTTTGCTCCTGTTGGCAAAGATGCAATATGCACCAACTTTATTATACAAGTGTAACCAATAAACATATGCTTTGTCTAATTTATGTTAATGAACATATTTGAAATTTTATAAAGAAAAACTTTTTCTGGTCTGCATCAAGAGAAATACTATTAAATATAAATAATTAATTTCTTCTTATAATTATATCCACTCTTATAATTTCTCCAAGACCTTTCCTTATTCATTCTCAGTCATTTTGTTTAGCTTCTTATGTCTGATTTATATAAAATTTAGCCTGTATCAAATTCATTATGGATTCTGTACTAACCTTTAATGAGTCTACATACTATTAACATTATGTTGCCAACAATTGTATATTCCAACAAATTACTTGAGTTGTATGCAATCAAGATTATATATTATATGCACCCGAAGTATTGAACACTGACTCTTCAGTTTGCATTATTAATACAGTTAACAGACTTTGCATGTTTAGCCTGATTATGTACCTTATTCAAAGTGTAATAATTTTATTTGTAATTAATTGAACAGTTTATCTCATTTATCAGTCTTGAAAATCGACATTTATACCGGCATATAGGTGACCACATATGCATTGAACTGCCATTACTATTGCTTTCTTTTTGTACATCCATCATTTCTAACATCATGAATATTTTGCCAGGCGATCTTCTGTTGGAACATTTATCAGACAGCAAGAACCACGTACTACGCCACCTCCCAAACCTGCTGCCCCCAAGCTCGACTATCGCAGCATGGTGTCGGTTGATGACATGCCTGAACTGTTTGTCTCTTTTGATAGTAAGTGTTTTGATTTGATTACTCTTAAGTCCTGCTTGCCAAAATATTTGCCAGTAATGTCTGAGAGATTAATTAATGGTTAATTAGCTATTTTTTATTTACTTTTATCTATATTTTTAGATTTATATTTAATATCTTACTGAAAACTTGGAGGCATCTTTATTATATAACATTATTGCTATTCCTATAGTTAAATATATTTTACTCAATCAGTTCAAAATTATCTTAAATGCAAGTGTATTGATTAGCATTAACTTTTTAGATTCATTAACTTAGAAAGAGAGCAATCAATCACAGTGATGACAATATTTTTTAATAATGAAATAACTTGTAGTTGATTTGTCCCATGGGTTATTTTTTAAATTACTGAGAGTATTCTCTCGGACAAGACTGCTGTAGGTGCTGTTTGGCTTTGGAGGCTGTCCATGCTGCTGCATGTCTTGATCTCTGCCCAACGCTTGGAGTTCTCCCTATATAGTAGTTTATAGAAATGGCCAATTAGTGGCTTACTAGATAACTATAATAGCTAATTAAGCATGAATATTAAATGGTCATGCACCTCAGTGTGATACTGTTTAACAGTCCTAAACACAACCACACAAAAATTATCAAATTATGATATCTATATCATATATATGCATCAGAAATGACATTGTCAGGTTAATTAAAACAATTAATAAGAACAAGAAAGAGATAAAAAGTAGGTGAAAGATGCCTGCCATCTGTGAACCTCAGATAATTCACCTAATTTCTATCTCTCTTTTCTGTCATATATACAATAATTTGTAATCATGTGAAAAAATCAATTGATGTTTTTTAACAAGTGTGATTTATTTAGAAGGAAAAGTTGCCACAAGTTCATCTTATAGATGTATACTGTATAAAGTTCTTAAGTCCAAATCTTAAAATATTTTATATCGTAAGTTTTAATTAGAACAGACATTTTCACAGAATCGTTTAGCATTATTATTTACATGAATAATCTATCATTGTTTAATATTATTTGACTTTAAATTTCATTATTAATATCAAATTTATTTTCCTATTTTAAATATCTTGTTTAACTACCAGGAAATGTGCAGAAATTTTTATTTACAGGAGATTGATCTGAAGGGGTCCTTCTTCTTTTTACCATTCATTTGGCAGTTTTACTGAAGTTTTTTCCAATGAACTGACTTGTGGATATTTATTAGCTACTGTATACTGGCAGTCTTGTCTGAAAACTAATTATTTCTGTACATTCCTGGTTAAATTATTTCTTTAGATAAATTTATGTTTTGTTAGCGTTTATTGAATAAATTTAATGTTCAGTCATTCACATCTAATTCTATAGTATGAACTATATACTACCCCATAGTCTGAAAAATAATAGTTAATGGAATTCAAGTATCTTACTATTCAAATAATTTTATTTCTTTATTACAAGAGATTATCATATTAAAATGAAGAAATTAGTATTTTTTCACAAAAGCGATTCTATTAAATAGGGTGATATTTTAAATTATAATTTGAAACAGATGAAGTATTCAAATGCAAACAGATGGTTTCATTAATTTCATTACAGTATTTGAAACATTGACACTAATAACTAAACTATTCTTCAAATGGAAAAGTATAACAAATATTTTAATTAAATATATTGCCAATTTAAACCAAAATTAAAAAAAAATAGATATATTATATTTCTGACATTGTATAATAGTATACCTGATCTCATTGTTTCAACAGTAGACACCAGATGAATGTTCATAGAAATATAGTGCATTCATTAATAAGGTATTTGTTCCTTTAAATTGTCTAGTATATTTAATTCAAATATTTGCATACCACTGACATAGGTGTTTAAATAAAGGAACAAATATATTTTTCCAGTTAATGTTCTTCGATATATTATTGATTCTCCAAATTCTAGATAGTAATTCACATATGTTATCAGTTTGACATTGACCAATTTTCTGATTGGAAATGGTCATTTATATTTATGATATTGGTATTTAAGTAAAACAGATTTAATACTAGAAACTCTATTTCAAACTTATCATAGACAATTCTTGGGAACATTGAATCGATTCAACATAGCACACTGACAGTATTTTGGTACTAGCTTCCATTCATATAAGTACTTCATCAAAACTTCTAATTAATAAATGTAATACCACTCACGTTGTTTGAATGGAATCTGGTGCCACTACACTGACATTTGCAAAGCTATAATTTTATTTTGTAAGATATGTTAAACATTACCCATACAATAACTAGTAATAAACTTACCATTATTTTTCTTTTTCTTCCTTTCTTTAGTCCATGCACCTAACTATCCTCTGCTCGATGATTTGGGTAGGTGTGCCATTCTTATCATACATAATGTGGATTGTGATTGTTTGCCAGTTGAATTTTGAAATTATTTCATATGTGATGTTTCATTGGATACGCATATTTGATATGATGACTATTCTGTATTTTCTGCATTTGATTCTGAAAATTGTTCAGTACAGTCCTTCTATCTCTCTTTTAGTTTGAGCACTCTAGTAAAGAACATTGGACAATTTTTATTTTTATCATTTTATGTAAAACAGACTTTTAATCTTTAATATCTTTATAATACATTTATAATGCCATTAAAGAAACTCAGTTCAACATCTCTGTTCAACGCAAAGACAACATAAGTTCCTTGTTTTTATAACACACAGTAGCATTAACTGCCTAAATTTTGCTTAATTATTTTTGTTAATTTAGTTTCATGTTTGTTTTATTGTTTTTAACAAATGCATTATGGCTAAAATTACATATTTAAGCTTCAATTTGTGCCAATTTTTAAATTTACAAATATTTTGAAGCATGATTTTCTTCCAAACACATTTGTTAATGTATCTCTATAATTTCATTATAATAGCTTTGAAACTTTTACACGAGTTTCAACAGCATGACACAAAACATATATTGAATCATTACTGAGGCACCAACATTTGATCTGTTCTTATAGCTATATTTCTTTGTGCTTAAATTTATCAGTTTGTTGGTACAACATACTTTTGAATGACTAACCTTTTTCTATTTTTTATTACAAACTCATGACAAAGCTTGAGCAAAGTTAAAAAATATAGATATATATTGTTGCATTGTTCAATCAAAGTGTGCCAATGGATGAAAAATATTACTATAAATTCATGACTTGAACAGAATTTGCAAGCTTTAGCTCTATAAATTAATACAAATTGGTATAATGGTGAAAAATTGTAGTGTTTCATGCTTATTCTACTTATATTCTATATAAATGTATTTGTATGTATGAGAAAGTATGGTAGAAACATTTTTGATTAAAATATTACAAATTATTGTACAAATTCCAAATGTTCAAACAGTATTCCTGTAGTTCAGTTCTTGAAAAGTGACATTAGTTTGAAATTAAGCTCTTGAGCACAGGTAAAGAGTGACGAGGCTTAGATTTGTGCATGGGTTGCTGCAAGCATCAGGATGCATGACAATTATTAAAATTTTTCATATACTATAGAAGGCTTTAGTTTGATATTATTACCACCTTGAGATGATAAAACATCTTTGAATTGGATAGGTAACAGAGACATTTTTGTACTTCCTTGTCAGTAAACACCTACCATTAATTTAATTAAAGTCAATGGCTGTTTTTCTTTTCTCTCTCTTCCCTATCCAATTCAATTTTTTTTTTTGGCCTTTTCATCTATGGAAAGGAAATAAAAAAATGTGGTGCTTTCCGGAAATTAGCATTTGGTACCATCATTCAGGACAGAAGGGAGACTTTCAAAGTTTTGGTGGCATTAGCATTCTCGTGAAAAATGAGCATTCAATAGCTAGTCAGAATTTGGAATGTGTTGCCTTCTTCCAGAAGAGGGAGGCTAACAGCTCCGAAAATTTAAGGAGCTCGCTTCCACCTGAAAGTTGACACTGATCTTCAATTTCGTGAAAGCCACCCTGTTTCTCCCTGGCCTTTCCATACCTATTATATATAAAGTCTTACCAGAGTTAAATATGCATTCCATCAGGTTGTATGATTAAAAATTTTTGGAGCTGATATCTACCCTCAGCATTTAGTAGGTGATCTTCATTTTACTGTCAACTGTACAGTGCCAGTTCAGGGCCCAGGCAGTAAGAACCAGGAAATTCCTCATTTATCTCTATCTCAAGGATTGGCTCCTAAAAGAAAAGAGGAAGAGAAAAAAATAATAGAAGTATAAAATGGAAAAAGAATGCAATGAATGGTAGAAATTTTAATAAGGTTAGATTAATTTAAGGTAGGTTACAAATTATTCAGTGCGTAAAATTGTAATATTATGTGTTTGTGTACATTTCCTCAGTTTCTAATATGTGTAAATGGTGTATTGCATTATATAGTTAGAAATTTAAAAGTACTAGAAATTTCTTACCTGCTTTCCTTGGACTGCCAACAAAACAGCACAAAACATTATCTTATGATCACAATAATTAAAATTTTATTTATGACAATTTTCTAAACATTTCAGGTTACAATACTGTCATGTTAAAAAATATGTAGAAAACTTGAAAAAATCTACAATAAAGAAAGATTGAGAAAAATTAAAACACTACTTACACAAAAAAGATTATGTTAGGTTTTCTATAATTTGATTTATATGAAAATGTGAAATAGAATGGCTTGCTTTCTCAGCTTATGTTAATATTTCGGGTACAATTTAAGATAAAATCAGTCATTTATATTATTTTGTATAGCAGAAGCACCAGAAAACATGCCTAGCAAACAATGGCCTATATATTAATAAGGTGCCCCTATTGTGAAAATAATTTATCTGTACATTTTGCTAATTTTAAGAAAGCATAACTCCTAGTTTCAAATAAGTTCATTTTATCATTATGTATTAACCTGTAATAAACCTTTAGAAATGAATTTAAAAAAATTATAGTTGTAAGATTTTTTGCTTGCTATTGATCTCTGACGAATGACCAAACCGGGGGCAAGTTACATATTTCTTATGAAATATTCACAAATAATAAAACATTTCTGAAATATAAACTGAAAATTATAGGGTGCTACATAATTGACTTGAAATGTTTTGTACAAATGTTAAGATTGAGGGCATTGAAAACCTATGAAAATAATTTAATAAAATACCTTGATATGGCACATATGCAACACCCAATGCATTTCCCAATCGGCAGTATCACCTTTATTAAATGTATCTCTCACATTTCACAATTTTATTATTTTTTTGAAATTCAATAGGTCATATAAAATTCAAAACATATATGATTGTTGAGTAAATTTAAGGGCAATAATTCAAACTTTATAATATAATCAGAACTTTCTGAATATTAAGAAAATATTTATTAATAATTTTTGAGTGGTTTATTTCTATTTGAATGTATGTAGATTATGTAATGTATTCTATACTTTATACTAATTGTACAGTGTAAATGTAAATCTCATTTAAAATGTGTTGTGTGTAAGCATGATTATTTATTACAATTAATGATACTCTTGAATACTAATTATTTTCTTTTCCAAATCATAAGACTGCATTTTTAATTACTTTAGAAATAACTATACAGTATGAATCATCGTAAATAATGTTGTGATATTAGTGTGGGTCATGCTGTCTTTACAAATAATGTCCTGACTAATTAAAACTCAAATATTCAATCATTAGATGTAAATGCTGTTTTAACATTAAAATGAAATTTTTACAATTATTTTATATAACAATAAATGTTGCTAAGGAATTTTTGCAACTCTTAATAGTAGTGTGCCAATTTGATGAAGTACTGAATTATATATCACTTAATGTCTGGTTTGCAATAATTAAACAGAATTAAATTAAGAAACAATTATAGATCAGAGTTTTTATTTTGGTTGCAACTGTTCTTGAAAGTTGAGCAGCCATTTTTTATACATTTGGACTTCCATTTCTTTGTAAGATTAATTATAAATATATACTTAAAAAATTAATATACTGATGAAATTACAAGGTGATGAAATATCATAAGTAAATAAAAAAAATTTGGTTGTCTGTAAATGGTTATTAATTTAGTTCTATTTAAAGGACCAAATTATTACACATATATTTTTATATGTGAAAAAGGTTATTCCACCAATATATACACTATACTACTCTCAAGTCACACATTTCATGGGGGAAAATTAATCCTCTAACAAGCATAGTTTTAAAATTTTGATATATTTAATGCTGACACATTCTGTTTTAGCATCTTTTAGGTCTTAATTTAATTATTGAATACTATTTGAAATGCAAACTAAATATTAGCAACTTGAATGCCAACTTTATGTAACAGTGCATCAACTGTGATATACTAGCATGTTTGACAATTAATATATACTTTTTATATGCATGACACTGGTGGATGTGTAAGTTTATTAACTGTAGTGTGTTGTTTATCAGGTAAATATGACTCAACTTTTTCTCTTAGTATATGAAACAAATTTACAGATAATTTTTTTTTATGTAAGTTGGTTCCAATAATATTACTAATAAATTCTACATTCACATAAAAGTTGCAAATTTGAAGAAAAATTTGTAATTAATTTGTCTCTTAATACATTTACTAGCCTTCAATTATCTGGAATATTAAATAGCTTATAAAAATTTTATTGTTTACAGAGCTTATACCTAGACCAGCTCGATCTTGTGAAGATCCACCATTATATCTAACTTTGAGAATGGGGAAACCATTAAATAAAAAGATTCCCAAATCAACACCTGTTATGTCATATGGGAAAAAGAAAATGAGGCCGGAATATTGGTTCAGTGTTCCAAGAAACCGGTATGTTTTCTATATAAATGAGTTTCTTCAATTATACATTAAATTACTCGTCATTAAAGTGGAGAATTTGAAATGTTAGTTTAGTGTAAAATAAATTTTATTGATTTAAATGTTTAAATAATTAATGTAAGGGATGACAAGAAAGAAGGAACTAAAATATATTTTTTATATTCACCCATTTCTTATTTAAGCCTTTTCAAATTAACAAGCCTATTTAATGAAAGGTTTATATGATACTGGTGCACAATTTCAATCATGTTGTTTTTTGTCTGTTTTGATCTACCTTATATTTACTGTCTGTGTGGTCCAGAATTATTTTCATTCTACACTTATGAAGACTTTCATATATTTGTTCCCCACTCAGTATAGAACAAAAATATAAAATAATTTGTTTCTCTGGTACTTACTTCTCTTAGTTTGCAAAAAAAAAATACTTGCATAATATAAGTGTGAATATTAGTAAATCATTGCTAAAAATGTTCATATGGAGTGTGGCATTATATGGGTGTGAAATGTGGATGGTAGGAGTTGCAGAAAGGAAAAGAATAGAAGCCTTTAAAATGTGGTGCTATAAGAGAATGCTGAAAATCAGATGGGTGGATAAAATCACTAACAAGGAGGTTGGAAATGAAAAGGCTTGCACAAGATAGGTTAGAATGGTGTGTTGCATCAGTCTTAGGACTGAATACCACAAGAACAACATCAACCGTCCTAGTTTTAAAAGTTGAGTGTATGTTTCTTTAGAAATAAGTACAATTTTATTGATTTAGCTCATTCCATTTTAGAAACATCACAGAAATACAATTTATAATAGGACATAATTTTATTATACAACAACCTGTTTAATTAGAGTATTTTAACATATTGCAGAGTGGATGAGTTGTACAGCTTCTTAATGTTATGGGTTCCTCACCTTTATGGTGATCTGGATGATATGGACTTCAAATCCAGAGGATATGAATTAGTTGAATCAGATACAGAATTATGGGATGATGAAACAAATGGTGAAGGGAATGGTCGTGCGTCAGGACGTTCTGGGAGCGTTGGAGAGGAAGGTGAACTAGGAGATCTTACTCGTGAATCGTGGGAGGTGAGTTATATAAGATATACAATAACTGTTTCTCTTTCTTCTCATTTGTTAAAATTGTGCATGTTTTTAAGACGTTTCGCTACTTCACCGTCCCTATATATTATTAAAAGATATAAAAGTTGGCAGATATAGATCCAAGTTTTGATTTATATCATTAACTAATACCTTACTTATTATCAGCTGTATCATTAATTATCAGTTTATGACTCATTATTTCTGTGCTTCTTAATTTAAGATAAACATCTTTGAATATTCATGAAGAGTGTAAACACATTCAGGTTTATGAGGTTATTTTTGGGAATCAAAGGCAGGTAAAAATAAAAAAAGAATATGATATGACTTTTAGAGTTAATATGCTTTATTAAAATATAGTTTCATAATATCTTGTGAAGCTTGGATCCGGAATGAATACTGACATTTGCTTTGAAGGCATTTGCTTGTTACTAGCTATAGGGATTATGTAAAGCATGAACAATTACTTTAGAGCATTCTGCAACTTAAAAACAATCATGTTTGAAAAGGTTCTATCTTTGCATAATATTTATAGGGAATGAGATTAATGAAGTGGAAAAATAATTCAATAATACAAGTGAAATTAATATTCATAAGCATTCTAGCAGTAGAAAATATGCAATAAATCTGTAATGCTGTAATTTTCAATCTTCGTCAGTTTTGTGTTGGCATATGAACACAACATTTCAGAAATTATTGGAATATTTTTTAACTTTGGTATTTTTATAACTGCTACAATGCTAATATTAAGTTGTGTAACTCATTGAACCTTATCAGAATTAAATTTTCTTTTATTCATCATCAAAACATTTTGAGGGAAATTGTGAAGCATGAAGTTAGTTATATTTGACAGATAATTGTTGTTAAATATATAAACAAATTTTATATTTATGAATAATTTTCTTCCCTACTCTATCTCTTTCTGAGAACGAAATAGTTCATAGCATTTGTATCACCTTTGAGGTAGGTTAGAGATTTCACTATTCAGAGATTCAAATAGAGGATCATAAAAAATAAATTTTTTATTAGTTTTCCCATCTTACTTCAAACTGGCCAGGAATCAAACCCAGAATGGAATCAGTTTTTTTTAAATATATAAATAATACTTTTTGATATATCATAGTATGTATATTCTGAACTTTTGAAACTAAATATATTGTAAATTTTATTCCATAAAAATTTATTTTGTTTGAATTGTGTATCCTGCTCAAAGAGCACTCATTTCATTTTCTTTTGTGGGTTCAATGAGTTTCTCCACTAGCATTTTACATAATGAATATTAATATTATGTATGATTCAAGGCCATTTTTATATTATTAAATGATGAGGTTGTGTTGTTTCTGAATGAAAAATACAATGAAATCTTATGTTGTAAATGTTTTATACCTTGGAGAGGTCAAGATTTGTTTTTTACTAGTTGTCTCATGTATGTTAAATTTTTCAAGTGATGGAGGGAATACACTTTTTTTTTCAAAGTTTAGTTTATATCTATACTTTTCTACTTTTTATTGTAAATTAAATAAATTCAAATTTTGTGTGTATCTATAAACCATACTGATATGTTCTGGAAATGTGTGTACTGTTGTTTTGTTTTTTCAAATTTAATTCCTGCTTTTACAGTTGTATATAAAGTTAAGAAAATTCTTTCAATGTCACATTGTTGATATTTTAGATAATTGGTTTAAAAGAAGCAGATACTTAAGGAACTATGTTCAGCAGCTTAATGGTTTTAAAGTTAAGGTGGAGGATTTTATGACTCACTTCTTTATTTTAAATTGTTTTCTCAGTAATTGTGTTTATGAGCTTCTTTATCCAACCTCATTATTTAATTATGATGATACAGTTACTGTAGTGGGTATGTTCTTTTTATGGACAATTCTTACTATTCATTATGGCTCACCTTATATTATAGAAACCTTTTTATTTTTGTCTCAGTTTTGTGTTGGTTATTTTTTTAACATGCCTGTTGTCATTTAAACCTTCTTTCTATTTATACTTTTATGGCTGCATATTTTATAATTAAATTAAGAGCATAACATTCTATTGTAATTTATTGCCTTATATTGAAATGCAAATAAAATTTACTACGAATTCATTAAAAATATATTTTATAAAATACTAACAGAAATAGTGCTTACTTTCAATGTAAGGCCAAATTTATATACTTGTTCTTAATGAATGTGTTTTGGTTATGTTGTGTTGTGTCCTTTCATTTTTCTATCCTAGTTTAAAATATTGCTGAATGGCTGACTTTAATAATTCTTAGTTGTTATGGTTATGTTGATGGCTAATGACTTGTGTTGGGATCTGGCAGGTGATCAAGGCACCCTATGTTAAGCTGTACAGTATATTGAAGACTGTGTCTTCTGAATCTGAACCAGTTGAGGAGGTGGGCACAGAAGGACTCTTAAGCGAGTGGGGATTACTTCTCTCCATGAAAAATATAATGCACTTTCATTTTCCATTGACAGTTTAAATTATATAAATATATTTATGTTAATGTTCAAAAATATGAAGTACTATATTTCATGGCTCAAATTTAAATCCCTATTCGCTAAGAATACTGTAGATGTTGTGATTAGTTTATAGAGTGTAGCTGCAGTCAATGACATATCAAACAGTGTGTAGAAGATAGTAAGAAATTTACTTACCATGGTGTACTAACTTTATCCCTTTCCTTGTGGTTGCACAGTAATTTG
Organism: Eucriotettix oculatus; assembly: GCA_034510155.1. Taxonomy (NCBI): domain Eukaryota; kingdom Metazoa; phylum Arthropoda; class Insecta; order Orthoptera; family Tetrigidae; genus Eucriotettix; species Eucriotettix oculatus. The sequence continues at coordinate 86,628,964 of CM067379.1, forward strand.
CACTAGTTCTTAGATTTTGTAGTTGGCACAGTATTATGCACTGATACAGCATGCTCTAATTTAGCCAATCTAGGTTTTATTAATAACTGACATGAAGACAACCAAAACTATTTTTAATATTTAACTGACTTTGTAATACATTATAATTGCATTAGTTGTATGTAAAAGTTCTATTTTACATTGACATCTATATTTAATCATAAATTCTTACCAGAGAATAACTTTTTTTTATCAAGTTAAGTTTGCTGACACATACCAGGTAACAATTATATTTCACAAATAATTTCTTAATTGTAGCTAATGCCTTCTGCATGCTTTCTAATTTAGTTGAATGTAGTGAATTTGATTTGGCAAATTTTACAGACAACACAAATTTTCAAATTTTTAGAATTCACATTAATTACTGTTCATATTTGAAAAAAAATTATCTGACACTTTTCATACTTCAAAGTATTAACTCTATCAACATACTATTTTCAAATATCTAAATTCCATAAATATTTAAATGAAATAGTATGGAAAATATTTTATGATACTGTTCCAAACAGGATCAGAGTTTTGTTTAGATTGGTTTACTGATTCCATCATCTGTTCTATACTTAACATAGTTGTAAATTTAAACTTTTGTATAAAAAGGTAAAAAAAACTTGTCATACAATTTTTTGCCTGCTCTTGTTCTGGTTGCAACACAAACTAATAGAATAACTTCTAATTTATATGTATCAAATTAAATTCTAACTGCCTATCATTAAAATTCAGAAGTAAATTAATAAAATGTTTACAGAATAATTAGTTGGAATAAGTTGAAATAATGTGTACCAGGAGACAGTCCACAATTTTACTATCGACAATGCAAAAAGATTATGAACTGTACCTGTGTATAATCCAAGAATATCTCTCTCTTAGATATACAACTTAATTCCTTCAACTTGATATGTAATTTGTGTTATTCTGTACCTTGGAAATAATTTGCAGATCACATATTCATATGTGGCATTTGTTAAGTTTGCAGATCACATATTCATATTTGGCATTTGTTAAGTTTTATTTAAATATTTAGTAACTATCAATTTTAATATGGAGACATACTATAATTATATTGAACAAGAAACTATTAATTACTATTTTTGTTACTTATAGAAAAATCTTAGTTATTTTTAAAATGTGCAATCTTATTTATGAATATTTTAAATATAATGGTCCATCAAAAATCTTCATTAAAATTACTTTTTTTACTCATAAATTATCTATATCATCATTACTTAACATTTCTCTTTACTATTTCGTTATAACCAATTCAAAACATCAATTCAGTTGTTTTTGGGAAGTGATAATTTCTACGGATCATTTTCTGTTGCTATAACTTCAGAAAATATAACACTACAGTTGGCTGAACAAACTTCTCTTAGTAGGTATAAAAGTTAACAGGCAATCGCCTGGGTCGTATACTTTCTTACTATTTCTTAAGTTTGGATAACTGAAAGATACTTCTGACTTTCTTATTGTCCCACCTTGGTGGGCTCGGGTTAAATAGACAACTGTTTTAGTGTACTCTTCAACCAAAAGTATTATACTTTAAATAACGTAAAGCCTAAGCTGATGTTAGCTTTTTAGTCCGTGGCAACATTCTTCGCGTAGTGAAACTTTCCAGTTGTAGAAAGCTGACACGCTCATCTCCAACGCATACCGGTAGTGTCCGAGATTAACCGGGCGCTTTCTCTACGACGCTTGCAACTACACATGAGAGGGGAAAAAAATGCTTCTGAACGACGCGACGACAGTAGAAATTTCACAATATTGGGATATTTTAACTTCATTCCCCTATGAGTGAAATTGACTTGTTATTTAATCTTATATGGCACATTTCCAATCTACAAGATGGTAATCATCGTAACAGGAGAATGTCTTATTTGGATGTTAAGCAGACAGAGCACCCGTATATTCAGCTTCTGTTTCGACTGCCTTGCCCAGAATGCATTTTCAATTCCCCTTCACTTTTTTTATACAATGAGGCGATTTGGGAAAACGAGTGAAACACATCCGCCGTTCTAGTCTTTCCCTGATCATAGTTAATTATTGGCGGATTCAAGTCTAGACCAGTCGTTTGAAGTTAGTCGAAGGATATTCATTCGACTTCACTTTATTTTCTTCAATATTTTGGCGAGTTCTCAACTTTGACCCCTTTGTGTGCACCGCTTTAATGATTTCGAATGGTTCCTTACTAGAGACAAAACCTAAGCAAACGTGTAGGAAATTCTACGTAACCAGAATGTGACAGGAACGATAAAAATAAAGGCTGAGTATAAAATAAAAATATATTATTTTGAACTTAATTCCTTTCACAGTGCAAGCGAATTTTAAACATTTTAAGAGTGATTTTTGCGCCACTATTATCATTAATTGAGTTAGTGAGTTGCGCAATTTCCGATTGCGGGCGTCCACCGGCTTCGCCCTTTAGAGCTTCCTGCCTTTAAAGCAAACCAGGAATCACTCGACTGGAAATGTCCCTATGATGCCTGCCTGCTACTCGCTCAGCTGCAAAATGTTGACAAAGGACCTAAGAATCTACTGCACGGAAACGCAATGACACTTTTGTTCGAAGATCATTTTTACGACGTTACTCAGAGCATTTAATCAAATACTTGGCGACGTTGTGCAGAAAGTGTTATCAAACTCTGCTAAATAGAATTTATTGCGGAGCTGGAGTTAAACTCACATGAGGAAAGATCAGGTGTCGGGGCATCGGTGCCCTCTGGCGCTATTTATCCTCGGCATTTTAAACTCCGTTGCTGACTGAGCTCACAGAAACTTTGTTTTCAAACATTCTTCTTGCATAGGAAGAATCACTGTTGTGCGTTGTCACGTTTATTAAATTATTCGGTTATTTAATCCATGTTCCAATTTTACTACACAGCACCTTTTTTTGCCGAGAACCTTGAATATAAACACACACATAATTTGGAAATTATGAGTACCAAGTCACCTTCTTCACGATGGCTTGCACTACACTCTTATTACCCAAAGTCTTGGAAATATTATATCAAAGTGATTGATGCTGAAATTGACTTGTGTCGTAATTTTCACTGTCGTACATGTTGAGTAGAAATATACAGGAAACATACTGATGTGAATTTCCTTTTTTGTAACCAATTGTACTAGTGCGAATAAAGTCTTCCATAAAATGACTGATAATCGAACCACACACACAAGACTCGGGATAAGAAGGAGATAAGAAAGGGCAGCGTCACAACAATGTAGGTTTATTTCCGTCTTGCTGTGGTTCGATTATGGAATGCTTTATTCCTTATAGGGTAGGTCAGTTCACAAGTTATTTATAGTTTTTTTTTCGGACATTACGTATTATATAGTCTTTAATTCATTCTAACTAAAGTAAGTCGAAATGTAATAAAATGCTAAATTGCAAGTTTTAGCGGAGGCAGGAAACTGAGTAATGAGCATTATAATCGGGATGCTGCGGAGATGGTCCGTGACTGTCAGATGCAGACACCAAGGCCATTTCCCTGGAAATTCTTACAATCGTCCCAAACAGAACGTCGTACCATACTGATGCTTTATAAACAAGGCATCGCGCTGTACGTTCAAGGTTTGGTTAACTTTTAAGTTACAATTGGTTTTCAGTAGTTTGAGAGAATAGATTTCTACCCAGTTGGAGGAGTCTTGTGTTAGACGATGGAAGTTGTGGCTTTGGTTTGATGTCGGCCGCAAGAAAAGTGCCAACCTTTACAATTAACACGGGAAAAATTATTTTCACATGAATAATGTGACAATAATAATAATAATATAGTTTTTGATATAAAAATTTAATAGTCCAAAGCAACTCAGTACTGTTTTTTTTATATAAAGTCGCATAAACTACAACAGTAGGGGGAACTCGTGACCTGTAGTTTCACAATGCGAAAACGCTCACACAACATCCATGCCCACGCCAGGATTCGAACCCGTCCACCCCTGTGATGTGAGACAGCAACGCTGACCACTACACCACAGGAGGTCGGCACAACGGTTTTTTTTATTTGCGTTAACTCTTGCAAGCTAGGCAGAACATCTGTGCCATTGAAAAGCAGCTCAGTCCTCAAAAACAAACGCCCTTAGAAGTTGCCCTCCTTACAACTCGCTTGAACAATAGATACATGACTAAGAAACAACTCCCAGACGACACGCGTTTCATACTAAATCTTCTGCTTGAGTTGTAAAAAATAATCACCTACATTACCTTTTTTTGCGAATTACACAAAGCGGCAGTCAAATTACAGACTAATAATCAATCTACTTTGATTGTAAGATGGAATAACTTCCGGTCTCGATTCCTTGTCCTAGTTAATCGCTGTAAATGAAGACGTTAGGTTTGACCGCAACTTTATGACTAAACCCCTTTGCATTCCTTTGAATCGAATTAGAGTAAGAGCAATGTCATTCTTAAAATGAAACCATTCAAACTGAGAACGCGTTTTATGTGGCTTTTATTAATACATTGCTAGAGGGCAGTTTTCATGCTACTAAATGATATGAATAAGCTAAGATTTATTTTCGGGCTCTTGAAATTTTTTTTCCACTGTCAATTCAATACACAACGAACTGCAAGTTCTTTAGTGTGAAAATCTTGACCTTTTTCCTCCTTTTCTTACTGTAAAATTGGCTCATTAGCACGAGGTCTGCGAACGAAAGATTTTGAATCTTGTCCAAGACTCGTACGTGTTGTACTCGTTACTTTCATTATAAGTCATAGCATTTGTTTTGCCTGAAACTTGTAATGTTTTTTTATGGGAATCATATTATATTTTAAATTAATATAACAGGGTAAGTGAATAATAAGGAAGTTAAAAATTTTATAATTAACAAAGCAACAAATAAAAACTTATGTCTGCTATTTAAAATAAATATGCATTTTAGAAAATGAATTTACAATTCAATCAAAGAATAACAAAGCAAACTGATTCCTTTTTAAGGGGATAGTTGGCTCAAATATCTGGAATTTATTATTTCGAACACTAATTGTTGGTGGCGAAGACCACTGTGGCTCTGACGGCTTTGAGGGATTTATAGTTAATTTGTACGTCACCATCGATTACACTGGAACTCGTTGGTAGATCGGCGTTACCTTAGGAGTCATTGAAGCGGCTGAGTCTGTAACTCGATGGCCGCCTTTGAAGTCTGGCTGAACCCATCGTCTCTGCTAACTAGATGTTTTTCCGTCTGCTCAACAACTTAACTAACGTTAATCTCTTTCATTACTTCCCCTTTCTCGTTCCTTCGACAAATGCCCTGACTGAAATATTATCAACCGCTTCAACTACTGACTTCTCTGTCTTGAATCTTATTAACCATTTCTACAACTGCCCTTTCGGAAGTCTTCATCCCAACATAACCATTACCTAACGGCAACCCCTCCTTAAAAACAACTTGATAACAACTCCATCTTGTTCCATCAACCTCGTTACCTCTCATCCTCCGTCTCCCGGCGAATTACCCACAACTTAAGCGAATAGAACTTCATCTTGCATTTTCTATTTCCCAATACGGGGTTCACATTTCGCGCCCAAAGCCGCGAAACTCTCATGCACCAGGCTATTCCACTCTGTGGGAAATTTCAGACGTGCCAAAATGTTGAGACCGAAGGTTACCCGCCCGACACGTTTATAATCCTGATGGCGATTCTTAATCCCTCAAAAGGCATTCAATAGATATTGTGATCCCAGGCCCATGCTATCTGAAGGACAACGACCCCTCGACTTCCGTAGCTCCAAACAGTTTAAAAATCATTTAATTAAAATTAAAATAATAACCCTCTAATAATTTAATAAACATGTGTACACTATAAACTTCCTCGACATTATTTGATAGTTATGAAACTGTATTTTTTCTTCGCCATTTGGAATTAATTTGGATTTTTTAACTGCTGATTTCGACTAAATATTTACATTCAATATGGGTCTCCGACACAAAAAAAAAAGAACGCAGAAACTTATAAAAGCAGTGAACTCGGTAGACATAGGTTCATTAAAATAATAATGGTTTAATCTGATGCTTTGATATACTTTAATTTCAGTTTTCATTTTTTCGTTCTTAAATTTAATTGTAAATATTGTAATAGATCATAATTTAAAATGCATGGATTGCTAGAAAATTACGAAATAAGTCAAGACGGTATCAAAAACTGATGGCCTCTTCTACCTGGGATATTTATTCCTTTTAGACGCGCAAGGAGGAGATTTGAATTAGTATAGGACCCGAATTGGATTTTGTAGAACAACAACACACTCTTGGGTCTGGATAGTAGTTTGCTAGGTATTCAATTTGCATGTGCAACTTTCATAAAAAGTTTAAGATTAAATGATAAGTATATGACTGGAACTGAAAAATGTAATCGAGACAACTTTTGTGGTGTAGACTAGGAACCGGACCAACAGATAAAGAAAATGACAGCAGAATCTAACGTAAATAACATTCTCGGAAATTAATAATCAATTTTTTTTCTAAATATCAGCCATTCACGCCAGTGATATGAACAAAAAACCAAAGTAAACAAACAACCTTACAACGTCTGAAGGCATGTGTACTGATCAAGGTAAACGGGGGATTCGATTTTTCACCCTTCTTTAAAAAGTAGAATGGCCATTATAAAAGCGAACATTTCCCTAGCTATACGACTATTTCAGCTATTATGATAAGGATAAAATAACTTTGATTAAAACTGTTCCATAAATCTTGATCATAACGAATACTAAAGGTTACGCGACCTTTCAACATAATCTCGTCCAGCGGAGTAAGGCGAATCATAAAGTGAAATTGATAGTGAATGTAAAGCCAGGACATGACAGACACTGCTTAAATTATTTGTCTAATACCGGAGGAGCGCTATGTGGTATTTATTAGTTTAGGGGAAATAATATATTAGGAATTATGAAGTGTGGCATCTTTCTGAATTAAATTTTCTTGAGGATATGCGTATAACTTCTGAAATGTTGCTTTCAGTAATTCTTTCTTTATTGCAATGAAAATGGGTATTCTACTTCCTATGGTTATTTTAATTACGGAAAGTGTAACACAGTCCTCGAAAGGCAGGGAAACGTGTATAAGAAATTGTCACGGGGTTAAATTTGTTTTATTTTAAATAATATTCCTGAAAATTTGTGTTGTCATGAAATACAGCTCCCTCCTTATAAACAATTTTCAAGAAATTCTTGTGAGCATACTGTTTTTCATAGCAAAATATTTCATTAAACATTCTAAACTGACGAAATTTATTGAAATTAGAAGAAATACGGTGATGTACGAATTGCGTTTTCCGAAATCTTCGCGACGTGACGAGCAACACGTCCTGCCAGGGAAGTGGCAGTGACACATTTCTGTCGGGAGAAACCAGTTTGTTCACTTCCTTTATAAATTTTCTTACGTTTCGCAAAGGTTAGCGTGCAGTAACGGATTTGTCTTGTGAGCCTCGCTCCTCCTGCATCACCAAGTGGGACTTGTCGCCTGGCTCCATTTTCATTTTAAAATCAATCTATATAGAATAGTTTATTTGGATTACAGACTAATTTCTCCATGTTTCTCATCCAGTTTGTTCTCTCATCTTCTAAATTTAACTGTATTAAATGGTCCTCATCTTAGTTTCCAATTCATAAGTCTGCGTTCAGATCTGTCTAATCGTGTATTCACTTAGTGTGTGTTCATGATCGATGTATTCTGTTTTTCCCTTTCAATAATTCTCCAACGTACCATTGGGAAACTTTCCATGTGACATTTATCGTTAAGCTTTCCTGATCCGCATGCCACCTTGAGGAGGACAGGCTGGTAAAGTTTTAATGACATGTTCCGTCAGATTTTTCTTCATGATTCGATATTTGGTTTCATTCGACTTTTGACATGTCAATTGCAGTAGCTTTACATAGTGATATCCCTTTTATGAAGTTTTTCTATGGATTACATAATTTTATCTTATCAGTACCATATTAATTACTTTTTTACTGTACGAATTTTACGTATTGTTTTCAGATATAATCTTGTTTTCAAATATGTCTCTCCACTCAACTTATCAGCGCCGTGCCTTTTCCTCCCTCTATTTCGAACCGTCCTCTATTCGAGTGGCACTTTCTGCAACGAAGGTGGCAGTACTTTGTGCTTATTTTGTTCTGGGGCTGTTTTGAAGACGTCATCAGCAGCAGGCGCCTGTTGTCCGGCGGGAAGGCTCAAGGACAACTGTGAGATCAGCCTCATCATCGCACAGAGATTCGGAAGGCCAAGCTTTCTAAATTCCTCGCCGCGTCTTGTAGAACTAGGTCATCTTACCCTTAAGCATCATATATTCTTTACCTTTACACTCCGCAAGCAATTGAAATATTTCAGTGAAAAATTATTTCCCTCCTGATAGTTGGTCCATGACTGCCAGAAAATTCTCACTTTTTAGTTACCGAGGACAACAAACCTTTCTTGGCTAGTCATAATTGCTGCGTCCGAAGAAATGTGTATATCATCTCGAGGGAAAACTTATCCTGTCGTGGAAAGATTTTGGCATCAAACGTGATCATCTACCGCTCAATTCTGACCATAATTCATAGTTAACTCTTGCATGTTTCGCAACCATTCCTTCATTTGTCTATTTCGACGGATTTTGCCATTCTATCAGATTAAACTTTCAAGAAGTTTTACTGCTTGGCTAGATATTTAATAATAATGGTATATATCTCCATTACGCAGCCGAAAGATTCTCCAAAAATCTACAATAAGGAAACAATTTTCATCACACTAGAATTAAATTGAAGACCAATCAATAATTAAATTCAAGGCTAAACAATTTATATTTTAATGAAAGTCATAATTGGCTGTAAAATTTGATTAAACCTGTCTGTACCTGAAGAAGTCTTAAAGTTGTCGACGAAACGTCGTAAGAATAAAATAAACTTAGTTTCTGTGTGAATTTCATTCTTTTGAAAAGTCTAAATTTTTCAATTCTATAAAAGCTGCTCTAAATGTCAGTATTTGGTGAAAACACGCTTTTTACAGCTTCCTCTTTTGACTTTTGTTTTTTATGTTTCCAACGTGTCCGTTGCATTCATGCAATTATGCCTGTACTTTAATACATGTTTATGTTGAATGGCTGAAAATTGCGTTAAAAATGACATCACTGATTATTGTTAAGTCCTATTGAGCTTTCGTTTGGTTCACTTTCCATCCTGTAAAATAGGTAGGCCTTCGTTCTAATCGTTTAAAGTGAAGGAGCTAATATTAGGAGGCAAGAAGGTGACGGCCTTAGCCTTGTAATCGGAATCCACGTCAGAATTAGATTAATCGGTTTGACGTAACCCCAAAATATTACATCTGTAAGGGGGCTTGAACTCTTGTAAGCTATGATACGGCACGCATTTTAACCGCATAGCCAATTCAAGACTGTTATGATACAATCTGTTGCGATATTTGAATTTGATGTATTCACAATTTTCTTGCTGGAGAATCAAGTAATTCACCGTAAAAAATTATAAATAAGGTCTCCCTAACCTATTTCATTTATAATAAAATGATAATAAATACTCTATACGAGTATTAAAGTTTTTCGTACATGAACTGTGGTACAGATTAGTGCATATATATGTTGGAGTATAATTCTGGAACCTCTGGATAAATTTCAACCGATTACATGTGAATTACAATCTTGAGAAAAATACTGCGTGGGGTACATACTGCCGTCCAAAGGAGGAAGGCAGTAAATCTAAAAAAAATGCTTTTGAAAAATCGAGGGATAAAGTTTTTTGAGCTTCGACATTTCATTAACCCCTTATCTCTTTGAAAATAGTATTATCCAAGAAATATGAATTTGTTTTTATAAATTAATTATAATACATTTATCTGTGAAATATTTTCAAAAGTCTAAAATTTTTACTTACTTTTCTTATACTTTGGACGGCAGTATAATACCCTTACTAATTGTTGGTATTAGAGAGTCGGGAAATGCAAAAATAGTCTACAACGTACGATATTAGTATAGAATCTATGCTTTCACGGTCGCTAAGATATTGGTTACAGTTGCGATGGGTAGTTTAATTTGATAAAAATCTGCAGAACGTTCTAAGACAAGTTTATATTTTGTATAGTTTACATATGATTTTTATGGCGATAAATAATTTTTTTCTGGTTGAAAATGCCCCTATTCCAATTTAATAGATGAGGAGATCGTCGGCAATCACTTAGGTCTTGGCAAATTGTCTCTGAGAACATCTAAAGTGTTTTTATTAATATTGCGCAATTATCAACGTCAAAGATAAATCGAAGCTTCGATGCATTAACCAATCCGTCTTAATCTTTGGTCAATTAAATTCTTACGTCAAATTAGACCTTAAAGTTATGACGATAACGGCTGTGAAAGATTCCAGACAGAAATGAAAATTATTTTTAGTATTAATGAGTTATTGAATACCTTATGTTCTATACAGCCGATACCCGGGAGAACAAGGGACAATTATAGTAGTCTCCATAATTTTATTCCTCTGGGGTCTGATTACTGTCGTCGTCAAAATAATAGAATCCTGAGTTTGAAGCCTCGCTGTGTCCATTCGGAATGACCTACGTTATTGTGAAAGGTCTCATTTTACGCAGAATTTAATGTCATTATACGATATGTAAATGACAGATTTTTTAAAAGAATTTTATACATGCGTTTTGGCGAAAAACTGAAAAAAGCACAGTTTTATTGTCCTTCTTTCATATAGCGCGACTTTAACAACTCATATATTTCAAACTATTGCTTCAAATGGTCTGAAAATTTAACATCACAGTGCAAACCCTTCCTAACCTATCCGCAAAGTTTGAATCATCTTTCTTACTTTTTTAAAAATTAATTTATTAGTGGACAAATTCTAACTGTTGGACAGTGCAACGCAGAAGAGTGGGTAAAAGCTCTTCTTATAGAGGCTGAAAGTCGTAAACGGCAGAGGCAAGCGGGTAGGGCTGCCATCCTACTTTAGCCTCCCGGTCCAATAAACCTTTCCTTTCCCCTATACTTTTTAAAAAATTCGTAAAAGATTTTGGAGCGTTGCTACATCAATGTAACTTATATTTTATACTTACGACTTTCAACCACTACAAGAAAAGCTTTTACGCACTCTTCTCCGAATTGCTGTCCAACAGTTAGTAGAAGTCCACTAATAAATTAATTTTAAATAAAGTAAGAAACACAGATGATTCAAACTTTGCGGATAAGTTTGGAAGGGTTTGCACTGTCTTTTACTAAATTTTCAGACCATTTGAAGAAATAGTTTGAAATCTAGGAGTTGTCAAAGTCTAGCTAAATAAAAGAATGACAAAAAAGTGCCTTTTTTCAGTTTTTTCGCTAAAACGCATGTATAAAATTCTTTTAAAAATCTGTCATTTACATATCGTATAATGACATTAAATACTGCGTAAAATGAGACCTTTCAAAATAACGTAAAATATTCCAAATGGACACAATGATGCTTCAAACTAAGGGCTCTACTATTTTGACGACGACAGTGGGTGTTTGTTGCCTGGTTTCCACAAGTTGATCATGCAGAAACAAGCACTCTTCAACAGAGCAACTTTCTTTGTTAAAAAAACGGAAGCGTAATTTTACCAATGTCAGGTATTTGAATCAAAGGAAAGCCTTTGATCACCTTTTGTTTTAATATTTTCCTTGTAGATATATTATACTTCTCCTGTATCTACTTGATAGCATAGCTTTATTATCAGCACAATCTTTTGTTCGCGAAAACAATTATTACGACGGGCTCAGGTCGTCCAGGTCCGAGATGTCTTCTCTCCTAGAAGTGCTGGAAGCTGTTATCCTGGTAAGTGTTGCTTTTATGCTCCGGGAAGAGGAAGCCGTCCCTGGCGAAGCGTGGAGCGGATATCCTTGGCTTCCTAACACAAGATAATTGCTCTGTTGGTAGCAAAAGTGTGCCATACAAACACTTCACACCTTTTGGTTTCGACAGCTACACGTGTGTGTACTCGAAGTGTCCTCACTTCCTGCTTGATTTTTACTGTATTGTAATTTTAAAGCGTTTAAACTTTCTCCGCGTTATGCTGCAAGGTTGCTCTAAGCTAGAGCCATGAGCAATGGAGAAATCCGTTATATTTTTATGTGAAATTATACTTTCCGAGTCGGCTGAAACTTCTATCTATTTTTAAATTTTATCATTATAAAAACTGTACATATTCAAAATAGGGTAGGCCAGTAAGCCCTTGAAACGTCTGACACTGCTGTCTTTAAATAATCTGCCAGAAAAATTTCATGTTTAGGCCTATGCCTTCCGTAGTTTTATTTTTACCATCGGCAAAATCCAATAATGTATCATTATCAAATAAGGAAAAAGTCTCTTACACGATTGAACACTACAATTTGAAATTTAAAACTAAAGAAATTGAGTCGGAGTTGGATGAATTTCATGCCCCACGGCCTTTAGAACCGTTTATTTATGTGTAAAGTGAGTTAAACAAGGTCGGACGTCTACGAGTTAATGAACATCGTTCCGGTCGTCTGCTGGACGTGAATGCATCTGTAATGGTTGGCAAAATCCTTGATACGTCGTTGTTGATTGATTGACAGGTCGATCTCTGCAAACTTTTGGATACCACAGAATTATCCGCGTTTTTTTCGATAATTCGTTAAATACTGTGAAAAAATATATACATAATGGGTGCCGTGTTTCCTCACTGGAAGATAAACGCAATCGGGTGGTTTATTCTGGTGCTTTTTGGTGCATTTCTGTTGCCATCCTGACGCGTTACTAATTCGGTACATAGTAAAAACAAAGGCGAAAACTGTGAAATCGGGGAGGAAGTAGATATCGACGGTTTTCCGCGGACAATTTTCCACATCAACTATTTAGATAGGACGCACTATAAATAGAAACTTTGTTTACTTCAAAAACATGGCTCGCCGAATAAGAAAACTATGAAGGATGGGATCATTGTAAAAAACATTTTATTTTTTAAAACTTTGAAAACCTTTGATATGGCTTGAGAAAGTGTGAAACACTGTACGAATTGTAGCGAGCTGAAAGGCAATTGTTGAAAATTACGAAGAATCAACTCAAGATAATGTGTTTGCCTTCTGTTTATTGATCTGGCCTCGTAAATTGAGGCAAACAACATTTTTTTATCGTTAAGATGAATACAACAGCAGTATGTCGTTTTTAATATAGAATAGATTTTGATAATCAACATTTATAATGTTATTACTGAACTTGTGAACAAATATTTTCAGTTTTATCAGTACGTCTCAACGTTGGGAAGTGTCATTTGACATATCAGAATTATACGGTTATTTTTGGGCTGTTGGGCCACGTTGTTGTTTGGCGTTCTTGCCTAGCCTTGAAAATGCTCGGTGCCTCTGAGCGAAACGTCGGCAAGAACGCCAAACAACAACGTGGCCCAACAGCCCAAAAATAACCGTATAATTCTGATATTAATATGGCCACGAAAACAGTCAGTAATCATTTGACATATTTCCAGTTCTGAAATTTATTTGTTTACGATCGAAACGCATTTAGTTCTTGACTTACGACAATCATGATTCATTACTCAGTTGAATTCATCATTATTGGGGTTTCTGAATAATTACAAAGAGGTTATGTTTTATGATTTTTGCTTATTGATACTCGTGAGGAACTACCTTTGCATACCATACGTGTATTCGCTTATTATTATAATTATTTCGGTATTTATGCTTAATATATATTGTTTGTGTTGATAGTTTGCTACATCTTGTGGTAAACATAGTTGGTCTTCAGTTCGATAGTTTATTTTCTGTAATTTAAATTGTATTAGTTTTTCATTACTTCATTCTTCGACGATAATTTAGGGAGTTTCCCGACGACGTCCTGTTTTATTTGTCCACTTTTATCAGTTTTGAAAGGTCTCATAACCTGGAAAGAAACTAAAGCGATTAGCCAAAACCCGGCGAAATAATATTTAGCCTGCTAATTAATGTGTATTTCTAGTCTCGTGTATTAAATATTAACTGAGTGATATTTTACGGACTCTTTCGAACCCAAGTTATTTGACCCAATTATAAAGTATGTCAGGGATGAGCCGCAGCTAACAAAATATTCGCAACTGTACTCATTCCACGTTCCATTTCGTCCTGTTCTTCCCTCGGCCCACAATTACAACTCAGTATTATAACAACTATTTGGGGGCTAATTAATCGTATACGTTTACTATTTGTCCGCGTATGCAAGAAAACATAGTTTTGATCGAATAAAGAGGATACATTTTTGTTCTATCATTGATAAGTTTTTGGACTGAGTAATCTGAATATTTTCACGATTTTATAAGGAAGTAGGGGTACTAATTAACCAAGTATTTTAATTATAAAAATATGCATCATTCTGTGTGAAAATGACGCGTTGAAAATATGCGACTATATGCTAGAAACTAGGTTATAGTGCCAAAAGGGTATTTTTCTTACGATTTAATGATTCCTATTTTTTTACTGATAAAAAAACGATTTACGAGTTTAGTGGTAGACCTTGCTTCACGAAAACTTCATTTTTTTATTTAACTAATAATGTTGGAAAATGTTGTAATCTTAGTCCTTCGATGTACGTATTGATAAATAATCTCCGAATTATTGAAAATGTTTGTCTGAATTCAGTTTGAGAGCTGGCTACTTCGGGTAGGAAAGGTTTGATTGAGAGTACACAACGAGTCAACAATAAAGTTTAATTATGAAATTCAAAGAGTTTTCCGATTAGATATCTGATCTACTAAACCAGTTGCTTTAACGTGTTAGTTTTTGGTCTTTTAGACTAAGGCTGTTTATTAAAACAAGATATATTTCGAGAAACGATGTTGGCTTGAATAATAATGTTCTGCTCTTTTGGATTATAAGCTATCATGTCGTGTTATGGAGGTGTTATATAGATGAGCTGAAGCCCTGTTGTTCCTACTTGGCCATTATCCATTTCTATTTTAGACTTGGCGTTTTGCCCTTCTATCGCCATGTTTAACTCGCGTGTTCCGTTTACATCCTAAGACTACTCATTACATGGAAACTAGTTATGAACTTTCCGGAGCTTTTTTCTTCTATTTAGAGCCATTACTATATCTGCCATTTTTAAAAGACTGAAGAATGGAACGAACCAGTGACTTAATTTGAATTGCGACCTATAATTGTTGCAATGGGATTAAGGGTTTGAGTGCATTATAATCGTATATAATTTTACAATCTCATTGATGGAATCGATTTAATATCAAATCCTTGGCGTCAAGGTTAGAATACATTAAATATTTGAAATGAGCAAATATTAAAATTAATCTGTTAGTCAATAAATTTAAATTAATCATGGCTCAGACACACAATTTGTAGTCTATAATCAGGGTATGGTGAGCCATTAAACGAATCAATTTTTTCTCTTCTGTCTAGGATTAGCATTCATGTGTAATTTCTTTCTGAATTACCCGAAGATTTGTGATACGTGCAAGCCAGGGCCGTGGGTTGTCTGCTTACCGGACCTCCAGTAGCGAAATAACCTCGTCGTGTCTGCAGTAGGGCGTTCATCACTCAGCGCGGATGTTCCTTGAACCGTTCCCACACATCCCTTTTAAAATTATCCTCGACATTTCTCTCTTATTTTCCCGCTTTATTCCTTTCAAATGCATCCCATAGCGTCATTTTTTCTCACACTATTTTAAACTTGACGATATTTGCAGTTTCTCGGAAACCGCTGCCATACACGTGATCCGTGATCTTTCTTCAGGCCGAATCTGATTGCATGACTGTTTGGACGTGCACTCTTTGACCACCGTTTCGCAAGTCCACTTCAAAGTTATCATCCGTTTTGTGATCGTAATACTGAGTTCGTAAAATCAAAAATTGTGTGCCCGGCGTTGCCCGGGTACTTGTACCAGCCCACTTCTGAAAAACGTTAAATTCGGCGTAGCGTTGCCTAACGAGAACTATAAAATTCTGCGCTCATAGATTTGAAGCTTAAACTATGAGTCACGGTTCACCGTATAAAACAAACGTAAAAAATAACGAAATGCTCCAAGTCTTTGCAGTTGGCAATCCATTAATTATAATTATTAAAATGTTTTAACTATTGTTTTTATGACCCTTTTAAATTTCCTGAACTTCGCATTGCAGGGTATAATGGGATAAAAGAAGAGTTTGAAACCATAATAATATGCCTTGATTAAGTGAAATATGTCATGTTAAAAGACAATTCTAAATAAAAAAGAAATATACAAACTCACGTTTTTTTAAAAAAAGTTTTAGTAATATTTTTGTCGATCTTCCACATGTTTTTGGTGTTTGTATTTTATGATATAATTAATAAAATGTGAGATTAGCAGAGTGTAAACAAATAGCTGCCATATTTCGAGCAATTCAATATGGCGTATCTGCCTGTATTGTCTTTCTGACGTCAGATTTGGAAAACTCAAGTATGACAGAAGTTATCACCGAACGCAGCAACAGGTATGAAACGAGATTGAGCAATCACCCAAATTTACAATCGGTGAGCAAGTTGGCAGTAGTGAACATGTCTATAGACTAGTCATATGTTGGATTTACCATTTAGATTCTCTTAATTGTAACTTATATCTTGTAAATTAGCAGTATGGACACCAGAAAAAATCTTCAGGTTTTTAAGTATATATGTACCAATTTTATTTCAATTGCTCCACTCGTTTAAATTTATATTACGAATACACTAACATACAAATAAACATACGCCCCGTTTTATTATGTATATAATATATACAATGAACGTTTACATTTCAGTTCAACATTACGTAAGGTTTCAAATTATCTCATTATAAGGAGTTGCTGAAAAATTACCTGTGGGCAAGTAGAATTTATCTCATTATTCCTAACATGTCAATTTTTTCTAATGAGCTAATGTCTGTTTTTGACGTGAGTGTTGCCCACTTAAAACTCTCATTACGTATTCCGTGAATCAAAAAGTAAAAATACCAGTAAAATAATTTCTGTCTACGTCGTACTATATACAGAAACGTAACACTTATAGACTCCGCGTAAACGAAAATTATTTGGAATTCTGTTGATCCACGCAACCTTTCATCAGTCGTAATTTTCATTACAATTCTAATGAGACACTGTTGAAGGTTGCCTTCAATTTCCCTTCTGTCCTGGAATTATAACTTTCAATTTCAGTGATCAAATAAGAACAACACAGACCCTCCTCAGACACTTTGCTATCCTTAATCAACGTTAATGAGATGTTGCCGCTCAAAACTTGATTAAGTTGTGATGTTGCTTAAGCTCGTCGTGAGGCTGGAGAAGTGAACTCGGCCACGGAAGCGGAACACGTTTACTGTTGAAAGTTAAAGGTTCATGCTGATTAAATTAATTTTGAGATAAAGCACACGTTAAAAGTTCCATATTTTCTTAAGTAAAATAAACGTTACTAATTTTCCTAAATCAATAACTTAACTTCGACTCAACAAGTCATGATTTCTTTCCAGTTGACCAATTCTTGCATGTCCTGTTTTTTTTTTCAAGTTTCTTTTTCTAGAATATAATAATTACATACTTTCACGTCGTCTATTGTTCTATTATTCCGAGATTTCCGCATACCCGTGTGCAGTCAGTAGTCTGGTGGTTTACGCTCCGTCCTCCAAAACTCAAGGCTCCGATTCAAATCCGGCAGCAGCGTTCTGTGGCATTTAAATCAGTTGTCATGAAAATAACTTAATAATTTGAAAACGATAATTGGTTACATGCGTTCAATACTTTTTTACTGTAGGATTTCTGTTCAAAGAATGCTTGAAATATTGTAGTGATGACTACAAACGCCGATAACTACTTCAACATCTGAATAAATGCGCTGAATATTTTTTATCCGACTGATACGAAATATGGGACAAAAACGATTGTTGATTGCCAGAATGTTTATCTTATCAATACAATTATAGCCACAAATTTTCTAGGAACGGTTACGATTTTCTTATAGTTTTATGCACATATCAATTTTATAAATAATTTTTTGTTATGCTTCGTATCATGGAATTAAGACCATTAAATTTAACCTGAATGACACATTGTAAATTTTTTGGTTCGAAAAATATTAATTATAATGAAATTAGGCTTTATAGCTCACCAGCGACAAACTTTATAACGGCATTTTTCATCGAAGAACAAAATCTTGGTCGTTACAAGTTATTGACCTAAAGAACTTCCTCTATCTCCATCAATTTCCGTATTAACATATTATGTTGAGGATATTGAAGAGGACAGGAATAAAAATATCGAAAAAAAAGACTAATACATAACATCTACAGAAGGCATTCAGCAGTAATTAGAATTGAAGATCAAGAAAGTGAAGCAGAAAACAATAAAGGGGTAAAACAATGATGCAGTCTGTCGCCCATGCTGTTTAACTTATTTATAGAACAGGCGATGAGGAAAGTTAAAACGAAATATGGAAAAGGAATCATACTGCAAGGAGAAGAAATAAAAACCCTACGCTTTGCCGATGATATTACAGTATTAGGGGAGTGAGAAGAAGACTTGCAAACCATAATAAACGTCATGAACAGAGTCCTGGAGAAATAGTTCAATATGAGGATTAATAGAGGGAAAACCAAGGTGATGGAGTGTAGTTTGGTAAACAGTGCAATAACAACGGGTGTTAGATTGGGAAGGGATATTTTGAAGGAAATTAAGGAATTCTGCTACTTAGAAATCGTCATAACGAGGGATGGTAGAAGTATAGTAGACATAGCACAGGCAAGGAAGGCTTTCGCGAAAAAGAGGAATTTACTTACGAGTAATATAAGTGTGAATATTACTAAATCGTTGCTAAAAATGTTCGTATGGAGTGTGGCGTTATATGGGTGCCAAACGTGGACGATAGGAGTTGCAGAAAGGAAAAGAATAGAAGCCTTTGAAATGTGGTAATAGAGGAGAATGCTAAAAATCAGATGGGTGAATAGGGTAACTAACCAGGAAGATCTAAGGAGAATATAGAGACAAAGAGAAGTTTTAAGACATGAGGGTCTTGTAAAATTAGCATTAGAGGGAAGTGTGTGGGGTGAGAACGGATGAGAGAGGCCAAGGACGGAATAAACTAAGTAGATTAGGATGTAGTATGCGGTAGTTATGTGGAAATGAAAAGGCTTGCACAAGATACGTTAGCATGGAGGGTTGCATTAGGACTGAATACCACAACAACATGTTAAAACGCTTGTCTTTAAAAAAAATTGTTTCCAGTTGAATGAAGGTGATGAAAGATTTCGTTTCTAAATTTCAATTATAAAATCTTCAAACTTTGCAACTTGACTACCGTATATGATTATTGTACTACAACTAGAAATATTTTTCGCCACTGTAATAAATTAGTAAAACTCGTTTATTACCGATCGAAACAGTCTAAAATGGCGCTTGTTAAACTTAACTAGTATTTTTCACAACTATGCTCGAGTGCAATTTCATTTCCTCTATTTATTGTATGAAACGAGAACTTTAGAAATCCAAATATTTTTGCTCTTATGGATTCCACTTAATTTGAAGCAATTGGTCACTAAAGGCTAAGTCAACCATTGTAAATATTTCTCAAGAGTGGAACTCTCCTTTCTCAAGTGCACAAGTCAACGACGTGTCAATAACGTCGCGTGTAAACAGATCTTGGCACATACACGAAATTTCCAGGAGAAGTAGGCTGTAATTCCAACTCAGTATCCTCAATTAAGGGATCTTTGATCATAAATAAATAAATAAAAATACGGCCAAATAAGTCAGAAAATAATTTTAATTAGTATCTCATTAATATAAATCCAGCGTTTCATCCAACTTTGTGGGCTTCCTCTGGTAAATTTTTAAATGGAATAACTAATTGCAGTGTGAGTAATTTGGTGTCGCGGACTACCTCCAGCGACGGTTGCGACCAAAATGATTTATTTATATTATATATTTATAAATTCTTTGTTTCAATTAAAGACTAATTAAATATATTTTTTTCTTATTTGACCGTATTATTTATTTATTTATTTATTATTAAAGTTAATGACGTAAAAATTATTTTTGTATATTGTTAATCCTCTTATTTGGACACGTTCTTCAAATTTTCTTTGTTACACTGTCTTTTTATTATTTTAATGTAACGTAAATACTGTTAAAAAGGTGGTGGAAACTTTCAAGCTTGTTATATTTGTAATAAATATAATAATAGAAAGACTTGATCTCTTGCTAAGCTTGAAAAATATAAATATTAAGTGGAAAACGAAATACATAGTAATAGATCTCAAGATCGTTGAGGAGAATTTAGCAACGTAATTTAACTACAAATATTTTGTTTGTGTCTGTTTAATGGTGTAGGTGAAGGATTTGCAGTAGAATAGCAACGATTTGTAATTATAAAATACTTACACAATTCCTATAAGTAATTACAAGACAAACTTTTTAACAGTTACGACCGACCTCTAATACACGCTATTTAGCTTTCACTAAAAAATCGAAACTCGTTAACTTCTGTTGCCTTGCGTGTTTGTAAACGATTAATCTATTTAGGAATATCTTATGAGAACTTCGTAATAGAACTCCACGGGCGTTCAAAACTTTTTTTGTCAATAATTTTAAATTAAACGAATCAAACGTATGTAAATATTTTTAGTTCTCATTACATTATCAATATTTTATTTGATTTATTGCAGTTTACGAGTGTTTGCGAAATCGAAGTATTTGATAGCGTACGTCAGTTGCACGGAAGCTAGTGAATGGTGGTAACTCGGTCGTTCACCTCCTAAGTGAAACTGCTTATTAGAAGGATTTATTGAGCATGGTGAGAGAAGATACATTTCCTTGTGTGTAAAACGCCACGCTGATGTGCAACGCGGATTATAAAATTTATATGATGGAACGTTACGGAAACACTCTCAAAAGCCATGTAGATTATTCCTTACTGTTTATATTAAAATTTATTACTATGGGTAGTGATCGTCTCACTTGTTAGACGTGAAACTTAAAAGGTAGTAAATTTGTAGGGTAAATTATAAAAATTATTTACTCCATACCCCGTACAGCATTGGAGGCAGCTTTTGCAATGGAAACAGGTAACTGTTTTTTAGAGTATACTAAACTAGGATTACCCGGCGTTCCTCGTGTTCACGTAAATAATAAAGCAGGAATGTAATTAAAGATAAGTTCATTACGTACTTGACGGTACACTACAATCTGTTCCTGTTATGAAATCCAACCTGTTTTTAATCCTAAGTTGTGTAAATGGTGAATAAACATCAAAATGGTATTTTTCAACAGAGAGGTGTCATTTTGACCTATTTCCGATTGGAGGGGTGAGGGGGGTTGGTCCACTTTTTAAATAAAGAAATCTACTGGTAGGTCTGGGCGAGGCAAAGAGATTAATCCCTTACTCGTTTATTCAAGTTGAGTACGGACTTTGCTAGTGGCGGGAAAAGCGTAATAAACGGAGGTTTGTTGAAATTTACCATTTTTTTCACATATATACAGTATTTTTATTAAAGTTTATTCAATTTAATACTTTTACCCGTGATGAGTGTCACTATCATAATATTTTATTTTATTTTACAAATGAGCAATTACTAAATTTTAAGATTTACCTAACGCGAAAAATAAAACTTACGTATACATCGTATCGACGATCCAAAGCAGTTATTATTTCTCAGGGAGTTAGCTCTCTGCCCAACGATAGGTTAAATGCGACGCGAAATTTTTATAATTTAAAAATGTATATAGTATTATAGATCAAGAATATAGACAAACGTCACCCGCTTAGGAGATCTTGATGCGCGTATGGCTCTCGAAACTTATGAGAAAAAGTTTTTTCACTTTTTTCACATATATAGCTTAAGTATAATTAATTATGGGTATTTTGGAACCCTGAGAACCAAATTTGGCCAAATTCGCACCGTTTGCTTCTACGGAAATAATATTTCTTGAGTTTTTGGCTTAATTTTATTTTGTGTTTCTTTGTAAGGTAAATATGATAATATTTGGAAGCCTATAGCTGGGACATACATACTGACACACCGGTAAAAGGTTTTTGTATATTTAGATAAATAATTACTACGCCGGGCATATACCTCTAGAATCTGACCTAGGTATCTCCGCTTATGGGAACCTTTATTTAGAGCCTGAGAGAGTAGAAGGAAATTTCCGTTAGTAGCTTTCTCTTTCTCTCTCTCTCTCCGCTTGAGAACCATAATTTGGAACCAGGGAGAAAGGAAAGGCATACTTGTAGATAAACTTCTCGTCCTTCCCTATGAAGCGTTTTTTATAAGAATGGCTTGTGGGCAATCTACGACTGGTTCCTCCCCTTTAATAGCACAGAATGGGATTTGAAAGGGCCCCTGGGCTATGGTTTAAGGATCCCAATCGGTATTCACCTGACAGAATCTCCGGCAAATCCCCGGAAGACCTGCACCAGCTTATTCCTGTGACGTCACATTCGTATACCCAACAAAATAAGTTCTTGTGGATTCTGCAGACACTCCGGTTAATCACAAGAAAAATTAAGAAGACTGACACATTCCTAACTCGTTACGTTCGTATTTCCCAACATTGCAACTTACCCTTCCGCTTCATAAAAAGTTTCACTTCAGAACGCAACGCAGTTCGCGTTCTTTCTGCGGAATTTTTACAGATTTTAACAAGCGCACAAATTTTTATTATTGTATTTCAACCCACAATATAAATTACCCAGCATTAATTTTATAGTTTTATTTTTTGAGGCCACGTTATGCCATATTTAGAAACTTTTATATACGAGATCCGTACTAAGGTTCTTTAGGATCGAGATTAAGAATGACTAAAGAGCGCATTAACAGAAATAGGCATTAAAACAGTTTTAATGCACACTTTTCTCCTAAGATTTTGTGCACATTTAGGTAAAATCTGTGGACATTTTTCGAGTTTTTGGCCGTATTTTATTTTGCGATTTTTTTGTAGTGTAATGATAATCTCTTGCCATCAGGTGCAGCCTGACCACCTTAATTTCGCTCTATCCCTTGATACCGTTATGTGGCGTCGTATTTTAAAGAACTGACTTCGGTACTCTGTTTCACCTCTAAAAGGTTTGCCGCAGTTTTATTGTATTTTTATGAGACTTCTATATTAGTCACAGTATCAAAAACTGGGAGTTCATAAAACCTCACAAAGAGTGAAGGTACTATTGATGATAGGGGTTATAATCTGATTGCAATCTGTGGGTGTGGAAAACGTAACACGCAGGCGGTGAAAATCGGGTGACATGAGCACGTAAATTGGATGTTCCTCGACGTATGTTAATTGGCCGAGATAACGGTATGCTCCTTTTAGTTTTATGTGGCGTCAGCGTGTGCTGACGTATTTGCAGATAACGATTGCTACCAAAACAAACGTTAAGTTTTGCGCGAATATATCCTATACAAGGGTAGCATGATGAGTATTTCTAAGAAATGTTGTACGCATTGCTGTTGTTTGCCAAGACGACTGACAATTAACGAAACCTTTCCCATTGCATCACAGACAAGATATTTCTCAATCCCTACGCAGCAATGGGTACCTTCTTTTTTATCTTTTACACCTTACGAGGACATTTTGGCCAGTGGATACTTTTCGTGAGCGGTTGCAGATGTGTGCTTTTTGAAACGCCTATTCAGGAACTGAAATCATATGCTTCAGTTTTCCACCTAATTTCTTTACCCTCTTTCACTAGGTTTCCCCCTTAGTAAAACTGCACCAGCGTGCGGTGTATTTTTCTACTTGCAACTTAATATGTGTACGTTATAAGACACGTTGCAAGTGTAAATATAAATAGCATTCCACTCTTTGTTAACAAATTTTACGTTCATTAAGGTCGGTTAGCATTAGTCATTACTGGTTCCTTATCGAATAAGTAGTTTCGCTGACGTTCGCCAATGAGACAAAGGCGCAATTAGGCAAGCAAACAAGTCTGAAACGTGTTGAATATGCATGAATTTTGAGTGCGGAGTCAACCGTGAACCTTATTGTTACGGGAGGAAACTGCATTCTCTTTGCTGTAATATTTTCTCGACACGTTCATGGACGAAACATTTTACAATTATGCCAATAAACAAGTTGTTTATGGAATCTGAGATTTTAGTAACCTTACTAGGAAGCGAATTTGACTTGAATTTCAGGGGGCAAAGAGAGAATGTTTGTATTTTTAATTATTAAGATAAATTAAGAGACTATTTACGAAAGAAATTTTAAAAATGTTTTATTCAACGACATGTCTGTTCATTTTCGTACTTTCTTCAAGTTATTAGCGAGGGAAGGCTTTCCCGGTGAATTTGTTCCAATTACAATTATCGGGTTTCAACCCGGGTCAAAGCTTGCTTATACAACGTTTCGACAAGCTCCGCCATCGTCGTCAAGTAGACTACCTGACGACAATGGTGGAGCTTGCTGTCGAAACCTTTCTTCATGTTGTTTGTTATATTTGTACGGTAACAGAATTTAGCCTATTACAAAATTTCCCTTAATAAATTTCATTTATATCAGTTCTTTTACTTAAGCAATTTAACGTAAAAATTAAAGGTATTTTAACAAGAATCAATACATTTGTCATAATGATGAAGGGACTAATGGTATGCAAGACCCTTTAAAACGTAAATGCAATAAAACATAATACATATATTCCATCTATATTAACATAATTGCTCGGTATATGGCGTCCATTTGTTGAAATTGTGCTACTCTAAAAAAAACTCTGAATAAAATAGGAAGATTTTTAATAATTTATGTTTAATAGATGTTGTATATTGCAAAGTCTAAAATATTTCAAGTAAGAATTTCTAATTAATATTTTTTATTTTGAAAAATTGGCGAATTTAATTAACTTTTTACGATTGTTTTATATAGTGAACCTCAATTCGTACTTTAAGCTTCCAGCACAAGGATTTTAAAGTTAAAGTTTTGCAACGTGTTTTAAATAAATTGACGCAAGAATTATTGGACGATTTGCAATCGTTGTTGCAAGATTGAGGGAATGAAATAGATGATTGCATAGGTTCCGGGAGAATGTTAAGCCGAAAAAAAAATTTTGCTCCCCTAATGTAAAGGGCGTTCTATCACCATATGTACTTTTTAGTGTACCAGGAGAATTTTTTTATTCTAATAGAAATATCTGGGATTTTTAAAACTCTTGCAATGCACCTTATGTTTTAGAGGTCTGGCACTTATTTAATTTACCAGATTTCTTGACTCGATTAAAGTAATGTCTCTCATCATGCGGTTAGGATGAAATGAAAATTCCGTAGGTAGGCGTTAATAGGTAAATGTTAAAAAAATGAGACACTCTATGACGGTTAAATCACGCGTTGACTAAGAATTTAGTGTCGAATTAGATGCGGTATCAGGCTAAAATAAGTAACCGTTGCTAGTAATATATAAAATCAAATCCTAAACTTTCAACATTCTTTCAGATATATTTTCGGTTGAAGCTGCTCTTTGAGACGGTCAAGTTTTGACGTTTATAGATTTAGGATGTTTTTATCAAAATTTAAATATTTAAACCTGAAGAAGGCCCAAATTTGGTGACGTTAATTAATGTTCCCGATCATTAATTAATTATGACCCTAATTTCTTTTTCAAATTAAAATTAAATATTTATAAGTTACCACTTATGACAAATATTGTTGTTTTTATTTTTTATATATTAATTTTTTTAATTTAATTTTATAATGAATGTAAAATCAACGAGTTTTATGAAGGAGACACTTGGAGTAAAAGTCTTCATATGTAATAGACTAAATTATGTTGCCGTAAAAACAAGATAAATAACCTGATAAAAGTACGAAAATTTACATTAACATCGCTGAATAAAATAAATTATAAATAAGCTTTATTTGAGCATCTTTGCATCTCAAACAGGTTTTTGGTTAATTTACATCGCAGTTCAATAAATATTTTGTAGTATAGAAATGTTGTCTATTATTTGCCGAACAATCCCAGCAATTCAAATGTTCATACGTGTATAGTAAACGTAATAACGCCAAGTTTTAGGGAGGTCTATTTGTTGGAATCTCTTTGAAACGTCGACTATAAATTTATCGGGCAAAGAAACATTTCGATAGAAATGTGTGACTCTGCAGTATTTCCTGTAGCGAATGTGAATAAATCATGTCATAAGATAATTTGATAAAGTATTAAGAACATTTACAGTTGTTTAACTGAAAAGACTAATATAAATCGACAAGCAAAACTAAAATGTTATTAAGCATCTGTTCAACATTAATATTTAATATCATCGTGTGTAGTCGAAGGTTAAATAGTAATAGGTGCTGAAGGTAAAAATGTTACTCTGGAGTAACTAACTTGCTAATGTTAAACTTGTTCAATTTTCATCGAAACTTCACAGTTTTATTTATAAAATGTTGTTACGAAACACTTGGGTATTGTTTAAGAAGTAAACAATATCGTTAACGTATCTATGGTATCTGAAAAACTCCCACGACGAACGTCACTAACTATAAGAAACCTTTAATCTTGTTTTCGTGACGTGATTTGTTGTAGCATTCAGATATACGTTCTGTAATCAATCATCGTGTGAAAGGGAAAAATAGGAACATCGCTCAGCCGAGCTTCGAATCATACTGTGGGAAATGTTCTGATTTTGATCGTGATTAATGGAAGTGATAAGTAGATAACTGGCGGAATAATAATAGCCTGCTGTTGAGAGGTGTGAGATACTTGTTTATCTGTTTTTGTCATTTAAATGAGCAAATCGCTGAATATAGCCATTTTTGTAGTAGCATCCGTGGTGACCGCATTTACCGCAATGGCTCTGGTGATGAAGCACTACACCAGACACGTAAGTTACAGTCTTGTAAATGTTTCTAAAACAGATCTCATAGGCTCGACACACAAATGCAAAATGAGTTTTTTTTTTGCGGATTTCTATACTGTATTACTGGGGTTAATAAGGAGAAAAAACCTTTCCACTAGTTGAGTTCAGGTTTATGGAGATCATAAAATCCGTTCTTTATTTTCGTGACATTTCGAGTCTACATTCTTACTTTTTAATTGTCCATGTGGCATTTCAGATAATCCTAAGCTCATCCTCGCATCATTTAGTTGTTCAGAGTTCAGGAGCGCAACGTATATAAAAGGGTGATGCAGGAATTGAAAAAGAGTTTCATAAATTGTGATATAACAAAAGCCTTATTCATAACAAAACTCGCTTGTTTGTGCTGATATCTTGGTTGTATTCTTAGGTCACTTGTTGCGTGCAAGCTAAAGTTTTTGTTCGCGATACGAAGCCTTTTATATCACCAGAAATGTGCCTCTTATTTCAGTGAACCTCCGTTTTGTTCGTTGTAGGAGTGCAAATTCTGTTCTTCTAATAGATCACTGAAAATTGTTGCCAAAATCGGTCAACTGTGCAGACTCTTACGAATCTTTTATTAAGAAAAATTAAACAGGTCGAGTTTTGTTATAAAATCTTGTCGATCATTTTGACCATTTAGATATTTACTACATTCTTGCCCTCGACGACATCACCAATGCTTAACATTGTAGCAGTATTGTTATTATTATTATGCTGACTTGGAAAAGAAAATGAGCGGTAATGTGAGAAACGACTTCCAGGATAAGAAAGGAATCTAATTCAAATTGAGAAAGGGCGTATTAACTGACGTTTCGTTTCGAGAGTGAGTAGGTCCGAGGGTCGCAGACTAACGTGTACTGAACATTACTCAATATAAACACCATTGCCTTTAAGCTTCCAAATCACCATACCTTATTCAAATCTGATCTCCTGTAAATCGAATCGAATGATTGGAAATATCTTTTTACGTGTCAGATTTGTTAACGAGTATTAATTTTAAGAATTATTATTGAACGTATCAGATATATTTAACGATCATTAACATTTTTTATAAAATCTTTATTTAACATGACATTTATATAGGACAATTTTAGACTTCGTACAAAATTTATTAAATCACAAGAAATATTAAAATATCTTAAAATTAACACTTTTCGTGTATTTATTTGTTTGCACACATTGGTGATTTGGAATTTTTATGACTTCATTTTAAATAATGTATTTTGATACGTCATTGTTTGAGATTTAAGACAAATAGTACTGTTCCTTTTAGATAATTTCTTAAAGTATTTTTTATAAAAAATGATTTGAAATACTGTATTGTTTCTTCCTTACACCACTTGACAAAAAAATAACTTTTTTATGTTTTATTTTTAAAAAGTTATATATAGTTAGGGTGTACCGCTTGAAAATGTTTTATTATTTGATTTATTAAGTTAACTAAAATAGTATTATAAGAAAAAGTAAAAGTAATATCAAAAGTTTAGTGTTCCGTTGCTGAAGAAATCTAACAAGTAATAATCATAGCCAGCCGGAGGGAAAGTTTGAGTATGGCAAAATCCGAATAAGATGAAAAGATGTACAGAAACGTCATTGTGTGTTTTAAAAATTGTTAACGATGGTTAAATATATCTGATAATTAACAGTATTGCATTGGGAATTATGGAAATCGGATAAGATAAAATTACGTTTGAGGCTCAAATAAACGGATTGGTCACATTCTCATGCGTATGACCCATCCGTCTGAATAAAATATTTCCTGCCCAGAGGTTTTTGTGATAATGAAAACTTTTTTTCTAATTTGTTATGGACAGGCCTTGTCTTGTAGTTTAGTTTGATGATGTATGGGCGCCTGAACGTCTATCGACGCCAGACCGAGAACTTCTAATCTCAATTCCGATGTGCAGTTCTCGTCTGACGTGTGGCATCAGATTAAGTCCAAAGATCAAGTTCGCGCTGAGCTGTTTACCTGGCGTATGTGTGTGTGTGTGTCCTTTAGTTTGCTCTTACCTCTCCAATTAAGCAACCCCGTATCACCAGCCTCGAAAACGGTAACGCTTTAGCTATTCTCTCGAGCCATCTGCTGTTATGAACGGAAAGTTTTCAACACTACCAGAATTTTCCAGACATGAGTTTCCCACTCGAGCCTAAACAAGGAATGTTTATCCTTTCTTAAAATTTCGAGGTATAAGGTTTAAACGATGTCCGTATCTCATCGTTGCACATTTCTGCTGTTTTGTAAAATATTTCTCTTATTTCTTTTCTGTTTCTTTAATTAGTTTGGGTTGACGAGGTTTGTGAAACGTGTAGAGTCAAGGTTAAATGGTTTGACTTTCCATTGGAAGTTTTTCTACATATTCGGGCGAAGTATCTGGAGAAGGCTGTCGGTGTTAGTAGCTTGGATATTGGAAAGCAGTAATGCGTTCGTGTATGTCGAGAGGAAGCTTGGCTAATATTGCGTGCCTTATCGTGGGGTTTACAGAGGACCGATAGGGAATCCGTTCTATATACTCTGTTGCTGTTGCAGGGAAATGCACGTAGCCTCTGCGAACAGGGCACGTAACTCTCGTGAATATTCGACCAATCTCCCCAAATCTCAATTTCGTTTATTATTAAGAAAGTCGGATTTCTTTTACTGGCAGAAGGGTGGAAAGCGTTTCTCGCAGAATGTTACTTAACGACATTTCTACTCAAACTCACGGTCAACCTTAAACATGTCTTTCTGCTGCGATAGGGAGTTGACGAATAACCCAGCAATATATTCCCGATTTTTATCTTGAGCTGCAAACACGTGACTGAATGGTTTGCTGTTTTTAGCGTGGTGGGGTCTCTTACTTATTAAATTACAAATTAGTTACCGTGGAAAATTATTAAAAATAGGTTCTAACAATAAGAATAGCATTTAATAGTTACATTTACCTGACTTCAATTCATTAAATAAACCGACCAACATGTCGAAAACAATTTAATAAAAAATAACATAACATCATTATTTTTCTCAGAACGTCCCCGGGTGTACTAGTATAAAAACACAGTTTATATGCATAGTTATTTAAGTATGAATAATATTTCGTTTTACAAAAAGCGATTTTTATATAAAATAGTTTTCTTTAACTTTTTATACATGCATTTTTTATTTAAAGTTATTATGATAATTAATTGCACGACCAGACAAATGTTTAATTTGAAAAACATTTACACAGAAAATGTTTTTTTCCTTTAAATAGTAGGACCTTTTGATGCTACTTTCCGGTCTTTCTCTAACAGTATTTGAACATAGAACGATAATTCTGTGTTCACTTTAGTCTACTGTTAGAGTGAGGCGCAAAGTAACGTCGAACCGCTCAACATTTCTCATATTATAATTTGTCTGGAAAGTAGGGTCGTATTATTAATTAAATCCGACGTTAAATCTATTTGTAAAAAATTATTTTCTTTAAAATTTTTAATACTTACGTTTTTATAAAATTGTTTTCTTTTAATCCTTAATTATTCGTTTTTGTAGAAAGTTTTCATTTTATACTTGTGCACCTTTGGACGTTTCACGAAAAGGGACTTAAAGTTATAAATAAAGTTATTTAAAAAAGGGTCTCAACGTTGCTTATTTTTTAAGAATGTCATTTCCTCTGAACTTCAAATCCAAACACAAAAAAAACGACGCGTAATGATGAATTGTTTCCTGATTCAAATTTGAAAAGCAGGCTTAGACATTCCCGTTGAGAAAATATAATTAAAATGTTTAAATTCAGATACTAGACGGTTAATTCCACAATATGTTAACCGCTTTGACTAACTCCGTACTTCACGTTCATCCTAAACTCGCATGTCCAGTCGATTTTCAAAAGACGAAATGTAAGTGGAAACATCCTCTTTGTAATATTAATTCTTGTACAGTCTAACTTGACAGTAAATTGGCATTATTATGTATTGTAGTTCCGAAAGTCTTGTCTTAGAAAATGAACATTATTACATATTTGTTTCTAATAAATCCTGACGTATCCTATATCATTTTTATGAATAAATAACTAAACTAAAATCCCTGTTGCTAGTTCGAACATGTTGGGAATAAAACGTAAGATAATTCGCTTAGAATTTCGAGATGTTATTACAATTTGACCTCTGTAAACACAAGTTCCCTGCAGCTCATGGGCCAGTCAGTAATGTATTGAGAAATCTATGTCCTATATTTACCTACTCCCAAATTCTTGGACGCAGTTTCTATTTCCTTGAGAGTCAATGAGTTATTTCGGAATAGAAATATTTGTTCGTAATTTGACTCGGAAATATCTTAATTTTTGTTACTCAGTTTGTAATTACTTAAAATATAGATTTGTAGCTAGTTCAATGACTGAATGTTCTGGAAGGATATATTTGGTTTGCAATCTAAACGCAAATCTTCAAGGCATTCAGTATTTGTCTTATACAAAGCTTTGGTATGCTGTAACTCTGCTAACGTCATTGTGGTTGAGCACTAAAGCTTAATAATAGCTAACTTAAATATGCTCCCGTTTTCAACAATGTATTCAATTTAAAAAGTGAAACTAAGAATAAAATTATACGTCTAAAGAAGTTTAGTTATTTATCAAGTTACATGTTACGCTTTTTGTCATGCAATCGGAAAATGAACAAGCTACTATTATTCAACACTAGATCGGCGGCTAAAAATATGGCGTCCTGTTTCACTATAGGTTTCCAAATAAATTTACGCACCTAATATTAGATTGAGCATGTGTAACGAGGTCAAGGCCCTTCCCTACCTACACCGGGAATCACACAGTTTGTCGTAATTTAAGTCGTCTAGCTAAAAGTGTATTAATTTCACGTCATCAAATAATAGTCGATAAATTATAATTATTGACCAAAAATATTATTTTTTGTAATCGTAGCAATTCGGCAGGGCGATTATACAAAAACTGCGACTTGTTTGAAAGTCTAGCATACAGTGGTTGTGTATGTCGCTGGTTATGCAACGATATCAACACCAGGAAGTTGGCTTTTCAATTTAGCCGACAGGTCATGGCAATTTCGGAACACACAATTATAACGTTTAAAGTTAAGAAAACGTCGGTTGCAGTAAATTTTATAATTCAACGAGCAATCTTTGACATTTATTTTAGCATATTTAGTAAAATTCGTTAAAGTTCCTTACATTTTCTTCTATTGGACAAGCAGAAGTTATATTAATTTTCATATTCTGTAGTTCACACGAGTATAATTCGTTACATCCGGCAGTTTTAACATGTGTAATGCGTTAATCCTAAACTCGATGAAATGCTGTTGCTGAATAATGTTTTAAATCGTATGTTACATACATGAGTCGACTACAAAGTCGATTCTGAGCATACAAACATGTATTTTCTTTTTTTCTTTCTGCGGAAGAAAGCGGGCCAGTAAAAGCCCCCGCCATCATCAGTGTCCTCCAAAAACCTCATAAACGTCGCAACAAAATATTCCTTATCTGTTCAAAAGCAACAATATTCCTGTTGTGTGAGAACGTATTTTCGCGGCTAATTGAAATAAGTGTCATGAGTTCGTGATGCAAAGAGATATTTATATATTATGCGAGAGGAAATCCCTAGTGTTATATCCGTAACGACGCAGGTACAGCGACGTGTTTTTCATATTTCTTGGAACATTATTTATAGATCATGCGAGAAAAAAATTGCATGTTGCTCCGCATTCCAGAAGGATTCAAGGCCAATGATTCAAGCAGCCGGATCAGCTGTGACACATTACCCGAAATATCCTCCGCTGTGCTTCCCAAACGTCTCTCGTAGAACCTATTGAAGGTTAGAATCCTGCAATGCGTCATTATAGTACAAACACGTAGGGGGAGGGGGGCTTAAAGACGTTTAAAGCTTTTTAAACATCTCAGGCGGCATTTGCAATGTTGCGAACTGGAGCATTTACGTTATACAGTCGTTTTGGTAATATGAACACTTACGACACTTTCTTTTGAGTAACAGGCTGCATGAGGGTGATCCTGAAACAGGCAACTTCCCTTTAAAGTATAGGAAGGGAGTTGAAAAGGGGAAGGGTTGACTAGGGCCCCTGGGCTATAGTTTAAGGATCCTACTCGGTGTTTCACCTAAAGAGATGTAGGGAAAACCCTAGAAAACCTGCATCAGGTAGGTCGGGCATTGGGTACTATACTCAAGCCCTTCCGAATGGCGGGAGACGAGTTAGCTGTGGGGTTGCAGCATTCCCTTCTTCGTGTATTCTCCAGTTTTAGGAGGCTGTTGGCCGACTGATCCAATGGGATCAGCGAACAACTCTTGCCATGGATTTACGACGATACCATATAGATTCCCCTCGTTATTTCTGGCATTGAGAGAGTCTGAATACAAATGGGTACGTTTTATAAGCTACAACACTATTAATGTTGGAACACTGTACTCCTGTACTTAGGGCTTGACTTGAAACTTTTACATTTGGATGAGATGATGTAACTACCTCATTTTAGTCCAGGATTTCAACAACATACGATTCCTCAAATTTTATATACCAACACTAATGTGCTGCGTAATGTACAATTGTTAGAGATGTTTAAACGCTACAAATTTGAGCAGTTATAAGCATTACAATTGGAATAATTAACTTGAATAACATTACATATAAAGAATTAACGACCCATATTACAGACTTATACACAAATTTTTGAATATTTAACAAAGTAGACCAGGATCACAATGGATGGTCGAAACGTCTAGTTTATGGTTTGATTTGACCTTTTTTTGTTGTTTTTCAAAATTTTGTGTATAAGTCTGTCGTACGTGTCGTTAATTCCTAATATTTATCAGTTATAAGCATGCTAATTCAAACGGTTTATTTCCGTCGTCTTTACGTTGCCACCAAACTATCAGTTAATAAATGTTCAGTGCGATGTATGTATAATGTACGGTCGATTCTATTTACATAAATTGGGGAACGATAACGTATCAGAACTGCACACACACACGAGTAAATATGATGGCAAGGCTTTACTTTAGGAATGACTTACAGAATGTTTATATGGAAAATTAAAAGGATTCGTTATTGTCTCATAATGGACATCTTTGAAATTTTCTACAAATTTCATTCCAAATTGTTCAAAGTTCCGGTAATAACGTCAGTTTCTGAATAAAAATAGCATTTTAAATACACCTGTTTGTTCAGCTGTGATTGTGTACTTGCCAGGTTTCATAAGGAGAGTGGAAGGGGAAGGGAGGGATAAAAGAGCAGAGAATATGGTTGCTAGTAAAGGAAACCGGGTAAACAAGTTTAGCTGTTTATTTATCTAATAAAATGTGGAATAAATATTTATTTCTGTGCAAAAATTATTTATTTCTGCACTGCACACGGTCTGTGGCTGATAAGCATCTTTTACTTGCACTATAGAAGCTAAGTTATTTTATTTATGTTAAAAAGAATTACTTAAGTAATAATTGGTCGCAAAGTTACATCCGTAAAATCAAACTAATTTCTGTGCATTTATATCAATTGAATCAATAAATGGCAGCCAATATCTCGGAAACAAAAGGCACCACAACGTTTCATTCTTTCATTGAAACTGCCTCAGTAATAGATGAATTATTTGAATTCACGCATTTTGGCAGCATTGTGCGTTTAAAGAACACGCTTTTCGAAATTTCTCTCCATAATTTAATTATTTAACATTGCAGGAAATCCAGGAATTATTTTTATTCAGAAAATTAGGTTGAAATGTCGCCATCTATACTAAATTTGTTATAGTTTACCTGTGCACCTGTCGAGGTTCAAATGAGAGGATCGAAACCATGTGCTATGTTTTTATTTTATTAAATTGTTTCTGGCATGTTGGCTGGTGTATTTATTTATAGATTCTGTGTAGTGCGAGGTTGTATGAGTTTGCTGTGATTCATGATTTTAAGCAGACGAGGTCACTACGGTAGCGCTCATGAATAGATAGTATAGAGAAGTTTTATGTATGTGATCTTATTAAAAACGAAAATTACAAGCAGCTGCGGTATTCTACTAAGGTATAAACACAATCTTTAAAATTTGCTATCTGTGATATTAAATTTGCTAATCTTGTTGTTTTTACACCGTAGTTCTGAGATTATTCGTTGACCTAACTACCATTTGCTGAATATTAAAGCCGGATTATGTGTCAAATGTATAAATAAATAAACATGTTGCTATGAGTAGATTAACGCAATGTCTTTCGACTCGAAACACTTCGCCCATTTTCTAACCTCTCCCTAATGCGCCTCATTTGGGGATCAACTGCCAACTCCAATTCAAATAAAATTCAAGCCAAGCAAAACAATCCTTAGAATCATTTCCAACTCCCCATGGTACCTTCGAAACTCGGTAATTCTGGTGATATTCGCCGCCAATAATAAGCTAAACAAATATTAATAACCGTAAAAATATACACAGCTCAGTGAATTTTTTGTCACTGGACATTCAATTACATCACATAGTCATGTTAATTATTTTTTGCCGAATAAATACTATATATCACGTAGAAACAACTGTAATATCCTCTTATATAAGTTATCGTAATAAAAAGAAGAAGAAAATTCGCCATCGAAACTGCTGCACCCGTGCATTAAACCGCCTTCTGCTTGGCCCAAGTGTACACTTTTTTACTTTGTTTCTCCGCACCAGTGGTCCAATAACGACGCATAAGTCTCAATTACCGTTCATCCTATTTCTACATAGTCCATGTAGACTAGATTTCAGTTTTTATGCTGTGGTACGTTAAGCATGATTACTTATAACGTTGATTGTCTTCTCTCTCGCGCGCTGTCTGCTAGTTTCTTGAGTAAATGCTTTTAAATATGTCGATGAGGGAAGGTTTTTTGTCGGGTCAGTAACAAGGTCCCAATCGTGTGGGCACATACTGACACATTTAAGGGTTCTGAACACGTCAGACAAAGACTGCTCCAGTGTGCAGACGTTTAGGTTTGGTAGATGGAAGATGTAGTCAAATAAAAGTGTGGTAGGGGAAGGCAGCGATAGCAATATGTAGATCTGGAACTAGTCTGGGACAAACCAATAACTAGGCCGGTATCAGACAACGGAAAAAGCTTTTTCCGCGGTTGTAAATTTCAAAACCTTCCTCGCTTTTACGGACTCGCGTCGATCGATATCGCTTTTATCTATTTGTGTTAATTTTCTATGCATCGAGATGTTATACAAGCGGCAGTTGAGTGTTTACGGACGTGAAGGTCGAGCGCTGCTCCGTCCCGGTTGGAAAGTAGTTGGGTGCAAGCAAGCAAGCCATGTTCCATGAATGAAGTGGGGTTGCGGGACCTGGATTTCTATTGGCAGTGGGTCAGTGACCAGAGTGTTGCGAGTCCGCCAGGAGGTGCTGCGCGCAGTCGGCTCGCAGTTGAGCTCAGCTCCGGACAGCCAGCAGCCAGTGCACTGCTCTTCGCACCGGAATCGACATGCCCAAACCCAAGAGCCTGGCCAAGCTGGCCAGGTACCTCAAGATGAGGACCAAGGTGAGACCGCTGTCGATACGACGAGATTGCCCTGTTTTCCCGTCGATATGTTTACCAGCGTGTGTGTTTTGCGATCGCGAGTATCGTTCACTCGGGGTCATTTTTATGAAGTGTTAGCCACTGTTCTAGGTTCAGTCTGTTCCGTGTTGTGTGCTTCCGGTATTCCCGCCCGCCCGACAGAGGGCAGATGGCTATTGTTTCATTTTTTCTACTTCAGTAAAACTACGTGAACCGGCAAATCCCGGAGTACTTTTATGTAAACAAAGTTGGCATTTAAAAATTTTTTAGGGGAACACAGCGGAAAGGTGCACAGATTGAAGAAAGTGTAGAGTGAAAGTAGGCTCCGAATAACATGTGTTGAGTTTGAGGGTCGATCATTCTGTTGCACTTATTTGAAGACAACTAGAGGTGCTCTAGATTTAATCAAATGGGGAACCTCATGAGACCAATCAGAAGACTGATCCCTAGAAGAGAAGCACGGGTACCTGCCAGATCTTTCTAACTTTTCTGAATCAAAATTATTCATTAAACACTCGCTTGTGTAGTTGTTGCAATTGAAGAAAAGAACTTTATTTTTCGTATCGGACATATATCACTGTCCTATTCAGGATTGATTCGGTCTATTTGAAAAGCGTTCAGAAATTGTCATGCGAATGAACTGCGTGTATTTTTGAGCAGTAGTACGAAGTCTTCGTAATTTTTGGGCAAACAATTCGTCTTCATTGCTTCTCTATCCCATCTGTATTTAGGGCTTTATTAGACAACGTAACTATTCTCTGTAAGTAGAATATCAGATGTCGCGCCATTATAACTATATAGAACCTTACATGTTATTGCTAAACGTACTTCTCGCTTAATGTCCTCGATGCATGATGACTTATGTTGACATGTTGTGGGTCCCTGACTCTCCTCTTGGTCCAGCACGAAACCAGAATCATTCGTTTGTACTAACGTTTCAAACTTAGACCGTGGACATCCTAACGCAATGGAAACTTAAGTCGACAATCATTTTATATCACGCAATCTCTGGCAATTACGGTAGTTGATTCACCGTACTTCCGTTCTCACTTCCATTTAATCCCAGATGATTCTTGTGCAGATAAAACAATGAAAACATTTGTTGGCGATGTGATGATTTAAAATACGACGACGCACGAATTGGGAAGGAGTTGTTGCATAAAGATGAAGTAGTGATAAATATTTATAGCTCGCTCTTAAAGAGGGTTTGTTGTTTCTATATATTTTGATTGGTCTGTTTTCATTTGCGCCACCTATTTTGTTTTGTGTTGGAGAATCTGCAAGCATCTTGTACAATAAAATAACTATACCTTAACGCTCCAAGGTACAGTTGTTTTTTGTCTAACTTCGACTTGCTTTGCGTTATTCTGATCTGAGTAATAGCTTTACAGAAGTAAAGCCATGTTTTTATTTCCTATTCCTTAGAAAGTACTGCGAAGTAGTGATCTGGAATGCAACATGACTACACGCAGAAAAATAAAAAGATCCCTCGATGAGGTAGAACCGTGATGAGGCAGCTGGCTTTCGACCTTGGAACTACGTCCTCTGTTTTTTTGAAGCGCGCACGCCAGCCAACTGGGATGAGAATTCATGTGAGGGATGTAACAATAGCAGAGACCCACTTCCCACGGCTACGTGCCATTTCTCAACATCCTCTTTAAGTCTACAGAAAATTTCATATCTGACCAAGTGCCTAGTTGACGATAGTGACGCATTCGTGCTTGCAACCCTTTTCCAAAACGATTAAATTTCTTTTCACAAAAAAGCTTTATCCTTGTCACCTGTGCCTTAATACACTATTCAGGTAGCAATCCTATTCCATAAATGTCCTTTAAATTTTACGCAATGCGTTTGAACAGCATCCTGTTCATTTTGATAACTGATTTGATGTTAAAGTTGTTTAATGCGACACTAAAATGTTGTGTAGAAACTTCGAGGTTAGCAAAACTGCACTCAGGCGTGAATGTAAACAATTGCTGGCCTTCGGTTTATTCAGATTACATTTGAATAGTCTATTAAGGCCATAGCTTCCTGATATGAGAATCGCAACTCTCTGTACCTTTTGCATCGGACTCGTTTTTTCATGGCAAAGATCCAAGTTGGTCGAAGATCGGCTGGAAACCGGGCAGTGGTCATCGTCTCAACGAAATATTTCTAATTACGTAGATAATCTGTTTTGGCAACTTGTTGATGCGTCAACGAGTAAAAGAATCCTTGACTTTCCGGTTTTGCGAAAACGGCTGTGTGACCTGGCACTGCCGCAATTCTTCCCCCTCAATATAGCTAAATTATGAATGAGTTTGTTTCCATAAAGCACGATCTTCCTAAATTAAGCGGTTTCCAGCTGGCGCGTGCAGCTAAACGCAAGTGTAGATTGAGTTCCAAGTTTCGTAATGATGAAATGAGGCTTGGGACGGCGTTGCATCATGCGATTGCCCGCATGTGTTGTGACTTCGCGCGGTCTGAACTGACTTATTACATTAATACGAAATGATGGAATCGCGTCGCCTAAATTTAACTCGCATAAGATGCAGAAATAAACGGAAACTCCGAAACCTATTAAAATTTTGATGAAAAGTAAGCTTATGTCGTTCAGGATCATCTAAATCATCAACCTCAATTGTGATGGCACGGTGGATCACCTAGAATTGAAATACCTGTATGTGATTGTAAGTGTCCAATTTGCCACATCCTTGCATCACCCTTTTTACATTTTGAAACAACCTAAATTTAATAACATTAGCATCACTAGTTGCTCATTACTTGTTTTCTGTAATTTGTTACATTGTTGACCTTTCTGTCAGTCTTTGCTTTTTCAAACTTAAATTTTGTTAGTGTCCCTCATTCTTCCTAATATGTTTACAGTTGTTATTTAGCATGAATTGGAACCAGTAATAAGAAACTTAAAACAAATTATTGGAACATGCTTGATGGATGCCCCAAACTCTTTATTCCCTTATTCATCTATCCCACTGATCAACATCTAATAAGACTGGCTATGTTCATGAGAGCCTTGAATCAGCTCTATAGCTTAAAGGTTGGTATGCTTTGTGGCTATAGTAAGGGAACCGGATTTGATTCTCAGTTGTGCTGAATATTTTTCAGTCTTCCTGTTAAAATAAACTTTTCTTTGAAAGTATCACCACACATGGGCATATGGTTCCTTTATAACACAGTCCTATCATATTTCTATATGTGACAACGCATGGTGAAGAAAAAAGATGGCAGTCAAAATAATAAATTGAATTGTATAGAAGAGATAAGTCATTGACTCACCTTAAATTGATAGTAGGTAGCAACTGGGATGGAAGTCAGAAAATGTAAATTTTTTAGGGACAACATGCCAGATCTTCTTTTGTAGTGAGAGGTTGTAATTGTGTACTTACCTAATTTGAGGTGTGTTGTCAACCAACACGCTGTATGGATCTCTTCTTTTTCTCTCTTTCATCTCCCAATAAAGTATGAAACAATGTAACCTATATATGACATAGGAAAATTATATATATATAAAGGAAAGCGACATAGAAAGTAGGTGACTTACCTGAAGTTCATAGATGGTAGGCACTTTGTGAGGCTTGGAGTACTTAAATTTTCAGAAAGTTAGGAAGTCATTTCCAATGATCTGCTAGCTGACGACTGAGCAGCCAAAATTTGCTTCTAGTTTTAAATACTTCAAATTTTTCAATGGAGCTTATATAATGATTGATAAATTGTAAGTAGTTGTATTATTTTTTTATGGTTGATTAAATTGTGAAAAATAATGGGCACTGATATTTGAATTTATCTGCAGTAATATAATTCACACTAGATTCCAATTCAAATCCTTGGGTTCATCAATTGGAATTTATTTTAGAGAATGCCAAAATGACTAACTATTTGTGTTGGTTACCAGGTGCTGTCTATGAGTGAGGAGCTGCGTAGAGCCCTCTATGCCAGCAGTGCCGGGAGTCTTGATATAGAACTCTTTCTTCCTGATTTGGCTGGAACCACCGAGATTCTTTCAGAAGAACATCGCCGTAAACTCTGCAGACACCTTCCTGCCAGAGCTGAAGGTATGTTGTGAACTTCTCTAGACCTCTATTTAATTCAATTTCAATATTTTTGGAACTGTAACATTATTTTAGCTGATATTTATACTTTCCCAAGTCTATATTTGGATTTCATATTTCTGCAATTGTACCCACTTCAAGTTACATAGTAAACTTAATGACTTAAATTAATGGGCTGTCAAAATTGATTGCTAGCTTAAATATAATCAGCCTACAAAGCTGTTCTTATTAATCTTTGTAAAACAGATGCTTTGAACCATTAATTAAATTTTACTGTTGCATAAAATAAAAATAATCACAGTTCTGAGAAATGCTAACAGTATAAAATTAATATATTATGTTTTTTAAGCAATTAACTTTTCCTCCTTTATCTTTAGGATATGTATGGACACTAGTATTCAGTACATCACAGCATGGATTTAGCTTGAATTCAATGTACCGTAAGATGAATCGTCTGGAAAGTCCTATCTTGATGGTGATTGAGGATACAGAAAACAATGTAAGTTTACAAGTACACATTTAAGATGTGATATCACTTTTTATCTACATTGTTGTAACCTAAATTATCAAATATATATTTTCAGTGATAATTGACTTGGATTTTGAGAGGCTCATGTTTTGATTTTAGGTATTTGGAGCTCTAACTTCATGTGCACTTAAAGTTAGTGATCACTTCTATGGAACAGGAGAGTCTCTTCTTTTCAGATTTACTCCTGAATTCCAAGTATTTAATTGGACTGGGGAAAATATGTACTTCATCAAAGGAAATAATGAGAGCCTGTCTATAGGAGCAGGAGAGTAAGTTCTATGTCAGAAAATTACATTATCAAAATAATTAAAACTATTAATACTTATGTTATTAAAAAAAACTAAATTTTTAATTTTTCAGTGGTAAATTTGGTCTGTGGCTTGATGGGGACCTCTACCAAGGGAGAACAGAACAGTGTGACACCTATGGAAATGAACCTCTTTCACCTCATGAAGATTTTGTGGTGAAGACTCTGGAGTGCTGGGCTTTTATATGAATCTCTTGTTTTATATCCTGGCTCAGAGTATCTTCACATTACCCATACCAAGAAAGTCTGCGCTTTATCAGATAGAAAGATTAGCATTTGACTGCCTGTGACCTGCACTTTTCGGTATGATTCAATGATCTGAAATGTAGTTTGTGCTGCAGTAACATCACTGTGGCTATGTATATTTGTGTATGGAGTCATTCAAGTTCAAACTTGGAGAGGCTATTTTCTTCCAAGAAGAATTAGGAATACAAATAAATTATGTACAGTGTATATACACCACAAGTCCTAGCATAACTTGGCCGTCAGGGAGTGCAATCATAAGAAAGAGCTTATTTATAAAGCTTTCTGCTTCCATAACCTTCAGAGTCAAAATACCATGATTGTGATAATGTTTGGCTTAAGGAAACTAAGACAATCAGATATTTGCAGTGTGATGACACTGAAGATGGCATTGAATTGTTTACAACTGCAAAATGTCCAGATCTTAAGCTGTGAAGTTGATACACAAATGTACCAAATGCGATGAGCTTTAACATGAAAGAATTCTATTTGAGAAATTAATGGACCAATATTGAGTTGTTGGCAGTACACGCCAAATACTGGCAAAGGCTGCTTATTTGACCGGTTTCTTAATTTGTAAGTGAAATAATGAGGATTGTGGAAGGTCTCTGGTATTTAAAAGCAAACTTTATTTCTTGTTGTCTGCATTGGAATTAAATTTGTGATTGATTAGAATTAGAAATTTTAGGACTATTTTAGACTTCATTATACAAGTATCTAAGATAGTGAGCATTAAATTTGTTTGCACAGTGTTTCAATTGAATGTCAACTTGCTACCCTTAATGAATAAGCTTATCTTGCTGAAAATTTGTTTTGAGATCTGGAGAATTAATGCTAAAACAACGAAATAATTTGAATTTGTGTGAATACTACACCACTGCAATGCAAGATTTAAGTGTGCTGTATATATGAGGATGAAGACTGGTGATAAGTTACCAAACAGTTTGTCTTAATTTTTGATCAGTTGAGACAAGTGATAATTTATTTCTACTAAATAAAATAAAAACCAAAGTGAAATTGTGTCTTGATTCGTGTGACTTACAATTCACTAATAGGAAATTACTTTCAATTTTAATAAATTTGTCAACAATAGGTTCACTTTACACACCAGTTTTAATTTTTAAATATTCACAGGATGCCAGTTTTTGAATCCAAAATGGTTACATTTGGTATATTTTTATAATTTTACAGATAACAAGACTATGTATTGTACAAGTATATATAAATATCAAAGCCATATTAGTGAGGTAAGGCCATTGTTAAAACTAAATATAAATTGTCAAATATTCTGTATAAATATCTAGAAACTAGCTTAATGTAGATATTTCTATAATTTAAACACTGCTCTTCACATAAAATCACAGATATACTTGTGATTTTATTTAACATGAGTGGGTAAACTGATGTATTTAACGTAACTGTAAATAGTAGGTCAGAAGATGAACATGATTTACATATTTTTATAAATTTGCTTACTTGGCCTTTTGTTTAAATTTACAGGCAAAATATAGTGCTGTTTATTTGAAATGAGCACATAGTATTTCAAAAAAATGTGATGAGTAGTATTTTGGTAACCGCTGAAGTGGATGAATGTGATTACATGGAATGCTTTGTTTTATTGATGTAGCTTCATTTTGTATGTTTATTTTGTTAAATATATTTTTTTGCATATAAATATTCAATGAAAGTTCTGTTTTTTATTTATTGCTCCATTTTGCAAAACTTTATTAACAGAATTTTGCTTACCTGCTTCATTTGTCATTAGTTCCACAAATTACCCAACTTCCTGTTAAAATAAATTGGATAATCACTTAAGTACATGAAGTGGATTCAGTTCTAAATATACCAACAGCCAATTTTATTAAAGTAATAATCTGAAATGTAAAGAAATGAATTGCAATAATGTTCCAAAATAAATAACACATTTTTTAAATATATTAAAGTTTGAGTTGAGCTTGCAAAAATTTTCTTATACAGTTTCCTATTTCACTTGTGGAATAGTTTGTTTCAGGTAGCATAAGAATTTTAATGGAACATTAAATACATGACATTGCAATATAAGAATGAACATTTACTACTTGTAATTGGTGTTTGTAAATTGAATTTGTTACATTCAGATTGTAATTTGTTCATAAATTACATACAGCCATCATTGTTTTCATAAAATTATTTCACCTTTGCAGTCTTGGTAATTCAGTCAAAACAGAAGTGCAAATAACCATAGACATATGTTGAGTAGAAATTCTTAAACTGAATTTGTAAATGGCATGGGTCAGTTTGCCCAATAGTGTAGCATGGGTTTCAGTTGCCTGGGGTATAGTTAAAATTTGCCATTATATTAGGTAATTAAAATAAGACTCCAAAATTGCCATAAAATCTAAAAAAAACTTCCCAGCAAGAATAAATTTATTTTGTGTTCAGGATTCAAATTTTTAATTATTTGTGAAATTTTGCCATCCCCCTAAAGGTGCGGACAGGTGGCAGGTTGTCCCCACCAATCCTATCATGCTACACCTCTGTATCTGCCACATTTCCAAGCCAGTTATGGCGACAGAAGACTTGAAAATTATGCCTTGTATGATTTTGCTTATATGAAAAGATGTTACTGCATAGCTTAAAATATATAAAAGATTGAATATAATGCTCATTCAGTGTTACACTGTAGTGATATACTGATTAAACAAAAAAAGGGATCCAGATTAGTAGTCAAGATACATTTGAAATCCAACATTGTCCATCCAATTAAGTAGATTCTTACTTAAACCCAAATTATCCCCACTATCTCCAATAAAAAGTATTAACTATTTGACTTTCATTTCAATGTAAGCTGTGTGTATTTAATAGAAAGTGTTGAAAATTGAATGATCATTTGTATGAAATATTTGACTTGTAAACAAAAATGTTTGGGCATATGCAATTTTTAATCTAGGTGACTAACCAGAATACAATTTTCTAAAACGATCTACCAGAATATTTTACGTTA
Organism: Eucriotettix oculatus; assembly: GCA_034510155.1. Taxonomy (NCBI): domain Eukaryota; kingdom Metazoa; phylum Arthropoda; class Insecta; order Orthoptera; family Tetrigidae; genus Eucriotettix; species Eucriotettix oculatus. The sequence continues at coordinate 86,673,370 of CM067379.1, forward strand.
GTTGTAATTAAGTCTTAATCCTTAATTATTCTTTAAATACAAAGGTTTGTGTGATGACACATTATTTTCTACAAAGTCGTCATATACCTGCCAACAATTTAACAAGGCAAGTACAATAAATTAAATGAAAATTTGGTCCTGCAAAGAGTGGCCATATACAAGAAACATGTTGTAAATATGTTTTTCAAACTTCATCAATTAAAATGTCAAAAATGGAGACGTTCATTAAGAGAGAACAGAATATAGTCAAAATTAAAATAGTGAATCATTACATACAAAGTGTAGGCCACTAACATTTAATATTGAAAGTATTAGTAGTTTTTTGATTTTGCTATAAAATTTTATTTGTTAAATACATCAATTTTGAATAAAATAAAATTTCAGAATATTTATGCAAATAATATATAAATATGTAACAATTATGCTCTAGTTATTGCAAGCTTTCTACACAAATAAATTGGAAACCATTTACAGAAACTGCCCTAACCATGATTTTCATTTCTTTGTTGCATCTATATGTTTTTCAGTTACTGTAATTTGGTAAGGTAGATTTGATTACATTTTATTTTATTATTTATTTGTCTGATTATTAATCAGTTTAATTTATACACCAAAGTTGTGTCCTTTTTTACCATGAATGAATGTTTTGCTGGGTGTTTTTATAGCAAGTTTTAATTTACTTCTGTATATTGTAGATAAAAACATCATTGCCTTTAAGGTAGAGAGAGTATTTTAGTAAAGCATACATATTTTAAATGCTTATTAGAAGATGTGATAAGAAACAAGCATAATGTTAAAAAATGCACGAATGTGTTTTATAATCGTGGAAAATAGTATGGTATTTCCATATTTGTTATTAGCATATTGACATGAACTGTTTAATAATGTATGTTAATTATAAACATGTATATCTGTACAGATGAGTTGTTACAAGAATTAAAGTTGACATAATAAGTTGGACATGTTTGATTCAAGTACAATATAATAGATAAAATGCAAATGAGTGTCATAGGTGCAATATTAATGAAAGTGATTACAATTTGACATGTTCTTATTTAAACATAAATGTTTGTGTGTAGTGAGGCGGGGCACTAGTCATTCATAAGGCATTGTGGTGCTTAAATTTGTTCATGTTTATTAAATATGCCATTGAAGCAAAAATAATAGTTTAGTGATACAGCATTTTTGTAGGATTAAATGTTATTAGCTGCTGTGATTTAAGTCTGTAGCTAAATTAAAAAATTTGTTTTGAATATTTTTTTAAAACAATTTTGCTGTTAAGTGACATTATTAATCTGAATAAAATTAGAAAAAATGTGTTCTACTTAGTGAAAGTCAAAGAAGGCATGTAGGTATTTGTAAGAATATTTTATATGTCATGTTAAAATGTAAATGTTAAATATCTACATTATCAGTGTACATTATTAGTGCAAACAAATTATAATTGCAGTAAGAGAAGACTGTATTTAAAGTTTTCGCCAGTCTTAAAACATACAGAATTCAAAAATGACTTAAATATTTATAACAATCCAAAGAGACATTTTCTTCTAAAATTACAAGCAACTAAAATAAGTAATACTCTTAATTTAAAAGATGGGAGCTTTAAATGCTAAGAAGATTTATCACACTAAATACATCCATATGTAAGCAAGCAGCTAATTACAAACCATATTCTGGTATTCAAAATATAGTCAAAAAAGGACGGATAAAAAGTTATTTTCATATGTAATCTCGGTGTTTTGACACTTAACAATTATTAATGTTTTAAATTTTGCTTAAATTTAATAATACAACTTTAATTTTATGTTGTGCCAAATAGTTATTTTAATGATGATTTTTTTAATAAAGCTTATGCTTTGTTGATGAAATTACTTAAACTTGAACAATGATAAAAAATACTATGGGAATAATCATCTGAACTGTCTAAAATTGTAATCACAATAGTCTCAAAAATATCAAAGTAATATATGTTGCTCTTTAGTAATTTTTATTTTCTTCTTTTATTGACTTTCTTACAAAAGAAATTATTATTTTGAGGATGTATCTGATTTTCTTATTTAAATCCAGTTTATATATAAATATACAAAGTTATTATATGAAATTTTAAGCTGTTATTTAATGCATGTATGTTGGACAGAAATAAATGCATAATTTTTCACTTTTGTTATACATTTTGAATAGATGACATGAAATTTCTGTATCTAAAAACACATATTTCTGTAATATATTTTCTTTGCAAAAGAAAGCAATTGCATCTTGATATCAAATTGAAAATATTTTTAAAATTTTTATATAGTGCCTGTGATTTCTAGTGTTATAAATGACTACATCATTTCTAAATGAAGGATTCTTATACATAATAATGATGAACTATAAAATATAAAGTTTAATTTTTTGGTTAAACTATTATTTATACATACTAATATATTTAATTAATGTGCACTTAAAATCAATATTTTAAATTTATATTACGGTACATACTGGTACCAATAAATTGTATTCAATATAGAGTTGGAATTTATTTAAAAAATAATTATAATTTCTTCATATCAAGTGGGACACTTATTCACTGCCATTTAAAGGCAGAATCTTTTTGCATGTTCAAGTTTTAAAACTTGTATAGTAAGGGTACTTAATAAACTTGAAATAAAGTGTCTCATTTATTGACCAGCTTAATATAAAAATAGTATTTTGAATTAAACAGTTTCTGTGATCATGTTACTACGTAAATAAACCTAATGAAATCTCTGCATTCATTCATATTGTGCTATAATCTTGGCTGAAAGGATAAAATTAAGAATTAAAAAGCTGTTACCATGAATACTTAAGAACTTAACTATTGCCACACATTTGTATTATGAATAAACATACAAGGTTCATGTGTCCAATCTCAAAATTATTCAGAATCATAGTTGTATAGTTTACACATTGTAAAGGAGATATTGGCAGATATGAAATAAACCTTCTTCTTCACCGGGCACTACAGCTCGGTGTGAGCCTTGGTCTCTGCCACTATGCGCCTCCAAACATCTCTATTCTTTGCCATGGTCCTCCATCCTCGAATTCTCATGACCATTAGGTCCTCCTCCATACCATCCATCCAGTTCTGGAGTGTCCTTTTCTTCTTGCCGAGTAAAGTTTTCCCTTCCACATTTTCTTTGGAAGTCTACTATCATCCATTCTTATAAGATGGCCCAGCCTTCTTAGTCTTGAGATTTTATAAATTTAACAATATCTTGGCCATTCATTAGATCATTCAGCTTGTGATTACTATGAATTCTCTGCTCGTTTTCATCCTCCTTCAAAGCCCCAAAAGTTTTTCTGAGTATTCTTCTTTCAAAGGTTCTAAAGGCCTTTGGCATCAGTAAGACTAAGTGTCCATGTCTTTGAGCCATACATAACAACAGTCTGAATCAACGTCCTGTAGACGTTTACTTTCGTGTTACAAGAGACTAGTCTGTTTCGGAGGAGAAATGAATTTGCATGGTAGGCATGGCTTCCAGCCTGAACTCTTTCTCTGATTGTATCATGCATCTGGTTATCAGATCTAATCAATGTGCCATGATATTTAAAACTAGAGACTCATTCAAATGATTTACTGTTGATGTTCAAGTTATGTGGGGGTGTTTGTGAAGGAGAGACCATTAGGTATGAAATAAATCACTAATTATAACTGTGGTCATGTATTAAATATATCTAAGAAGAGGCTAGGACTATTGCGCCAGTTATAATAAATACAAATTATATATATATATAAATTAATGAAACGTTTGTAACGTGACGAAGTCACAGGTTTTTGGATATTAGGATATATATATATATATATACACGAGTCAGGAAATGACATTGTCATGTTAATTAAAACAATTAATGGGGAAAGGACAGAGAGATAGAAAGAAGGTGACTTACCTGAGGTTCATAGATTCATTGAAATTCAAGTACTCTAAACCTCACAAGGTGTCTACCATCTATGAACCTCAAGTAAGTCACGTTCCTTCTATCTCTCTGTCCTTTCCCCATTAATTATATATATAATATACATACATACACACACATTTCAGTTTTCAGATAATGAGTATTATTTGCCTAGGACAAATTATACATATTATTTTTTGTACTAGGTCTGCCAGTTCAGTACTTCATACTAGAAGAAATCAGACTAAATTATTAAGGTTTATCATGTATGGTGTACTGTCATATCATTAAAGTATGTACACTTATGAAATTAACCTTTTTACTAGTCTGTTCAATTACCTTGATCCAATTACTATCACAGTGGAGTAGATGTACTTCATTAATAAAGAAAGGTAATTTTAATTAAAATTTATTTACCTTGGTAACAGTTTTTTAATAATTCTAAATATCCTCAACCTAATGTCAATTAGTTTTCAGACTGAACTTAGGTGGAAAAGAAAGATAATCTTAAAGTATGAATTATTGTTCCAATTATATGATTGTTGATATAAAACAAATTCATGATTTAAGTGAAAAAGAACTTCAACTTAAATATAAGGCGAAGAAATACACTAAAATGTTAGACATGTAATACTTATGTATGAACTGGTGTTTGCTGTACACACACTAATATAACAGTATTTTAGATATAATATGAATGTTAAAAACTATTTAATGTACACCTTTAGTATGATAATAAAGCCAAAAATAAGAAATGATTGTTTATTTTTCCAAGAAAGCATTTGCTTATATATTTTAAGTAAAGTGTTGATGGTGCCCATTCCTCACAAATAACAGTCACTTGACGAAGATGGTGTACTTGAGTATGGTGACCACTTGAATTGTCAAGTGCAGCTTGGTTGTTAATTCTTTCTTAAATAGAAATTGTAATGTCAAGCAAGCTAAAGGAAAGGGGTATTAGTAACAAGAAGTTTAGTGAGCCACAAATAAGCTAACAATGTAAATAATTCAAAATGTTGTAATAAAATCTTAACAGTTTCGGATACTCCTTAAATATATTTAGAAAATTTGGTTTAGAACCTACTTCTGAATACATTAACATTAAAATGGTAGGTTTTAAAGCAAAGTGATTCTTTCATGATGTCAATGTTAAAGTTAAATCATAGAGCTATTCTGTTTCAAGGAAACTATCAGTTCAATAATTATTTCTACCTTGCAATTCTTGCCTTCTGACATGGATAGTATAAGAAGAAATAAAACTTTATGGACCTAATGTAGGAGATGGAAATGGTCTCAAAGATTATAGATAAACAAGGCCCAAAGTGGAAAAAAGCTCATTAATGGCCTATTTATTGGTCAGGAACAAAAAAAATATGTCAGTGTCCTTCCTCGAGAATAACAAGTTGGTCTATGTTGGAAGTTTTGTTTGTGTAAAATGAGATGTACAAAAATGATAATATAAATTATTGTGATAAGTTGGCTGCAGAGAGACAGCATCTACTAGAGTAATGAAGATTATATAGTTAGCAATTTTAATTTCCCATATATCCCACAACTATTGAGAGATTGCTTGGAAAATGAAAGTAGTATAACGTCATGGCTGGAGCTGAACTCATACGAACAATGCTATCCAAAGAGTAGTGGGGGTAAACAGAGACAGGAGCTTAATCTTTTGAACAATGATAGTAGTGAAACATATTGTTCTCTCTTCTCTTATTCTGCTAAGAACTTTTCTCATTTGCTGGTTAGATTGCTTGATTCATTTCCTTTTAAGAAGCGAGGGTTTAACGATTCATAGGTGCTTATGTTGTAATTAATTAGCAACAAACTTTAAAACAACACGTTGAAGACACAGCACTATGGATTTATGAACGGACTAAAAGCCTCAGGTTCACACTTGTTTAGTGGATGGTGGTGCTAGGCCTCTACTCCCCAACAAAAATAGAGTAAAATGAATCAAGTTTTGTCACTGACTAAACTACTCGACCAAATTGTTGTTGCTCAGACACATTTAATTACTAAATTACTTGCTACTTGACTAAATTACTTAATAAGTCACAAATGCTCACATCTAGTGACCACGTTGGCCACTGCACATAACCCCTCAGAGACCAGACATCTCAAAAACGAAAACATTACGTGAATTTCTGTCTGCCATCGCAATCCTTCCCGCTAAAGCTAGTATATATACTAGTAGGAAGTCCTCAAGGAATTCCTTGAAGATTCCCTGAAAGTGTACGGAAAGCCTTGAGGTCAGTTGCGGAATGCACATTTTACGGAATCATAATTGAAAAACAATTCCGACTAGTCCTCAAAACCAGAACTTCGTAGTTTTTGGACAGTTTGTGTGCTGTCTATTCAAGTACTAAGACCTCAATGTTAATGTATTCTCTTCTTGTAACGTGTTGTATTTCTTGATGATGCGAGACCACGAAAGCAGATGTAAGTTTCTAAGTCCATCCTCATGTAATTACGGAAATCATTGGTGTAAATCTCCAATTATTTTATTCTTGTCTTCAGTAACCACTCCCTGCACCATACACTTCTTGTTTCTCTTCAGATTTTGTAAAATGCAGGTTGTTGCATCAGTTCAAGGGCTGTCGTCATCTATTGACGCTATAGCTTTGCAACACATTGAACCATTGTTGGTTTCTGGAAGCCTGCGGGAATTCTTCCTTTGTGTGTGTGTGAAAATCCTGTAGAATATCCTTGCGTATTTCATTCGCGTGTGTGTGCGAGGGTTCAGTTGAGGAAATCTTTGAGAATCCTTGAGGACTGTACCTGGGGTGAGCGCAAAATTATTTCGTTTCACCTCCCCTTTCCCTCCCTCTCTGCTCGTCCTAGAACTAACAATTAAAGGAGCTACAAAGAAAGCAGTTCCGGCCGTGCGTACTGACACAGAGGCGGCCTCATCAGGATACAGTTTTAAATGTGTTTGACGACTTAATAAAAATATTACAGTTTATGGATTTGTGGTTTACTATTAATCAAAGGCTATTTAAAAGAGAAAAAAATGACCAAAGAGGCTTTTGAAAATAACATTTGTGATTTTTTAAAAAACTACGCAAAATTAAAGATCGAAGGCTTTCCCGGTGATTGGGTTTCTACCCGGATAATATCGAAGAACAGCGACGTTTCGACGGCTTTTACTGCCATCGTCTTGCGTCTTGGATAGAAAACGAGAAGCTTTTCTTCAGTACGCATAATGTTCGAAGGGTGTTTATTTTAATAAAATATTAACTGCTTTGAAATAATATTTTAAATTACTCAGTGGTTTAAGTTTATTTTGATCTCGCCATCCTGTCCTGTTACTGTGCCGCCTCTCTATTGAAAGGAGGCAGTTTGATGATCTTTATGGGTAGAGCGGGAGTGAAACGGATTATTACGGATGCGCATTTCTCATTCCAGAGAGATATCTTATACTGAAAAAGACTTGGCAGACAGTAGCAATCTAATTGCACTAGCAAAAGAAAAATAGAATCAGAAATTCACGCTGAGACACAGTTATTAAAAATGTTCTTAAAATAACAAAAAAAATCTGGATTTGTAATGTATCGCATGAGCACATACGCATTTTTCATCTTATATGCTTACACAACTCACAGATGTCGACGTTCCTTATAAGGCAGAAGAATGCTATGAGCATTAAATATAGTTTAAACAAATATATTACCTAAAATTTTTGTTAAGTCCTTACTTGATTGTTGAAATATAAATATGTACGATGAATTAAATGTGCTTCTAATAGAACACGCGTTCCATTGGCTGGAAATTACTTTTTATTTTATTTTACCTGTCTGCCAAGAACATGATTCGTATCATATTAGCGAAGCTCCTTAAAACGGTAAGCACAGTTCGGGAGATTTAGCTAGTCGTGTGTCATCACGATGTGCAGTGGACAATTCCGCTCATATTGTAGTTGGGGTAGACAGGAGCTTAATCTTTTGAACAATGATAGTAGCGTTCCACCAGGCTGCTTGAAGGGGAAGTTTCTCCTCAAAAGACGATTCTCCCCTTTTCCTCGTGCCACTCTACATTATTTAATCGATTTGGATTCAAGATTTATTCATTTTCGGTTTCTAATATTAAATTTGACATAGATGGGTTAAACCTAGAATCTATATCGCATTTTATGGTACAAAAAGTGAGCAAAGAAGTAGACTGTAATTTTAAATCTCTCGTTTCTGAAGGATCGTGAGAGATAGTAACACACACACGTAGAGGTTATTAACATTTATTTAACAACAAAGTGCTTTGCAAAGAATCGTACTGCGTAAAACTGGCCCCGATTCATGGAATATTCCAAAAACTGAACATTCTCGAAACAGAAAATACTAGAAATGAAAGGGTAAACAAATAGAAATGCTTGCATGGCGTGGGACTCGAACCCGAGTCCGCATTACTGCAGTCCACATCGATACCCTTCAACCACCACTGAGTCATTAGAATTTGTAACAAAATGCTCGATCTACTACTCGTGTTTCTTGCCAATTATTCATTCTTCTCTATTTAATTTCTATTTCTCCTCGTTTTTTATGTTTGTCAGATATAATTATTAAGTTTGTTCCAGTTAATTACGCAATTAGTAGCATAGTTGCATACACCAAAAACTCTATAAAGCATGCAGTTACATTCGTTGTACTTACATATACTCAAATTTCTTCTAACGCTCATTTTTAAAAATTTTACAATCTTCAAACATTTTTTCATTTCATTTATCATAACGATATATGTTGAATAATTTGTACCATATATCTTTCACACATTCTTATGGGAATTCGCTTGACCTGCTCATTAATGCCCATATGTTGGACAGGAATGAAATAAATACTGCATGGAAGACATAAGTGTCCCTATCTCAAGAATAACGTGTTGCTTTATATTAATGTTTAAATAAGGCCAAAAACAGACAAAAAATAGTAAAACACAACCAACTATAATTTTAAAAAAAACTACATGTTTCAGTCCTGATCTGGACCCTCTTCAGGTTTAACTAAATAAGATTATCTTAATGTAATCATTTTGTGTATTGTTATTTAGTTCAACATGAAGAGGGTCCAGATCAGGACTGAAACATGTAGTTGTTTTTAAATTATAGTAGGTTGTGTTTTACTATTTTTAGACTTATTTAAACATTAATTTGAACTTACAGACGTTAATAACCATTATATCTTTTATCCTTGGCTTTTTCGTAATGTTATATTATTGTAGGTTTCATTCATTTCATAAAGATATATTGAAATTTCATGAATTAGTGTCAGTTACTTCGTATATTCATCTCTCTTTCCAAGTATGAAAGGGGAAGGTAGCTCAATATTTCTTCACAAATAGGCGTTTCTCAGCATTGTCTAGATTATAACTGAATTTGGATGTATAACATTAAAACAAAAACACTTTGGGAGTATACATTAGTGATAAACGGTGATATAGGAATAAAATAACTACTGGACTCAAGCACCCATTACAGAAATGTTTATTTATAAGTATGAATATAATGAAGATAAGATGACCAGGTCAAAATAATAAATTCATTCGAATATACATCGTCGAATAATACAAATGATTATAAGAATTTATGAACTTAATCTAAATCACGTAACTATACTGAAGATAAAAAGGGAGATAAGAGTCTCAGTTACAGTTGAGATGTGACGAATGATAAACGGCCACATCAACTCGAAAGATATTTTGTGTGTTGTCCTTCTTTGGTCAAGATCTTAAAAATTGTCTGCTATTCGTAAACAAGCTCTAATGCTTAAGAAACATAACCTCGGAATTTACTTCAAATTTAAATTTTACAGTAATAATTGACAGCATGAATTCTGTTTTAACGGTATTGTCCGTGTTATTTTTAATAACGTTTTGTGGTGGTATAACTGAAGAGGACGAAGGTGTTAAGTATGCCAACCTATGTGAAGGTATGGGATCCTTGTATTTAAACACTTAACATACACACTTAACGAGTTATATTAATTACTTCTTTAACTTTAGTTTGTAAAGTTCTGGCTACTGAACTAGAAGGAAGATTAGAAGAAACTGGCAAAACTCACGATGTAATAGAAATTGGTTATTCACTTGATGATGTTAAACCAAAGAAAAAATTTAAATATCAAAAGTCGTAAGTATATATTTCTGTATGCTCACTTCGAACTTAACGTTCTCTTTTATAAAGTATCAGTAACATGAATACTGCAATGTGTACTACAATAATTTTTTGATTGTTCTAAGTTCTTGTGAACAATTTTTTATGATTTACAAATGAGATTAACGATGGTTGGTTTATATTTAATTCAAATGTGTTCATACCTCATTTTGAATATTTAATTATTGATCTATATGGAAAAACATGCCCGTTTATAATAATTAAATTTAATTTCGGCCACTTTGTTCAAGCCGAGGTAGCCTTTTGCAATGTTACTATTGGGGTCACATGATTATTTCTGTACATAGACTTCAACACCACTTTCCTCATGAAACTATCTTATTTCATTTCCTGCAAAGTTAAATGAAACAACCTTTTAGACACTGTAACCTCATAAAATTATTTAAAAGTTTGTTTAATGTAAATGTTACAATAATGTTGTTATCTTTTAGTGAACTTCGTTTAGTGGAGTCATTAGATGGCATTTGTAACAAAATTTTGGAGTACAATATACATAAGGAGAGGGCAGACAGTACAAGATTTGCCAAAGGAATGAGTCAAACCTTCCAGACTTTACATGGATTGGTGTGAGTATTACCCTATTTTAGGAATGATTTAGTCATGTAAAATAATATCTGCAAATTTTTTTCATTCTAACATTTTATATTTTACAGGGATAAAGGTGTTAAAGTTGAATTGGGAATTCCTTATGAACTTTGGGACAAGCCATCTGTTGAAATAACTAATTTGAAAACTCAGGTACTATATTTTTCTGTATTACTAATTATTTAAACTTACTGGTGAGGGTGAAGAAGAAATACTTAATGAAAATGTACAAATCTGGCATCCGTTCACAGCTGTCAGAAAGACCCTTTTGTCTGATATAATAATAACAATAGTGGTGGTGGTATAACTTTTACGATTTTCATTATTCCTGTGATCTTTGAATAACAGTATTTGTTTAGACATTTTTGTATGTATTCTTCTGTATATGCAAACACTGGAATACTTTCCAATGTGGTCTCCATTATCATAATATATGCCACAACTTTATATGAATAATACTTTTTTAAAATATATTTAATTTCATATGTTATGAAAATATTGTCAATTTTTTTATATTATACTTAAAACAAAAAATGCCTCTTTTGTTCAGTGTGAAACACTTCTTGAGACTCATGAGGCAGATATTGAAGATTGGTATTGGAAAAGACAAGGTGATATTCCTTTGAAGGATTACTTGTGTGCTGAAAGAGCTCTAAAAGGTAAAGACAACTCTTGTTTGACTGAAGTATTTGTACCAGAAAAAAAGGAAGATAAGAAAAAGAAAAAAGGAAACAAAACCAAAAAGAAGAAAACTAAAGGTGACAAACAAAAACAAGATGTGACATCTGATGAAGGAAATAGCCAATCAGAAGAGGAAATATCACGTATTTCTAATTTAGAGCATAGACAAAATGAGGAATTGTAAAACAAATTTACCAAAAGGGATTAGTTTAATTTGAAAGATTGTATTTTAAGATCCTGAAATTGTGTAAAAATTGAGAATCCTATTTTTATCACAATTTACTTTAATTTTGACACTTGATGACATACAATGTAATAACTGAATCATTTAAGCTAGTCTTATTATTTCTTTAATATTCAATAAATTAAAGAAAGTGCAGATTTATTTAAATGACAAATATTGTCCAATTATCTGTAAATAAAATAAAGTAATAAGTATGAACTGAGAATCAGAACATAACATTTATTAAAAAGCCTTACCGTTAACCAAGAAAACCCCCGAAAAGTTAAAATATAAACAGCCTAATGATGACTACAGAGCATGTGGTCGTCGAAACGTCTGGTTTTAATTGCACCTGTACCCGAGTGAGAACTATTTCTGCATCAACTACACCAGGAATCATTAGTTCACTTAAAATATAACAAGTTACAAGCAATTATAGTAACTATACACTATCAAGTTTATGGTAACAGTAATATAGTGAATACTACTATTAAATATTCCAATAAGGATTAGATTTTTGGAGGGATTGATTAAAAGTATGCAAGTAATAAAATTTGCAGAAGAATCTGCAATATTTTCAATGACAGCTATGATTTTCAATAACCAGCTTAATTTTTATGACTGCAATTGGTATATTTTGGTATATCATATTTACACAAGACTGCAAATTTCAAAAGTTATATTTATTCCAAAATAAGAGCTCCTTACAATTCTAATTCAAGAAAAGTTATTAATAAAGTTTTTAATGTTTAACATACTGATAGAAATTCAATAAATCAACATGTCCACTGCAACCAAGAATTACTATATTTAAATCAAAGAAATTTTTGACCAAATTACAGACAAAAATTCAATTTTTTTGGTCACCATGATATGGACTTCCTCGTGCAATTTCTTAAAATGTATAAAAATCTAAACTGGACTGCTTAAAGAGCAGTTTCAATTGTGATAAAATGTAATTTATTTTATTGCGAAAAACAAGTTAATTGATTTACTGCTATATTTATATTATTAAACATGAAATATAAACTTGTGCTCTTCACTCATTGGAACAAATCTAAAGGTATGTCCCATAATAATTAAAAATTGTAAGAACAGATTATCAAATTGGTATGGGTATGAAATGAATTGAAAGGTAATTAAGAAGAAAAATAGTGTATTACCGAACATAGATGAAAATCAACAGCCTGTATACAAAAATTACTAGTTTATCATGTTTCTTATAATTCATATAATTACACTCCCTTTTTTAATGATCTCTTGCCTTCACCCTTTTTAGGTTTTACTTTCCCTCGCAGCTCTCTCAGTCTTATCATTTCTTCCTTAAAATCCTGGTGTTCATCTCTAAATAAACCATATTCACGAAGCTTTAACATGAACTGGTGGGTTTCTGGATGTCGAGGATAGTAATCAACGATTTCTGGATTCGTCTGATTCGGCCTTTCGCTAAACAGTTTTACCACTTTCATTGACTTGCTGTTAGTCGGACGAACAACCTCGCCGAAAATTCTGTTACTTAATCTATTCATTCTTCTAGCATAATTGGAAGCTACTTTCGCTAATTCTATGTATTTGTTCATTTTTACCTGGAATGTAAACCAAAAGTAAATATTGAAAAGCGAACGCAGACATTGATGAACATGTTATTTTACATTAAAAACTAATTAAATGGCTGGGTAAAACTAACTATTTAAAATATGTTCAGCAAATTCTAAGGTATAATTCACTATGAACGTTGACACTCTTCCATTACGTTTCGTCAAAATGTAAACAAAATATCAAAGAATATAATTGAAAATAGATACGGTGGAACTTTTGTAATATCATTGCATCACTTCATTAAATATTCATTTTCCGATTATTTTGTGACAGGTGTCGTATTCTCATATCAAATTATTAACATTTAATACATGATTTTCTTTTTAGTTAACGTTTTCCAATTTTATGGCGGGTTATATTCATAGTATTTATTGCTTATTATAAGATATTTTGGATTCAACCCTAAATTATTATTATTAAAACTTTAATGTCACACTAACTGCTATGGTCTTAAGCGACAACACATACAATCTACAAAAATTGAACTAATAAAGGGCACTTACAAATACCAATAATTTGAAGAATTCTGAAACATTGCTGCCAGTCTATTTTCTGGAACATGTTTTGTATTTTTTGGAGTTCACTTTGTTGTCCACAACAACAACTTGTTGAGACCGTGTTTGCATATTATGTGAACAGAGGAAGGAGTAAGGCTCAGTCCACCATATAATTCGGGCGTTTCCTTGTAAACGTTTCTTCTGCCTCTTTGGTGATTATATTGCAGAAAACTCTTCAATAATCTAGTTAGGTTATTTTTTCTTCTATTCAGGCCGTTGCAGTTCAATTGCAAGAGTATAATAGTGTTCAGCGTCTCCTTCGTAGATGAATCTGGTTCTGAGATTGCTTCTTTAACGTATTCATGAGGCGGATTAATTTGAGGTTTCTACCTTTATTTATAGGATATATTACTTTTAGCATTTCAATGAACATTTCCGAGGGTACTTGGTAGTTGTTGGATATACTCAACGGGTTTGTGATGTGAATGAGCTAGTGATAAGATTTTTTGCTTGTGAAAGGTAATTGGTGATCCTTGTGGCGTACTCTCTTATTTTGTTGGGTGCCAGAGTGGATGTCCTTGTCAAAAACGCGCTATAATCTATATTGAGTGACTTCGTATGTTGTTTGCGCTAGTTCGGCTAAGGACTTCTTTTTTGTTTCTAATCTGTTTAGTCTTTTGTGGGTTATTGAAAACTGTAAATTAAATGGTTGGGTAGTTGTCATCTACGGAGTTATCAGACTTCTGTGAGAAAGAGAGGAGGATGGTCTTTTCTTCGTCGATTGCGGGTAGGCATTTTTCTTTTGAGATTGTACATTGGTTTCGGTTAACTGAGTTAGTATGTCAGCGTCTCCCGAGACATCAGAGGTGGATGATGGTCTGTTCTTTGTGGATTTAGAGATGCAATATTCCTTTTGGTTTTGTATTTCGGTTTGATTTGGCTGGATAGGTTGACTATTGGTTTCGTCCTCCACGTTGACGTGACTTTCGTGATTTAGAGATGTTGCCGTTTTGCTTAACGGGCATTCTTTCGCAAAATGGTCTTGTTTTTCTGTAGTTTGTGTTGTCAGAACAGATTAGCATGTATTCCGGAAGATTGGGATGGACGATGGCTCAATGAAGGTTTGTCTGTGGAAACTAAGCGTATGAGCGAATCGGCGGTCTGAAGTATTTTCGCAAATGCCAGTGATTTTGGATGACGGGGCTATTTCGTGTTTTGCCAGATCCGTTTCTATAAGTTTGTGGGACTGCCCCGCATTTTGGCCGAAGGAGTCATGAAGTGGGGTTCAAAACTATGTGTTATATGAAATTTTTTTCTCCATAAAATTTATCCCATTGTAAATTTTTAGTACATGAAGAAGTCTCACATCAGAGACGAAACGTTGTAACATTTAATATTTAAATTTAAAAAACTGAAAATAAAAGGATGATATGACGCATTTGAATTGTCAGATAAACTATTTAATTATTCTTTAAATGGTTTACCACTATTCGATTACTAGATTCTGTTCATCAAGATGATGGATTCAGTGTAGTGGATTTGCTTATATTGCTGAAATAGACATACGACAACCATGCGCTCGTCAGGATTTGAACCCGAGATCTCTGTGCGAATAATTATGTTGAACATTACTCCGCAACAGGGCGTAATTCTCTAAAACTGGAAGTAAGATTTTTCATAAGTGGCGCTTAGAATTGTCTTGGGATTATATTGCTTGAGTTAAATTGTAACGAGACTCGATGTGTCATTCTTTGTGGAAAATAAAATGCAATAACAAGATACACATTGTTTATTTGCTTTTAACATTATATTTTTATTTTAAAAAATTGGCACTTAAGCTGATTTGAACATTTTGAAAATAATTTTCTTCTAACAAGAAACTGTTTTAATCTTGTTATCTTAGTGTTTTCGTATCATGCCAGTTGTAGGATATGTTAAGTTCCTCGATAATGACTGGATTCAATTTACTATGTAAGTAACTAAAATTCTGTTCTTAATATTGAAAATGATAGCAAGAGATGTTCAAAACGTCTACTCTTCTAAATTTTTGTATTCAAAATGTTTTTGTAATTGTCTGTTACACGGGTCGTTAATATAATACCATGTTAAAACCTTAGAGTACAGTCTCTGGTGCGCTTATAAATAGAATGTAATCAAATTGACTACTGTTTATGATGCAAGGTAGTGTGTAAACGAAGGATTAAATCATGTGATATGCAATAATTGTTGTTTGTAGCTGTGATGAAGAATAATGAGGTTACTTTATATCCATTCTTTGGTCAGACAGTAGTGCAATTTAAAAGACTTCTTTCACATTATTTGGGCTAACAGGCTACGAATATGCTATTTAAGAATAAACTACCATTAGTTAATAATTTTTATGTGCGCACGTAATTTGTGCTTGCGAAATAGTGGCAAAGGAAGTTCTCTATGACGCTGAATGGCGTTTTGAGTTGACACAATATTTTTATTTTATTGTGTAATATATTTTAAAAACAAGAACAGGAGAAATTCTTTAAACTGAAGCACAGCACTGAAACTGGTAATAACTCGCATCCAATTTAGTGTATCAGTTTCACAGCATTTCTCCTGTTCTTGAGAAATCAGTGTTCCTATTTTATGTAATTCAGCGAATGTACTCTTTAAATTTCATGATAATTGTAATTTTATTGAAATGGAAAAATTTTCGTGGCAGAAAGTACTATGACCAAGAATTTAATAATTGTCCTCACTTTGATATATATTTGAAGGAAGCTCTATTGTTTCTTGTTTTATAATCTTTGTGTGATTTCAGGTTTTAATGAATGACGAATTTATTTGAGGGAAGTAATTTATTCATTGTGTGAAAGATGTGGCAATGGGTTCAGGATGTTCCTTCGACGTCGTTGCCCCAATACCCTCTCTTTGTTTTTAATATCGGGTGGTGTGCTGATGATTATGTTCATGTTAAAACACCTATATGATATTAACCAGAAACGTTATAGACTTGAAAACTACAAACAGTATGTAAGTACGGGGAAAAAACCTACATTACTACAAATTGAATCACTTTTCCATTCATATTATCTGTGAGTTTGTTTAATTATTTGCTTTTCTTCTGATTACATATAATATGAAACACTAATTGTAGTGAATATGAATTAATTTTTGATGTACAGATCTGCACATTCTTTCATGTGTGTAAGAATTATAAATATTGATGACATCATGTTAATAAAGTATTGACAATACGACATCGATGTTGACAGATTTATGTACTCCCATAATTTAAACAGGTTGAAAATGTCAAAATAGTCTAAAGCTTCCCATTGTTGTTGCTATGGTATTCAGTCCTAAGACTGGTCTGATGCGACCATCCACGCTAACCTATCTTGTGCATGCCTTTACATTACCGTATAATTACGTCTAATCTGCTTAGCGTATTCCATCTTTGGCCTCCCTCTTCTGTTCGCACCCCATACACTACCCTCTAATGCCAATTTAAAAGACCCTAATGTTTTGAAACGTGGCCTTCTCTTGATCAACATTCTCCATATTGTTCGCTCTTCCCCTATTCTGTTTATAACTTCCTCGTTAGTGATTTTATCCATCCATCTCATTTTCAGCATTCTTCTTTCCACAACTCCTATCGTCCACATTTTGCTTCCTATTAAAAATAAAAAATTTATTCCGAAGACTGTTTCTGGTTGATTCAACACTTATTTAAATTCTACCAGTCTTATTATTAATGGATTAGCTTGATTTGACCCCACATTGTATACTTATATTTCGTAGTTTTATTGAAAAAATGAACAAAATTTTAATTTTATGTTTAGTTATATATGTTGATTATAAAAGTATTTTTAATTTTTGAAATTACAGATTCAGGAACTTACAGAGTACATGCAAACTGTAGAGATATCTGCTAACAAGTCAGCATCCAATTTACATCGTCTAAATAATGCACTTCAGCAACAACAATCCCTTTTACTGGAGATGGAAATTAAAAGTGAAAGTGGAAGATGATATTCAGACTGACAATTTCCTTTTTAATGAGATATATTTATGCCATAGAGATTGCTAAAATCATTTTTATAATTCAATTCGTACACAAATTGAATATTTGTCAATGTTTCTGTTGGATAGTTACTAGAAACAACTTGAAACCTCGTGTATTTGAGGCCTTTCTACATAATCAAATTGACAAGTTGCCTTGTGGGGATATATAATAATATATATTTTTATAGAACTCTAGGTGCAAAAATATTTCTTGCCATTATCTGGCAATATGCTCTTAGATAATTTTATAATAGTCACTTTTTATACTCATAAACAATAAAATCTCTTTGTTATACTTCAGAGCATTTGTCAATCTTTGATATGCTCTTCAGTTAGAGAAAACCAATGGTGTTTGTCCACATCTAAAAGAACTGCAGGTACTTTCATGCTCTAATTTGCCTCATCTTTAACAGTGCTCTGTTTTGTTTGAAACATTAGTCTGCATCACATTCTACTCTTTATCTAAACTGTCTCTTGATACCATTAAGACAAAATAAAGTATAGAAATTAATTCCAAATTCTGATCTACTTTTGAAAATTGCCAATTTATTGCTCATTTGTTAAAAATGAAGTTTGAATTTTTCTAACAATTTTCTGCTTTAGGTAGAAAATATTTAATTGTAAAATTAATTTTAGGAGTATTTCAAATGGTCATTGAATTTTTTCTTCTAAGATTCTTAAATTCATTATTCCTTTGACATCTTATTTAATTTTTAGTCATATGTATCAGGTAACATATTATGTCAGCATAGTGGTATACAAATTTCAATGAATTTCACATTACCAGGCAATATTTTCAGCAAATAATTTTTATGTATAACAAAATATGAGCTATTCATATTTATATATGAAACAACATTTACTTTTAATACACCTTTTATTAACACTTCTCTAGATCTGTGATGAAACGAATTAATGAAATTTTGCCTGGGAATTTTCCTTAAGTATATTCACCAAGAAATCCTGTGGAAATTCAGCTTTGTAAATCTTTTTTATAATCATCTTTGTTTCATTAATTAGTACACTCGGAACATAATTTAAGAAAAACCACAGAAACTATATCTTTTTAAAATTCCTAGTCATCTTTAGTTGAATCTGGAATATATTTTGTAACTTCTAATCACATGTTATGTGTATGTTAGCTTTGTATGTATTGTTTTGTTATATAATAATATAAATGACAAATATGTTGTAGTACAAAAATAGTCCGTAAATAATGCCCCTAATTTTATTAAACATTTTATCTAACAATTAAATTTGTTTTCAACTCAGTATTATGGATTGTTGAAATAGACCTGACTACAGTAACTTGTGAGCACATCTCTAGTCATGTTATACAATCCTTAAATAATTTTAGAAATTTATTTGAACCATTAAAAGTTTTTTACAAATAAGGTTGTAACCTGAATATATTTCATAAAGTTAAGTAGGACATATTTCCCATCAAAAAAAATTATTTGGTTAAACCTATTTACATTTGAAAATAATGTACAAAGCCAGTAAATTAAATAAGCAGTAATTGTTAAATAAATGGTTTTGTTAATAAATTTTTATAGTTGAAATGCAATTTATATTTTTCTATAATATATAATTTATTCGAAGTACTGACATTTTGTAACTTTGTTCATAGAATAATAATAAATAAATAAAAATATGGCCAAATAAGTCGGCAAATTTTAATTAGTATTTATTGCTGATTATTTGGCTGTATTTTTATTTATTATTAAACTTAGTCAGAAAAATGATGTTTATTCATTCAAAGTACTTTACAATTGTTAAATGCCATGGCTTGCATATAGTTTGATTTTAGGTGAATCTGACAATTTTGGAATGTCTATAAATATATAAATCATTCTGAGATGATACTAAAATCTTCAAGTTTACTTTTATAGAGCTGTTATTTGTTTTGCTCTTTAGTAAAATATTTTGTATTAAAGTTTGTGATCTTTGTGTATAGAAAGATAGTGTGGTACAGAATTATTAAACTGTACAACATTAGGTTGTATGTACTTAACCATTCATAAATTGTTAATTTATTTTGAAAAATGTATTTATAATTGCAGAAATAAACTAATTTCAGGTTTTTAAATTAATATCATTAAGTCTCCTACTGTTAAATAATGTTCCAGAATTAATTTTATAATATATATAAAACAGGAAAAAGAGATAAAGTTGGTAACGTACATGAGATTTTTTATTTAAATTAGTTTCACTTCATAAACATTTTATTTGAAGACTGTAAATAACAATTCAAAAAGTTTGTATATAATTAATATAAGTTGAAACAATATTGCGATACTGTTTTAATTAGTGTATTTAAATATAATTGTTCCATATTCAGAATTAATCTAGCCTTTTACATTGGCCAGACAAAGAGACTCCTCCCCAAATGGATTGCCAACCACCGCAGTACAGTAAAACTCCACAACACAATCAACTTAAAACAGTGCTTCGCACTGACCCCCTCAAGGCCCTACCTCCCAAATCTTCAGAAACTGAACTCCATCATTGGGAACTTTCATTTCAGCATGTCCTACAGTCCACACAAAGCCCTATACTCAATATCCTATAGATATTTACCTCCCCCCCCCCCCCAGCACCTATAACAGCATGAGCTCATTGGAATTTGTATGTGTGATAAAACCTGTTGTGTATATACTGGGTGTGTGTATGTAGTTTATGCAGTGAGGGGTGATTGTGAGCGTCTGTTAATATTTAAATATTGACACCTTTGAGGATGGATCTGTTTGAATGAGTGTGTGTCAATATGAGGGTGTTACTATGCATTGCCCCAACCCCCATCAAGTCCTTGTCTCTTCCCAGCCCCTCATTGAGAGAGAAACTTTGTGACATGGTGGGGTTAATTGTTTATGACCTAAGCTAGCAGCACAGCAAATTTTGGCTGCTCAGTCATCGGCTAGTTGGAAAATTCAAGTACTCTAAACCTCACAAGGTGTCTACCATCTATGAACCTCAGGTAAGTCACCTTTCTATCTCTGTCCTTTCCATATCATATATATGTATATATATATATAATTGGATAGAAAGAAAGATAGAAATATTTGGGAGAAAGGCAGGAAATTCGCTCTTTAAATCATATGTACGGCATATGATTTAAAGAGCGAATTTCCTGCCTTTCTCCCAAATATTTCTATCTTTCTTTCTATCCAATTATCAAATGCGTGACTTCGTCACTTATCCCATATATATATGCTTTGAACCAGCTACTTTATTATTAAATAAAAACATTTTACACATTAAAAAGTGAAAAGTGAGGCATTTATTTGAATGGTATTTAAAATATCAATATAAAAAGCCAAATCATTTAGTATGATTTACATATACAGTTAATCAAAAATATGTACAAAAGTGTAACAAAGACAGCCTACCTCATTGTGTAATAGAATGCTGTCTGTCACTTTATAATGGAATTGGGGGATTGAACAAAAGTACAGATGGTAGACGCTGCTAATAATGGAAATACTGAATTGGTTATGAACAGACAAGGTTTATTCTTTTTTAATAAAAAATTAACAAAGTCAGAGAGCATTTCTTAAATATTCACTTGATTGGTAAAAGAGATATTTGGACTTACTATTTATAAAGGATAAGCAATTATGTTAATAAATAATTAAAAATTGTCAAGTGGGAGGCACTGTGGATTTTCCTTAAAACTTCCAACATTTTCAAGTACTGAAGAAGGAGCACATATCCAAGGATCTTTTGTCACTTTCTGCCAGTCGAATAATTTGTGCTTCAGATCAGTAAGAATAGTCTGTTGGCAATTAACCAGAACAATTAATGAACATTTATTTAGTAGTATATAGTTTGCAGGTAAAGATTAATGGACTATGTAATTGATTTAATATTATCTACAATCCTTAATAATGAAGCTTTATTTTTTATACACACAATGCAATTATGTTACCATTTCTAATTTGGCCCTTTTCTAACCAGTACATTTTGTAACTGTGAGTACTGTAAATATTTTATAATTCTTCAACCTATGTTGTTATTTATATTATTGCTAGACCATTATAAGCAATAAAACATTTTTGTGTATTAGTTCTTCTATGAGAATAATAATATGACACGAAAGAATAGTAATATTACAATCACCTCACAAACTAAATGATAACCTTATTGAACTTATTTTGATGCTATTTCTATTTCTTGAAAAAAGAAAAGAAAATAGAGCTAGAGCAAGTTTACTCTGACTGAACAGGTTTATGAAAGTATTTATTTATACATTTTCTAAATTGAGTAAATTCTGATTGATAGGTTGTTGTTTTATGCTTAATATTCATAATTACGTTCAACTTACCTTATAATCTGAATTGTTATACAAGTTGTTGGTCTCTTCAGGATCAGATCGTAAGTCATATAACTCCCATTCATTGCGGTAATAATAACTATGGAGTGATTTATACCAAACCAATGGCAACTTCTCTTTTGTCCGGTTAAGGATATCCTAAACAAGATGTTAAAAATTGAATTGCTTAAAATATAATGTACACAAAATGGAAAGTCATTTTTGAAAATTATTGCATTTGGGTTAACAGTGCTTTCTTAATTGAAACCGGATGCTGTACTCATTACCTACGAGTGATTTTACTAATTGGTGGAACTCTAATAGATAGTAAGATAAAAAAGCTGGACACACACATTAAATTAAATAAAGATGATAATAAAATACTAGAATATTCCTAGATTTGTCCGAGTAAGCATAAGAGAAAGTGACCTCAAATTATATATTTTTTTAGGTTATCACATATATTCCAAGCATTTTTTTTTTACCTGGAATGTAGGAGACAAATAGAAATCTTGATCTATTGGAAATGGCATCTTGTAGTTTATATTATGAATCAATTTGAATCGCTTTGTGCGAACTGATCTCATTGGGTAATACATAGTTATTTCATGAAGGGAATGACTTGTGTAAATTGCTCGATCCTTTTTGGGAAGTTCTGAAACAAACAAGATTCTTAAATTTAATAAGTGATCAAATTTGGAATATTATATGGAAAGTTTGAAGTGATATATTTTTTAAATTTAGAATATTATGTTTTCATAGAATTAAGAATGACAAAAATAGTATTTCTAACTTGGTCAATTAGTTTTGCACTAAAAAATGGAAACGAAATTTCAATACTATACAGATCTTTTTAAACATTTCATAGGTTTCAAATTATATCTTGATTTTTGCACCTGGAACCCATTTTATTATTCTTATATTTATGTAATCTTCTCTTCACTAAACCTTATTGAAGTAGTTGTTATTCAAATACTCATCTCTATATATGATGACTTTCCATTACACCTAAGGATGACTCAAAAAAGGTAGGACTATTTGGTAAATATCAGATTTTGAAAAAATTATAAATCTGTTTGCCTTCTGGGGAAAGTGGTTAAAAATCAGACTTGAGTTTACGAGTCCAGCCAAGCCTATCATGAAATAAAACTACTACCTTATTCACAGAGAAATGTAGAACTGCTTCTTCCACTCTCTTATTTTTTACTATAAACAATAAAGCATCTAATAATTTATTTACCAAATATTTCAATACAATTGCCAACACGTTTCAAACCCACTTATAAGCCAATGAAACCAGGTATAATAATCAGAGCACACAAGTATGCAAACAATGAAACATTTTGCTATCACTCAATAATTTATTTAGGCTGATAAAGTACATAAAAACTAACATCAAGAGAGAGACTCAATAGTTGAAAGAGACTGCACAGCAGTTTGCTAGCACATCATGTTCATGTTACTCCTTTGTTTATTACTTCCCAAGGCTAACAGATAGTCCTTAGTATTCTGTTGCATCTCTACAATCCCATTACCCCACACTGCTATGCATCCTAATTAATTATACAAAAATCCAGGGCATACTATAGAACCAATTATTTTTAAGCAATGAGTGCTGAAAAGTATGTTGAGAGCAGAACAATTTTTATTTATCATCACTTTATAGATTTTGAACATGCTTCTAATATTAGGATGTGACATATTGGCCAGCTGAGAATGGATTCAGAGAAACTATTTAAGTAACATGCATGTAAATTTTCTTTCTATTATCTATTTACACAATTTAGATATTAAAATAACTTCACACAAATTTTTATACAGCATCAGGAAAAAGCCACATTCTATAGAGAATAATTTTTTGTTTTTATTTATATCATTGTTGTTTGGACCTAAATTTAATGAGAATTTTTATAAAATAGATCGTTAATACTAACTGAAATAGTAATTACTTACTAGGAATGATTTTTAAAACCTATATTACCTTTCTTGAGTAGCTCTAAAAGAGATCTTCCTGTTAGAGGTGATGCCTTAGAAATGTCATTATTAAGTGGATATTTTATATTATACCAATCCAATAATGTAGGTACTATGTCAAGGAGGCTGGTCATGCTGTAAGTAACTTCATTATGTCTGTCATTAGGATATGGAGACTTTATGAGAAGTGGTACAGCAATTCCTGGGATTGAAATAAATATTAGACATATAAACTTACTTAATTTTATTTCAAAGGTATAATCTATTATCAGATAAGAGGCACATTCATGCACGGGTATGACTCTCAATTCGTGAGACAAGTGGAACAGGACTAAATTTCTGTTTCTTGAAATCTTCAACATGGCCCTAGCTCACATTCTATGAACCCATGGGCCAATTTCATGTCTGAATTCCTTCAAAACCTGAGTAGCACATATTTAGTTAACTTTATATGAAATCACTTCACTGCTGTTGACATAAAACTTAATTTTGACAACAGCCCACTTACAAACGCTGTCTTCCTGCCCATACTGAACACTACTTTTAATACAGATTCACCACACGGAAAAGAATCATCAATGCCTGTCCCATTACCCAAACTTACTTATGACCATATTACAAAATGGAGTATACCCAGTAACACCACCTACTTTCCTGCACCATGTAAACACAACTACTTTGCCTTGCCTAATTTGGTCTGCAATCCAATAGAAAAGTTTGAAGCAAGTCTAAGTAGTGTAGGAGAATTCTTATAATTCAGATTTTTTGGTATCTATTTCAAACTGCATTATTTTGCATCAACAAAATTAACTTATTTAACGCTTACCAGGATCATATAGATTAGTACGTCCACTTGGAAATGGAATGCCATTGTCTGAAGTATATATGACAAGTGTATTGTCCTTGTATCCTGCATCTTTCAATTCTTTCAAGATAAGACCAACACCTACAGAACAATTTATTTTATATTTAGCTTTTATATACTTGAAATAATTTATCAGATTACTTGTTTGGATTATTTACTGATCTCATGACCACAAAATCATATAAAATCTGTGTGTATTGAGATCGAACAAAACCAATTATGTGAAGAAGAAAAAATCAGCATGTAAGCAACAAATATTTTGATTATTAATACTATTTCACAAAAAAATATACATTTGACAGATTATAAACCAATAAAGCTACTCCTCATAGCTTATGAATTGTTACATAATAAACTAATAAAAATAAACATGTCTGAAAAGTCTATTTAACTGATCCATCAACAGAACAATTATAATTATGGAAATAAATATAAAATTGTACCCACATTTGATTATTATGGAAGTTTACATGTAACTACACTGAAGAAAAACCAAAAGCATTTCTAAATTAATGCTGATTACCCAAAACTCTTATAAATAGCAGATTATGTTGCCTTTTTCTCTAAAAGTGTTGATAAATTACAGTTTCTGATTACCATAGTAAGTTTTCAGGCATAAGAATGGACTCAACATAAACATCTATTTACTAAAGAGGAGAACAGTACAGAAAATTTAAATTTTGATTCTCTCTTTCACATCACATTTAATCTCTATTTTTTACCCATATAAATTGTCCATTTGCATGATATATGAGTTAACATACTCCTACCTTGATCAAGTCGAGATATAGTTGTATACTGAGCAGCAATGTCCTTCCGAGCTTCTAGTGTGTCCTGTACAAAGTATGGGACAATTACCTGATCTGGCTGATAATAAATTGGTTTCCAATCAGGGATAAGCCCCATTCCTGGGTATCCATTGCCATACATTTCACAAAAGTTTCCATACTGTGGATTACTATGACCACAGCGATGTGGGTCATGAAAGGCCACATACAAGAAAAATGGCCTGAAATAATAATACCTTATCATTATAGTTTTTCTACATGCTTTGTCTGTTTAGAATGGAATTGTTCTAATATATAAATTTTGTAATTAATTTAGACATTATTCAATGCAAATGAGCTCCAAAACTACTGAGATTTCAAAAATACATCTCACAAACACTGTAGTTATCCATGTGGTTATCAATACGGTTTATATCTTATAATTTTATTTCACCTTTCTTTTTTTTCTTCTGAATATTGTTTCATTTAAATCATTTTATTAATTTAACCTAAATTTTTCTATTCACATTCATCAAGTAGAATAATAAGAACAACCAGGATAATCATGGTAAACATCTTTATTGTGTTTAGAACACTTTAAGTAGCTATCGACCTTGTGTGATATTCATTTTCAGCTTAATTTCATTTATCAGACACACAGTGCCTTATCATTAACAATATGTAATTCAATACAATTTAATCTTCTGCAATAACTGAAAATAAGCTAAAGATATAAGAAGAGAGTCTTAAAATGTTCTAAACACAATAAAGATTTTTTCTGAGACTCTCCTGGTTATTCTCTTATTCTAATTTATCTATTATTAAATATATAATATTAGTTTTTTATTTTAGGTGCTGATCACACGAAAATGCTTCCACCAAAATACATAATAGTGATGAGAATTTTAAAAATATTTTTGAATGTAGCACTCATAGAAACAAATAAAACTAGAGGTGAGAAATGTGAAAGCTGCAACAACGTTGAATTAATTTAAAATTAAATAAATGATAAACATCAAATTCTGTTCTATGTAGACAAACTTTAAAGCAAGTGTTTAACTTACTGTTTGTTATTTGTTTGGTTTAAGAATTCACGGACTAAGAGTTTAATCTTTGTAATATTTCTACCAACTTTCAGAATGGAATTGTTTTCTTCAGTTTCTGCATAGTCGAACGGATATACCTCAGAAGGACCAACATGCTTCTTACCAATTATTCCTGTTAAGTGGAAACAGATTTGTTAATACAATGGTTATGACTAAATATCTAATTACTAAAAATTGTTAGACAATACAACACAAACAATATTTGACACAATTTATTGAGAAAGAAAAAAAAGCAGAAATAAATTAATATTTGAACAGAAATATAATTATGAAGCAATAAACAATTAATTGAGATAAAATAGTAGATTTAAAGTACCATACCAGTTCTTATTTTATTTTGTGAAAGAATTTTTGGCAAACTTTTGACAGCATCAAAAGAATTGAAATGATGAACAGTTTGATGCAGCCCATACATTCCATTCTCATGCTGAGGTCTGCCAGTTAAGATAGCTGAGCGACTGAAAAATTGGAAAAGTATATATTAAACAGTAATTTGCAATAATATAACCCTCAAAAGCAAAAATTACCTTGGCGAACAACTGCTAACTGATGTATAAGCATTGTTGAAGATCAAACTTTCTTTAGCTAGAGAGTCTAAATTGGGTGTTTGACATATTTTATTTCGATAAGTTCCCATTTCAAAACCAGCATCATCACCTAAAAATGCATGTTGAAACTTTATTTCATGATTTGAATGGTAATTTCTATCATCAACTTGATACTCTACTAATGCTTTTACAACTTCGGGAAATGTAGATAAAAAAATTAATTTAAAAGACAAATGTATTTTTTTAAAAGTTTTTATTAACTAAGCACAGTAAAATGTTGTTTTCTTTATAGGCTACTTTGTCCCTATTTATAAAATAAATAGTAATAATTAATTTTACTTTGAAGAAGTTGTAACTTAAAAGCAAGACAACTTCATCTTATACTGGCAAATTCTGATTACAACCTGCTTGTACTAGGGAAGTAATCTAGAAATTAGGAATAGTTATGGTACAGTAGAAAAATATAGATTTAGGTAAATGAAAAGGAAACTATTTTTGAAACCATGTGATGAATGTTTTACAGCTGCACTCTACAGAAAATTGAATCAATAAAAATTAGGAGGTAAATTTATTAAAAAAAACAGTCATATTTAAGATTCATGGTTTAGAATATGCAGTGTTGTTTAATATGGAGCTTTTGGTATTGCCATGGATAGGAAACTATTCCCAAGCATATGGAACATTGAGTAAACAACAAAACAGACATATGGACTACAATCAATAACTATTGAGCATATATGGATTGAAAAGTATTTACTATTTCATGTACTAAACAATTAAAATAATACTGAGCAGTACTCAGCAAATTAAATATTTTTAAGTCACTTCTTGGCTATAAGTGGGCAACAATGAAAATACTCCTGAGATGAGCATTAAAATAATTACAAATGAATTAGCCACCTATGAGATGTTCCAGTTGTTCTTGATAATCAAAGTTAATGTTTTGATTACAGATCAAAGAAAAAAGTACTTTTAGAGTCATTAATGACATGTTCAAAATCTAGCAATTATAATGCAAGTATCTTTTCATTTTCCAAAAACAGGTATATTGTCAAGAATCATGTCATGTCAATGACACAGATTTTTCTAAAACAATACCTGTGATTTATGTAATTCAGAAAGTTTCGTTTTCCAACCTTTTTGTTGATTCTGACAATTATAAAAATTGAACAAGCTTTAACCAACTGGAAATTATTAAGTTAAACTTGTCATCAACCAATGGGTACTGACTTTATATTCTCAATTATTTTATTTGTATACTCCAATTGCTGTCTTTTATGTCTCAATTGTACTTTTTAATGTACATGTTTCATATATTTTTTAATAAAATTGTTACTAAATATTGAAAACCAATTGATTCTCTTTTTAGCTTGTACTTCAATATGCCATACTCATAAATTACTATAAAATCTTAACTATACAATTACATACCGACTATTAAAAGAACGTTTCTTATTTCAGTTGAACTTGTTATAATGAAATTAATCAGAACGAATAAAACCGAGATGGCGTGAGAAGTTCTCATGATGACAACACGTGTTTCACGTGTGTTTACATTGATCAGCTGTACGATCGTATGTAAACATATCTTTATGTAGCGTGGCACTACTGCCAACGTTATAAGCGGACTTTCTGAAACTTCCAGGAAAATTGTATCATGTTGCCGATCTGATGATATTGAAATTAAACATTGTTTATTTAATTTTGAATAATGTAGAACTTCACTAACAATCCCTAGGCCATCAGTTCATTGAATATAGTGTGACGTTTGTGTTGACGTGTTTGCCGGTTAGATGTCACGTAAGACTTTTGTATACGTTTACAGTTCCTTATCGAGGTTCAGTCGGCGACAATATTCAGTTTGGTAATTTGGCGTTTTATGT